>LR738710.1:1295780-1357009 GCA_902687465.1 Secale cereale | reverse complement strand
GGGGACGGACGGGCGACGGCGGCGGCTACGAAGGTAGCGGCGGCGGCGGCCTCACGGCGGCGGCGGCGGCTAGGTTAGGTTTGCAGCGGCGATGCTCGAAGTAGGCGAACCCTGACAGCGTGACGAAGACCGGCGCGGACGGTGGCGTTCCCGCGCCAAGGAAGACGGCGCGGGCGTATACCACGGGAGGTCGACGCGCGGCGACGGCGTAGTGGACCGCGGGCCGCGACGCTACGGCCCGAAGGGGCGACGCAGCGGCGGCAGGAGGGTCGGGGCGACGGCGGGAAGACCTCGGGGCGGCGGCGAGGACCGCGGGCCGTGACGCTGCGGCCCGAAGGGGCGACGCAACGACGGTTCGCGAGTCGGTGCAACCGCGGGGACGGCCTTGGGGCGGCGGCGGGGACCGCGTATCGCAGCACTACGCCCGAAGGAGCGACGCAGCGGCGAAGCACGAGTCGATGCAGCCGCGAGGAGAACCACGGGGGCGGCGGCGCTGCGGCCCGACGGGGCGACGCAGCGGCAGCCCGATGCTCGATCGGCGGAGAGGCGCGTGGTACTCGGGACGATCTTCACGGGACCTGCGGAGGCACGCGTGACCGACGGGCCAGGTCGATCGCACGGCGTAGATGAGGCAGATCGCGGCGACGAGCGGGCGATCAAGTCGATCGCGCGCGAGGTCGGGGACGCCGCTCGGTGGAGCAGTGATGGCGGAGTCCTGGATGAGGCCGGCGACGACGGACGGAACGGGACGTCAGCGCCGGTACCCGGTCTGCCAAAGCAGCGCCGGCGCCCGGGCAGCGAGGCCCGAGCGACCAACGGAGCAACGGCGCCCGAGTTGAGGCAGACGACGAGCCTGATGCATCCGAGGACGAGGCCAGCGAGGTAGACCGCCGGGCTGCCGTGCAGACGCGACGGAGGCGGGTGACGTGGATCGATGGGCGGGCCGACGCGTGATTGACGGCTATGATTGGCCGTCGCATGGCGCGAGGCCGCCGGGTCGGGGCGATGCAGGTGTTCCGTTCGGAGCAGGGCGGTGACGGCCGGCGCAGGGCGACGGGAGGATCGACGCGCGGACGGCGGCTGGCCCGGACGGGCCACCTCGACGCACGTGGCCGCGGGTCGGAGGAGAGGCCGGTTGGTCGCGCCGGGGTCGGAGTAGAGGCGCATGGGGTCGACGGCGGCGGCGGGCGACGCAAACCGATCAAGATTAGATCGGAAAACCAAAAAGAAAAACGCCGATCAAAACGACCGACGAGAGAGCGAAAAAACCGGAGCAATGGCTCGGGAAAAAGACTCTCTAGGGCAGCCGGCCAACATGGCCGGCGGACGAACCCTAGGTACGGGCGGCGCAGCCCCCGGCGGCGGTCATGAAGGCCGACCGCCCCGGGGGCGGCGCGCGGGTGCGGAAGCGGTGGCGGCTAGGGTTTAGGATCGACTTGCGATAGATACCATGTTAGAAGGGAGAGAGGGGTTTGGTGGAATAGTTGATGTATTGCTTGAGCCTCGTGGGCATATATATAGGAGTACAATGATCTACTTGGAGTACAAGACAAGCCAGAACAAATCCTAGTCTATCTCTTATTTCCTAATAAACATTATACTCAACACTTGCGTCGCATTCGAACATTTCAACTTCACTGGAACCATGTTCTTTTTCACTTTTAATAGCAGGTCATGCGCAGCCCAACCCACAGGCATCACGCCTCGCCAGGAGAGTGGTTATTAACACTGACAAAAAATATATACGATGGCGTGCACTTAAACCATGTTCTTTTTCACTTTTGTTTAGTTGTACTTCTACTAGCTTATGCTGTTATACACGTTGTTGGTCTCTCTCGCTCGGCCGTTTCTATTGTCAGGCGACTCCTTTCTCGCGCGTCCTCGCTAGGAACGGAACGCTGATTAACACGATCACCACTTAAAAGCAGTGGTTATTAACACGACAAAAGATATATACCATGGCGTGTACGCTAGTACAGCTTGCATTGCTGATTTTACTGCTTTCATCGCTTTGCAGTTTCTGTTCTCGCGCGACTCCATGCGCGTCCTCGGCTGAGCGCGCGCTCTCGTACCCAAAAAACGCTTAGCTGATGTGAATCCACTCAAAAAAAAAATTATGTGAACCACACTTTTCTTCTGCTTATATTGTGTGAAGTTTGTGTTTTCTTAAACCAAGGTTGTCTTTTCCTCCAATGCATTTCTTTCTAACATGGAATTTAACGGTTTAAGGAATTTTCAAAATAAAATAAATTATTATTTCTGATAAAAACACATCTCAAGTCAGATTGTTAGATGAATATTCGGCATTTCTATTTTTATCATGTCCGTAAAGGTATCTTCAAAAAGTCTTGTAGCATTGTAGAGTTTTTCAAGAAAAAAGACTTTAGGGTATCTTCAATGATATGCCCTAAAACGGACATAGAATACCTCGACAGTGATACATGGATTTGAACATCCGGACAGATTTTAAATGGTATTTGAACAAACCAGACAATCATTTAAACCCGACCAATTTCATGACATTTTAGATATATTTCACCTAACAAAAGTGTGCATAATATTTTCAAAACATAAAATGTTTACCTAGTCGAAATCTTCGCCAGCCGTCTGGGCGTCCGTGTTCCATGTCATGTCTTCCCCATGTTCGGCATCTTTCATGTTTCCATTCTCGTGCGTTCTCGGTCGAGCACGCGTTCTCGTACCTAAAAAGCATCAGATAAGGGCACGTTACACGCCAGCCTAGCTTATCAATTATGCCCCGGATGGGATGAGGCCTAGATTACGTGCGGTTAGCTCATGTGAACCACACTTTTCTGCTGCTTATACACATATTGAGTGAAGTTTTTCTTTTCTTAAAGGTTGGTTGTCTTTTCTTCCAATGCATTTCTTTCAAACGTCGTTAAGGAATTTAACGGTTTAAAGAATTTTCAAATTAAATTAAATTATTGTTTTCCAAGAAATAAACATATCAACCCAGATTGTCAGGTCAATATTCGGTATTTCTATTTTTGTCATGTCGGTAAACGTATCTCCAAAAAGTCTTGCAACATTGTAGAGTTTTTCAAGAAGTAAGGCTTTAGGGTAGCTATCCCCTAATACGGACATAGAATCCCTCCACGACAGTGATACAAGAGCCGACCATCCAACCCTATCCATCAAATGTCTAGACACATTGTAAACGGCATTTGCACAAACTAGACGATCATTTAAATCCGACCAATTTCATGACATCTTACATATTTCATTTAACAAAAGTGTGCATGACATTTTTTTAAACACAAAATGTTAACCTAGTCGAAACCTTCGCTAGCTATCGGGGCGTCCGTGATCCATGTCCTGTCTTCCCCATATCTGGCATCTTTGACGGGCCTAAACTCCACGAAGTGAAGCCGTGGGTCGACGGCAAGGAAGAGTAAGACATGGCACACAGACATAACCACATGGATACGAACGCCTCCGTCTCCTATGCCCTACTCTTCCTTGTCGAATTCCGCCGCTTGGACGTCACCGGTCGATGTGAGGTCCATGATACACGTGAACGGGCCAGACTCGTGGTCATTGTGGCCCGATGTGAACCGCGGGTGATGCGGAGCTGCCAATGTTCCCGTTCACGATCGCCTAAGCCACAGTGCCCGCCTCCACCGTGATTGTGTTGCAGCCAGCGTGAGCGCTGCGCGTGGTCTCATAGAGCGCTCCCTGCTGGACGATGAAGTTCAGATCCTCCGAGGCCATGACCGCCGCGGCTTCCTCGCTCATGAACTCGTCGTAGATTTGGCCCTCAGCCAGCTGGTGATTCACGAGGAGGGCAAGGTTGTCGCCTTGCTCTTCCTGCGCTAGCCAAATACCGACACAAGCAGTGTCGACTGCTCCTCCATCACGATGATGTTGAAGTGCGGATCCGCGCATGGACCGGAGCGGGCTCATCATTACATCGGTGTCTCTTACCTCCCGCATGCCGGCCTCCATCCATCGCGCATGACGGTGCTTCTAGTCGGCCGCAAGGCTGGCCAACTAGTGCTTCTGCTCCACCAAGAGGCTCTCCCACTTCAATCTAGAGCACGCCGTGGCAGAGGTGGTGCACGTAGCTGTGTGCGGCCACGTACAAATACCGGGCACTAACCAAACCAAACATCAAGTTGTTTCAGTGCAGGCACCAGAGTGGCTTTCTCGTCTATCCCGCCTATTTAATGTAAACAGACAGATAGATGGGAAGTCGGCTTAATGCCATAGATAGTCGTTTCCTCGTCCCATTCGGTCACGTATCTCCGGCATTGAACCGACATGGAGATCGGGACATTACGGGGGCGGCGCTCTCGGCCAGCGCTCCCATTCAATGTCGGCTCTAGCTAGTGACAGGTCGCGTACCCTCTAGGATGACATGAATGCAACATCGAGAGTGGAGGTGGAGTTGCGCCAGAGATGGCACGTGCTTGAAAGATTATTTGGGTGGTACCGGGGTGTCGAACCTGTACGTGGCGGCGGTTGGAAATCCTGTCAACCTCCCCCCGATCTGCGTCCGATTTGCGGAATTTCGGACAAGCAGAAGCATCGGCACACCGATGGGTATTGTGTTGGATGCCTTGCAGCGCCCAGACTCTTCGGTGCCCTTAGTATTTACAGATAGACGATGCACCTGCCAATACTTGTATGCACGTATTGCATTCTTCCATTCTCATTTTCACTCTTTAATCCATCCGAACGATAAATATCTGCCGTCATTTCAAGTTAATATTCCATACCACATGAATAAGATGGCATGCTAATGACATGAGTTTGTCTAAGGTGCATGACTTCGATAAGCATATGACTAATTATGATATGGCAAACATGCATGACTTCGTGAGGCTGGTGAGTGCATGTTGTAAGAGTTATAGGTAGTGGATGTGATGCATGGCTGAAAAACAGTGGTAGTGAATGCTGACATGACACATTTGCTGAGGTGGAAGGCTGCATGTTGAGAGAGTTGCTTGTAGTGGGGATTACCTTTTTAAGAATATTTTGCTTGTAGTGGGGATGAACTTTTTAGTAATATAAGATTTAGGAAGACAAAAAATCGTGAATCTTTTCTCAAATGTAATAGATTATTACCAACTTTTCTTTTCGGTTACACTCGCAATGTGTCCCTGCTCAAACTTTGAAATGATTAACTTTTTTATGATTTTCTCGATGTTCTCATCACGGGATAGGAAACAATACCATTTTTTGTTAAATTAAGTATCACAATTTTTGAAAAGAATTTAATTATGTCTTTTTTTACGATCCACATCTGGTAATTTGATTTGTATGAGCCATAATGGTAAACCCTTCCTAGAAGATGAACAAATAACATTGTCCAATAATACAATCTTAAAACGCTAAATCACATTGTACTCATTAATTTAAGAAGCACCACTCTAAGGTATACAGTTTGTTTGCCACATCAGGAAGCCATAACATACAATAGTACTTGTAAAAAAATGGACACTTCCTTGAGAAAATATTTTCTCAAACGCCGCACCAAAGAACATATTGATTTACTAATGGAGTAAAGTGATTACATGATTTGTACCCAAAATATATTATGGTAACATAAGACAAGAGTGCACCCACACTAAAACAAAACACAAGACAAGAGTGAACAGATTACATAATTGGTAAAAGCAAACAACATGATGATAAACGACATGATAGCGACAAATGAAAACAACATTGAAAATACATTTGTAATTAAAACTTATATGATAGATAGATTCAGAGTGCCTCTGAATTATGATTGCACATGACTATGGGATCTCGGTGCATATTTTGCACGGCGGAGGCTAAACATCAGGAGCATCTGGGAAATACCATGGCTTGGTGAAATTGTAACCAGTCCCTTCTGTTGGAGCACTAGGAGTGACGGGAACGATGAACAGCTTGGGTTTGTTGAACACCATGTAGCGAGAGGAAGCCCCATGGGGTTCCCTTGAGGAGTTTAAGCAGCTTTCTGCTTGCGCCACGATCTGCATCCGTCAGAACGGCTGCTGTGGCTGTGGAGCAGGTGCGTGCAAGTGCACCGGCTGTAGGTTGAGACGTGCTCGTGCCGAATGCGGGATCTGCATGAACGGGCATGCAGGCACCGGTGGGGTCCCGCGGGCGGGCGCTTCAAAAGGGAAGGGAAGATAAACTACCAGCTTGGGCGGCGGTGGAGGCGGTGCTGTGGGGTCCGGTGGCAACGTAACGACCTGAAAGAGATGTGCGTCGTGACCATGGCTACAGTGCAGCAATCACATCCCTAACTAGTCTGGCCGATCGAGGGTTGGGGAAGTTGAGCTTTGCCTTTGTGCCCTTCAGCTCCCTAGCCGCTAGGCCATAGGCGCACTCGGCGACATCGGGGACGGGTACATCCCCGGCCACAACTACTACGGGGCCGGGTGCTTGATAGCTGCGCCAAACATGCCTTCCCCCTTATTTCTCACTCCAGTTAACCTGCTGTTCTCACCCGCCACTGCAGCTGCCATGGCCGCTAACACAGTCCAACGGGGTTGGATGCGCTTTGAGGTGGATGCCTGATGTGTGCAAGACGATGGAGGTTTAATAGCGGGTCTTGTGCACACTGGAACCACCGTGCACGCCGTGCGTCGCGATGGAGGTTCACGCCGTGCGTCGCGTACTCACATTTCGGCATTACTATTTCTATCATGTCCGTAAAGGTATCTCCAAAAAGTCTTTTAGCATTCTAGACTTTTTCAAGAAAAAAGGATTTAGGGTATCTTCAACTCTATCTCCTAGAACGGACATAATATTGGTTCACGACAGTGATACAGGAGTCGACCATCTAACCCTATCCAGCAAACGTCTGGACACATTTTAAATGGTATTTGAACTACGAGACGATCATTTAAACCTGGCCAATTTAAAGTCATTTTAAACATTTTTTTATATAACAAAAGTGTGCATGACATTTTTTATTAACATAAAATGTTAATCTAGTCGAAATCTTCGCCAGCTGTGGAGGCGTCCGTGTTCCATATCCTGTCTTCCACATATCCGGCATCTTTGTCGAGCCTGAGCTCCACAAAGAGAAGTTGCGGGACGCCAGCGAGGAAGCGTAAGAAATGGGACACAGACATAACCACATATGACACGGACTCCTCTGTCTCCCATTCCCAACTCTTCCTTGTCGAAATACGCGACATGGACGTCGCCGGTTGATGTGAACCACACTTTTCTGCTGCTTATATATATATCGTGTGATGTTTGTCTTTTCTTAAAGGAAGGTTGCCTTAACGAAGGTTGCCTTTTCTTCCAATGCATTTCTTTCTGACGTGGTTAAGCATTATTGTTAAGTTAGGAATTTAAAGGTTTAAGGAATTTTCAAAATAAATTGAATTATTTTTTCTGATAAAAAAACATCTCGAGTTAGATTGTTAGATTACTATTCAGTATTTCTATTTTTGTCATTTCCGTAAACATATCTGGAAAAAGTCATATAGCATTGTAGTGTTTTTCAAGAAATAAGGCTTTACGGTATCTTCAACGCTATCCCCTAAAACACGCATAGTATCCATCCACGACAGTGATACAAAAGCCGGCCATCCAATCTTATCCATCAAATATTCGGACGCATTTTAAACGATATTTGAACAAACCAAACGATAATTTAAAATGGACCAAATTCATCACATATTTAACATATTTCATTGAACAAAAGTGTACATGACACTATTTTTATCATAAAATGTTAATCCAGTCTAAATCTTCGCCAGCGATGGAGGCGTCCTTGTCCCATGCCGTGTCTTCCCCATGCCCATCATCTTTGCCTGCCCTGAGCTCCGCGAAGTGAAGTAGTGGGTCGCCGGCAATGAAGAGTAAGGCATGGGGCACGGGCATGCCCACTTGGGATACAGAAGCCTCCGTTTCTCATGTCCTACTCTTCCTTGTCGAATTCTGCCGCTTGGACATCATCAGTTGATGTGAGGTCCTCGATGGATGTGACGGGCCGGACTCTTGGTCCTTATGGCCCGATGGAAAACGCGGGGGGCGCGAAGCTGTCGGTGTTCCCGTTCCTGTTTTTTATCGCCTAAGCCTCCGCGCCCACCTCCACTATGACTGTGTTGCTGCCGGCGTGGACGCTGCATGTGATCTCATAGAGCGCTCCCTGCAGGTCGATGAAGTTCGGGTCCTTTGAAGCCATGGTCGCTGGGGCCTCCTCGATCGCGAACTCACAGTAGATTTGGCCCTCGGCCGGTCGGAGATGCAAGAGGAGGGCGATATTGTCGCCTTGCTCTTCCAGCTCCAGCCAAAACGCGACACTGGCGGTTCCGACTGCTCCTCCATCATGACGATGTTGAAGCGCGGCTATGCGCATGGACCAACACGGGCGGGGGCACCGGCTCGTAGTCACGTCGTCATCTCTCACCTCCGGTATGTCGGCCTCTATCCGCCGCGCATGACCGTGCTGCTAGTCGGCCGCAAGGCTGGCCAACTCGGCCTTCTGCCCCGCCGACAGTCCCTCCTACTCACTCTAAAGCTCGCCGTGGCAGAGGTGATGCAGATCATGCTGCGTGTTGTCAACGTATAAATACCAGGCACTGACCAAACCAAACATCGAGTTGATGTGAACATGCAGGCGGCGGTTGAAAAGCCTACCACCCCCCGGCGCTTTGCGGGATTTTGAACAAGCGGATGTGTCCGCACACCGATTGAGGCCCTTGAAAAAAAGGCTCAAGATGAAAGCAACGATGCCCGGCCTGTAAAAAATAAATTTTTTTTGAGCCGGGCATTACCCCTTTCCATTAATAGCATAACGGAAATACAGCAGTCTCAGACCAACGAAAGGAAACTAAGAAAGGGGAAAGCGAGTTCAAAGCATCGCTGGGAAACCCACAACAAATACCCGTCTTCGGGCAACCTGCCATGGGGCGAAAACCCAGCGACACCAAAGAAAAGCAAACACAAGTCTACCATCTCAACTAGGAGAAGACATACCATGCACCATAAGAAGTCTAACAAAAGACCATCACACAGGCTCACGCAGGAGCTCAGAATAGATCAGAGCATCACTAGGAAAATAGTTCGGAGAGTGGGGAACTGAAGTTAGGGGCAGCAAGAGGTTTCGATCATCTTCCGCTCAGCTCGAGTCACCTGGCGGAGCACACAGACGCATCATGTTTGAAGTGCTGGCCTTCAGAATCTTCGCACCTCGCTCCATAGCTTCGCGGTCCTCTCCCGTCAGCAGACCTGCCCAATACATCATGTTTCCACAAGCAGAGTAAACAATATAAAAAGGTGATCGCATCTTTTTTCTTTCAAAGGTGACGCTGTTACGATTGTTCCATATTGCCCAACAGATAGCCGTCAAACAAAAGGTATAAAACTTTTCTCCATCAGGTAGGAAGATGTAGCACCATGAGAAGAATTGCCAGATATTATTAGGACAGACGTCCGTGCCCAAGGCACAGCCTGCGGTTCTCCACACAACCCTGGCCACAGGACAAGTGAAGAACAAGTGCTGGGATGTCTTCCTATCATCACAGAAAGAACAAGAAGGGTTCCCCATCCAATTCCTCTTTTTCATGACATCTCTAGTTAACACGGCATCCTGGGAAAGCTGCCACATAAAGATTTGAATCTTAAGTGGAACTTTAGCTCGCCAGATCCATTTATAGTTACTGCCTGCAATATTTCTTTCCAGATAGCTATAGACAGATCTGGTGGTGAATTTGTTTTTATTCCCACCCCCCAAGGACCAACTAACTTTGTCCGGCTCATTAGAATGAGGCCACCAATTAACCACAGTCGCATTTCTTTCCACTGTTCCAACAGCGTAGGATGCAGATTTCTCCTGAAAAATCAGGTCCTACGCCTTCTCTAAATTTAGCCACCGTAATATCTTGCTCATTACAAATATCAAAGAGAGTAGGGAAGCGACTGCGCAGAGGCAGGTCAGATTCAACAGTGTCAAGCCACACCCTAGTAATGTCACCAGCCTTAAGAGTAATCCCCCGGCCAGCAAGATAAACCTCTTTAACTTTCATGATATCTTTCCAGATAGGAGAGTCCCCAAACTTAGCTTTAACCGAGGAAATCGAGTCTTTCCTCGGATACTTAGCCCGGACTACATCTTGCCAAAGTCCTTGTTCCGTATCCAGCTTCCACCACCACTTGGTAAGGAGGCTTATGTTCTGTTTACGTAGGTCTTTCACCCCCAAGCCCCCCTTATCTTTCGAACGGCAGATCCTGGACCATTTAACCAGGTGGTATCGCTTACACCCTTCGTGTTCCTGCCAGAAGCAGCGTTTGCGATGCTTGTCTAATTTCACAATCACACCTTTCGCCAACAGAAACATACTCATGTAATAGTACACGATCCCTGTTAGGGAAGTGTTGGCAAGGATCAGACGCCCTCCCGAAGAGGCTGCATTCCCAACCCAGGACTCACAGCATTTCATGAACTTATCATCTAGGAAATCCCAGTCTAGGCTTCGAAGGGTAGAAAAACTCACAGGAACTCCCCTGTAAAAAATAAAATAGATAAAGCCCATCAAAAAAAAGAGAGACTGTACCAGTGTGCACACCAATACATGGTCGGGCTGGCACCTCCAGCTGCCACGTAGACGCTGTCGAAAGTAGAAAACTGATCGCTAGAATGGGTCAAGAACTGACAAGCTTTGAAGGGAAAAAGAGTATGTGTTGACAAACTATGAAACTAATGCGAAATCATGTGGAGGTGTGATATTAACAAATAACATAAAATTCAGTGTAATTGGTTCCAACTCGCCTGTAAATGTGACACATGTTGGAAGAAAGAATATAAGTTTTGCCTAAGTCATCAATAAATAGATTTAACTATTGGTTGAAATTTTTCTTAAAGATTTGAATCATCCTATGAAGCTTTTGTACTCAACTTTAGTAATTCTTTTTTTGATATATACAGGAAGAAACTAGCAAGAAAAACATGCTATGGAATGGACTAAACAAAAGTCATTCAACATGCTTACAAGACTAATTGTTTTATTGAACTGAGGTGCAGAGATCAAGTGTATCGAAAATTTATGATAGATATAGGTATTTCTGTAAAAACATATTGATGTTGGTGGTCAGCAATGACAACCACTATTAGTTTTGGGTCTCAATTCCGATGATAGGGACGGAGTCAAGTCTAATAGACAGGGAGCACCAATTGGACCAATTCTGATGATAGAGCAATGTATTTATATTGGTCGATTAAAATATAAATTTGTCACAAATTTTGTGCAAACATATTTACATAGATTTATTATGTGGAAGTTGTGTACTACATCATAAGTCAAATATATAAGATGGTTTATTATATATCTAGCCACGCAAATGCGCGGGTCACTCTGCTAGTTAGTTGAACTAGATGATACCCCGCGTGTTGCTGCGGGAATTCGGGCCAAAATAATTGTTAGAAAAATAATGGAAATTTATATGTAGTAATTGCTTGTTACATGAGAAACACACACAATGCTGCTGAGTAAATAGGCAATTTTCCGATTAATTTAATCCAAGAAGTAACTACTAGCATGGCATTGACACAAGTAATCGCATACTGATATTCAATCATGCAAGCACATACTACGCTAATTGTAGACAGATCTACGTATAACGCTGCGAGCAGTCGCGTAGTCGCTTCCCAAAAACCTATTTGCCCCTCTCCCGTACAGGATCCAAAGAGGCGGGGTTTCGAAGACCTGCTCTCCCGTCGACCGTGTACGCAGCGGACGGGATGGAGTCACCGGCGGCAGCAGCAGCAAAGGGACGACGGCCGCGCGTGGAGAGACGTGGGTTGAACCCACGTCCAAGTCGGTAGCCCACGATCCGACGTCTCAGATCGTGGCCCTACCTGTCAAAGAAGCGCATAGGAGTGAGCTCGGCTCGGCTCAATCCCGCAACCCGCGGCGCGTCGTGGCGTGGCGGAGTGCGCGAGGGCCTCATCTCTTCTCAAGCTCCAATAGCATGAGGGAGAGAATCCCTTATAAACCACTCCAACTCTCCTTACCTGTCAAAGACTATCCGTTCCTGACCGGCAAAAAGAAGCGCATAGGAGTGAGCTCGGCTCGGCTCAATCCCGCAACCCGCGGCGCGACGAGCGGAGGAGGAGGAGTGCGCGAGGGCCTCATCTCTTCTCAAGCTCCAATAGCATGAGGGAGAGAATCCCTTATAAACCACTCCAACTCTCCTTCCACTTCCGGGGTGGGACTAAACTTCCCCCCACTTTGTCATGCCACCTACATGGGCCCTTAGAGATCAAATCTGAAATTGTCATATGGGCTCTAGGCCCATCTCATATTTCAACAATCCCCCACCAGATCTCGATGGCCCATTGTGTCCTCTGTTCCAATTACTGTTTCGATATACCAGTTTTTCAGCGAAGACATGTTAAGGTTGAGCTTCACCTAGAGCAAGTAGCTACACTCCTTCACAACTGAACAATGAACTATGCCTTGAATTGTCAGTTTGGCGTAAAGAAGCTTCACCACATGTCTTACTGATACTAGGCTGCCGAAGGCTGACCCCTCGGGTGAAGCATATAAGTCACACTCCTGGTCTGTTCATGAGTTTACTAGAGATCACCCCAATCTCATAGACTGTGACCAGCAGTCGGGCTCATATAGGTGTGTTCCTCCAAAGATCGCTCTGTAGGACAGCATCTTGCTTATACATATAAGCCTTGGAACACATGAAGACAGTAGTCATCCTCCCATACAGTATTGAGAGTATTGCATCTTCAACGGAGTGGGTTAGTATAGTTACTCTCCTCAGTTCACCACTGGCTTGTTTTCCCAGGTCCTACTTCACGGGATCTCCGATCACATAGGTTGGGTTACCACCATGGCAACTGAAAGGATCGATATGGTTGACTAGAGGGGGGGGGCAACTAACAATTTTTAACTTTTCTTAACCACTTTAAATTAAGCGACAAAGTAAGTTGTCTAGATATTCTTCTAAGATGACAACTAAAGGAAAGAAGGACAACAACTACACATGCATGCTATAGGAGTTGAACAAGTAAAGCATGCAAAAGTAAAGGTAAGAAATAACCACAAGTGGAACCGGTGGAGACGAGGATGTGTTGCCGAAGTTCCTTCCCTTTGAGGGGAAGTACGTCTCCGTTGGAGCGGTGTGGAGGCACAATGCTCCCCAAGAAGCCACTAGGGCCACCGTATTCTCCTCACGCCCTCACACGATGCAAGGTGCCGTGAATCCACTAGTGGTGCCCTTGAAGGCGGCAACCGAACCTTTACAAACAAGGTTGGGGCTATCTCCACAACTTGGAGGCTCCCAACAAAACCACGAAGCTTCACCACAATGGAATATGGCTTCGAGGTGACCTCAACCGTCTAGGGTGCTCAAACACCCAAGAGTAACAAGATCCGCAAGGGATTAGTGGGGAGAATCAAATATCTCTTGGTGGAAGTGTAGATCGATGCCTCCTCAAGCAATCCCGAGCAAATCAACAAGTTTGATCGGCTAGGGAGAGAGATCGGGCGGAAATGGATCCTTTGGAGCAACAATGGAGTTGTGGGGGAAGAGGTAAGTCTTCTTGGAGAAGAAGACTCCCTATATATAGTGGGGGAGCAAATCCAACCGTTATAAGTGTTTTCAGCCCGCAGAGAGCGGTAGTACCGCGCATAAGTTGCGGTACTACCGCTGGCTGGGCGGTACTACCGCTCTAAGAGCGGTACTACCGCTTAGGCAAAAGAGTGCGACATGATTGACAACCACGGATGAAATAAATTACATCCGTGGCTACATCCGCAGGGAAAATGGTAGTAGCAAAATGCGACACGGTACTACCGCTTGGGTTAAGCGGTACTACCGTATTGGATGCGGAAGTAAAAAATTACTTCCGCATCAACTTCTGTACTTAGAATCAGCGCCTGGGCCAGATACACGGTACTACCGCTCTTGAGACACGGTACTACTGTGTCAGCAGGCGGTACTACCGTGTATCTGCGCGGTACTACCGCTTGGTAGAGCGGTACTACCGCTTGCCAGGCAGATGATCTAGTTAAGAAGTCACAGTTTGCATATACGAATCATAACCGGTTGGAACTCTAGAGAAGCAAGGAAAGGTGGTGCGAGAGTAGGATGTGTACGTGTTGATTCTACCCAAACCTTTTCGACGCGGACCCCCTCTTAATAGTACGGCTTTCCTATTACTCAAATCCACCGACAGGGAGCAAAAAGAAAACACCGTCTTCCATAGAATACGAGGGGCAAACAATCGTCTTGTGCCTAAGGGAGATATACCTGTATGAGCTTAGAGCACACGATCAGTCCGCAAAAGCATTGTCATCAATCACCAAAACTACTTAGGGAGAAATATGCCCTTACAATCTCCCCCTTTTTGGTGTATTGATGACAATACTTGATTTGCACAGGGAAGAAATAATAGAGTATGCAATCCAAGCCCTAGATTATAGGTGAGCTCCCCCTGGATGTGTGCCTACACAAGATTGTGCTTTGGACTGCACAACACACATACTAGGTACAGTGCTCCCCTATAATCTACACACGAGATACTCTATATAAAAACTAACTGCTCTGGATAAACATTAAAGACATAACGATAAGTTCAACGATAACGGGGCATATGTCTTACACCATATGATAGTCTCACGCACACGACACAAACACGCAAATAAACCAGAGTTCAAAGAAACACAAGAGCACAAGACGCAAATCACTCTCCCCCTTTGTCATCGAGACACCACAAAGGGGAAAGAGGACACTAAGACGGGTGGCAGCCCTGGAGAAACTCAGTCGTCGTACTCATCATCAGACCCCGGCTGCTCCTCCTGATACTCCTCATCAGACTCTGACCACTTGTACCCCTGGCGAGCCATCCAAGTAGCCTCGGGGGTGATGTTATCCTCGGACCCATTGGACACTTCCTCTCCATAGACTGCCAGAAGCTTCTTGTCACGCTGGCGCGTCTTCTTGTCAGTCACATGAGCCCGGTATTGCCCCTTAGCCTGCATGCAGAAGAGGGCCTTCATCTTTTGCTTAAGCTTTTTAGCCCAAGAAGGCTCCTCCACAGCAGAGGAAGAAGAAGGGGCAAATCTGCCAGAGCGCACATCAGCAGCCTCCTCCACATGCTCCTCATCAGTGCCCATCTGGGCTGCAGCAGCTTGAGCACGAGTGGTGGTGTTCGCCCATCGAGTCTTGACGCGAAGACGGATGGGATCATGGCGGAAGCAGTCGGCCTCGAACTCCTCCTGTAGGTACAACTTCTCCCAAGTCTTGGAGATCAGCAGAAACAAGTATGGACCATAGATGGGTACCTTGCGAGAATAGATGGCAAAACGGAGCTCATTCCACAGATGTGGGATATGTCAAGTGGTGCAGTCTGGGTTGAGCGAGCCTCTTGACACATCAGCAGCATGTCAACCAGGTAGGCATGGACCTTGTCCTTATCTCCAACTCGAGGGAACAGAGTGTTACGAAAGATCCGATACATGATGTCCAAGAAGGGGTTCAACACCCATGTCTTTTTGCCACTAGCAAGAGTCTTTTCCTCATAAAATGGAAGCAGCCTGTCTTTGTTTGCAGATTCAGGATTGGCGTGAGGCCGAAAACCAATTGGGTTGTGGAGACCCTCATCAGGTATTTGAAGAAGATCCATGAACTCCTTCCAAGAAGAGGTCATCTTGTGACCATTGGTCATCCATGTCATTGGGCGATCCTCCTTGGTCTGGAAATTGACAGATGCATAGAACTGAGCAATAATCTCTGGATCAAAATCATTCTGGAAGGTCATGATGTGCTCAAGTCCCAACTGCTCGATCAGATCAAGAGCTTCTGCAAAGTATGCCCTGTTGGTGTCCTTCCTCATGTGAGCCACATCCACCCAGTGAGCATCCACATACAGGTTAGTCTTGGTCTTGAGCACCTCATGGTAGATGCGAAACTGCTGCTTGGTCCAGAAAATCTCATCTCCAGGAAAGTGCTCACGGGGTTCTCCATATGGGTTTTGCTTCCTTCGTGACATGAACTCGGCAGCGGGCATCTCCTCCATAGACATTGAGGATTCCTTACGCTTGTTGGCTGCAGTCTTGTACCTGCGCTGGGGATTGGAGCCCTCTGGCACATCACTTGGGGTACGCAGACGCTTAGATCCGGTGTCGCGGACAGGGTTTGTACGACGACCCTCGAAACCGGAGCCACCACCTAAAAACACAAACACAAGACCACAATAACACAAACACAAGAAGAATCAATGCCAAAGCCTCGAAAAACACAAGAAACCAGTAGAAAGAGGAATGTGTACATGCTACGAAGATAATATGACACAAGCAGTAGTACTGCTGTCCCAATGCGGAAGTAAAAAATTAGTACCGCAGGGTAAGCGGTAGTACCGCAGGGTAAGCGGTAGTACCGCATGTTGGATGCGGTAGTACCACATACTTTGCGGTAGTAAAATTGTACTTCCGCAAGACAGAGCGGAAGTAAAAATTTAGTACCGCAGGGTAAGCGGTAGTACCGCATGTTGGATGCGGTAGTACCGCATACGTTGCGGTAGTAAAATTGTACTTCCGCAAGAAGGAGCGGAAGTAAAAATTTAGTACCGCAGGGTAAGCGGTAGTACCGCATGTTGGATGCGGTAGTACCGCATACGTTGCGGTAGTAAAATTGTAATTCCGCAAGAAGGAGCGGAGGTAAAAATTTAGTGCTGCTTGCGGAGCGGTAGTACCGCGTGGGGGCGCGGTAGTACCGCTCGGCAGGCGGTAGTAAATTTTTTCTTCCGCCCGAGCAGTAGTACCGCTGAGGCCAGCGGTAGTACCGCTCGGGGCAGATCGGATCTGGACCAGATCATGCGGTAGTACCGCGGTTCCCAAGCGGTAGTACCGCACGAAACAGATCTGAGATGAACAGATCTAGAAATGGCCATAGAGATCGACTAGCGGTACTACGGCTGATCATAGTATCTTGGTAGCAACATGCATATTCGTATCTAGTGCAAAAACACTCTCCTACATCCAAAGCTTCCATGGATAGGAACACGAAGAACACAAGAACACTAAGCATCTCCCCTAACCCTAAAACAAAAGCAAGGCAACAAGAAGAGGGGAAAAGGGGAGAAACCTTCATCCATGGCAAGAGGGCGCGGTGGGGATTGATCCCACCGGTCGGAATGCGAGGAGAGTGGCCGAGGGAGGAGATCCGGTGAGGTCCTCCGGCGGCGTTCTTGAGAGAGAGAGACAGGGACGACGTGGGGGTTAGGAGTGAATGGGTATGGGGGAGATGGAACTCCCCCTGCCTGCTTATAACCCCCACTCATTCGAATATGTCCGGTAGTACCGCGGTCATCGCGGTAGTACCGGTAGTACCGCTCGCCAGGCGGTAGTACCGCCCTACCAGCGGCAGTAAAAAATTACTGCCGTGCTGGATGTGCGGTAGTACCGTAAGTCCTTTGCGGTAGTACCGTAATCGATCACGGTAGTACCGCTCCCCCAAGAGAATGCACGAAATGACAAGAGGCTTTAAGCACAAAAGAGAGAAAAACAACCACGTGCACAAGCAAAACAAGTAACACAACTCCTCAGAAGAGGGCAGTGGCCGAGGCCACCTATGTTTGAGTTTTATAGATATGGCACCGCGAAGAATTATCCTTGGGCCCATGATCAATACTCGACTTGAAGCATTTAAGCCAACTATGTATGGAAAATGATGAAGATTTGATTGGTTTATGCATAATAGGGAAGGAATAGTTCATTGAGAGAACAGTACTCCCCCTAAGTCCATGCCTACATCTAGACAAGATAGCTATCTTGAGTGTGAGGAGTGTGTGCACCGATTCAAACCACATTGCTCAAATCGATGATATTTAGCTCATGCCTTAACTCGCGAAATCTTGCTTCATCCAGAGGCTTCGTGAAGATATCTGCAAGGTTATCATGAGTGTTGACGTAGTGAAGCTCGATTTCTCCTTGCCTTATGTGATCCCGGATGAAGTGATACCGAATCTCAATATGCTTCGTCTTGAAGTGTAGCACCGGGTTGAGAGAAATCTTGATGGCACTTTCATTGTCACACCAAAGAGGCACTTTGTCACAAGTGACACCGTAATCCTTTAAAGTTTGCCTCATCCATAAGAGTTGAGCAAAGCAACTGCCAGCGGCCACATATTCTGCTTCGGTGGACGAGAGAGATACACAACTTTGCTTTTTGGAAGACCAACTAACAAGAGAGCAACCAAGAAATTGGCACCCTCCCGAGGTGGACTTCCTATCCACTTTGTCTCCCGCCCAGTCAGAATCAGAGAAACCAACAAGGTTGAAATTTGCTCCTCTTGGGTACCATAAGCCAAAGTTTGGGGTATGAGCCAAATATCGAAAGATTCGCTTGACAGCCACAAAGTGACTCTCCTTAGGTGAGGCTTGAAACCGTGCACAAATTCCCACACTCAACATAATATCCGGTCTAGATGCACAAAGGTAAAGCAAGGATCCGATCATAGAGCGATATACCTTTTGATCCACCGCTTTACCATTGGGATCGATGTCAAGTTGGCATTTGGTTGGCATCGGAGTAGTAGCCGGCTTGACATCACTAAGATTTAACCTCTTGAGCATGTCTTGAGTATACTTGGATTGTTTGATGAAGATGCCTTCTCTTCTTTGTTTGATCTCAAATCCAAGGAAGTACTTCAACTCTCCCATCATGGACATCTCAAAATGTGTGGTCATGAGTGCGGCGAACTCATCATTGAAAGCTTTGTTAGGAGAACCAAAGATAATATCATCAACATATAGTTGGCATACAAACAACTCCCCTTTGACCTTCTTAGTAAAAAGAGTGGGGTCGATTTTCCCAATTTCAAACCCACGATCTTGTAACAACTCGGTAAGGTGCTCATACCACGCTCGTGGGGCTTGTTTAAGGCCATAGAGTGCCTTATTGAGTTGATACACATGATTGGGGAACTTAGGATCCTCGAACCCCGGGGGTTGTTTAACATACACCAACTCATTAATGGGACCATTAAGAAATGCACTTTTCACATCCATTTGTTGCAATTTAAAGTTATGATGGGAAGCATAGGCAAGCAACAAACGAATGGATTCAAGACGAGCAACGGGGGCAAAGGTTTCACCGTAGTCGATACCCTCGACTTGGGAGTAGCCTTGAGCCACCAGACGTGCCTTGTTGCGGATGACAATGCCATGGGCATCTTGCTTGTTCTTAAAGATCCATTTGGTTCCAATGACATTATGGTTTTCCTTTGGTCTTGGCACCAGACGCCACACTTTGTTGCGCTCGAAGTTATTGAGTTCTTCATGCATGGCATTGAGCCAGTCAGGGTCTTCGAGCGCCTCATAAACCTTCTGAGGTTCAACATGGGAGACAAAAGCTTGATGAGCACAATAGTTTGCTAATTGTCTACGAGTGCTTACCCCCCTTTTGATGCTTCCTAAAATGTTCTTGATGTGATGCTCGTTGGAAGCAAGCCTGGAGGCAACTTTTGCAGCACGACGCTCTAATTGCTCTTCAAGTGATAACTAAGGAGCACTGAGTTGATCATCTTGAGCGTCGTCAGGAGCTAGATCTTGATCTTGAGCTTCCTCTTGACCTTGATCTTGCTCGAGGGACTGAACTTGGCCTTGTGCATCAATTGGTGGTTCTTTACCAACTTGAGATTGATCTTGCACTTGGCCTTGTTCATCAGGTTGAGGGCCTTCACTTTGTTCTTTGGAAGCGTGTGGGTCTTGGGTTGGTGATGGTTCCACTTGAGTGGAACATTGTCCTTCTCCTTCGGCCACAAGGGGTTCCTCAATGGGTAGGATATATCCAACACCCATTCTTCTTATGGCTTGAGGAGGAATTTCATCACCTGCATCACAAGTACCACTTTGCTCCACTTGGGAGCCGTTATTTTCATCAAACTCTACGTTACTCATCTCCTCTATGAGTCCAGTGGACTTGTTGAGGACACGGTAAGCATGAGAGTTTGTAGCATAACCAACAAATATGCCCTCATGAGCTCTAGATTCAAATTTAGACAAACGAACACCTTTCTTGAGAATGAAACACTTACACCCGAATACTCGGAAGTACTTGAGATTGGGCTTGTTACCAGTAAGAATCTCATACGGAGTTTTGTTCAAGCCTTTGCGGAGATAGAGACGATTTGATGCATGGCAAGCGGTGTTGATGGCTTCGGCCCAAAAGTTGTATGGAGACTTGAATTCAGCCATCATGTTTCTTGCAGCATCCATTAGAGTTCGGTTCTTTCTCTCCGCTACACCATTTTGTTGAGGGGTATATGGGGCTGCATATTGATGTTTGATCCCCTCATCACCAAGAAATTCATCCAAGGTGTAGTTCTTGAACTCGGTGCCGTTGTCACTTCTGATCATCAAAATCTTTGCTTCATGTTGTCGTTGAGCTTCATTTGCAAAGTTGATGACGGTTTGTTGGGTCTCACTCTTCTTCTTGAAGAAGTATACCCAGGTGTATCTTGAGTAATCATCCACAATCACCAAGCAATACTTTCTACCCCCAAGACTATCAAAAGATGGAGGCCCAAAGAGGTCCATGTGGAGGAGCTCTAGGGGTCTCTTTGAATAGATGATAGTCGTGGGAGGTGAGCCTTCTCATGTAATTTCCCTTCAATGCACGCCCTGCAAGCACGATCTTTGGCAAAGCTAACATTTGTTAGTCCTCGGACATGGTCCCCCTTGAGAAGACTTTGCAAAGATCTCATATTGACGTGGGCCAAACGGCGATGCCAAAGCCATCCCACATCAACTTTAGCCATTAGGCATGTCGCGACCTTAGTGGGTTGCTTCGAGAAGTTAACCACATAAAGGCCGTTCTCAACATGCCCAACATAGGCTACTTTAAGAGTCTTGCTCCACAAGAGGGCCACAGTATCAATATCAAAGAATGTAGCAAAGCCCATAAGTGCAAGTTGGCGAACAGAAAGTAAATTGTATGCAAGGGACTCAACAAGCATGACTTTCTCGATCGTGAGATCATGAGAGACAACAACCTTGCCAAGTCCCAATACCTTAGAAGATGAAGCATCACCTCATTCGACGTTGGTGGCCATAGATGAGCTGAGATGCACGTCCACCACCAAGTCTTTGCTTCCGGTCATATGATTTGTGGCTCCGCTATCGAGCAACCATGACCCCCCACCGGAAGCAAACTCCTACAATAGATCAATGCTTGGATTTAGGTACCCATTTGGTAATGGGTCCTTTGAGGTTAGTAACAAGGGTCTTAGGAACCCAAATGGACCATTCAATGTACTCATAAGAAGAACCAACAAATTTAGCAAACACATGACCATCACTGGCACGGCATAAAACATATGAAGGATTAAAATCGCCGGCCATGTTTGATGGTATGGTGGAGTTTTTCTTGACACCACCACTTTTCTTCTTGGTAGACGTGCCCTCTCCTTCTTTCACAAAGGATTGTCGGAGAGGGGGTGGTTGCTTGGTCTTGTCATTCTTCTTCTTCTTGGACTTAGGAGCAAACCCAATTCCTTCATTTGCCACAACTTCCTTTTGATTGCTCAAAAGGGCGTTGAGGTTCTTCTCACCTTGTATGCAAGTCACAAGGCCTTTCTCGAGTTGCTTCTTCAACTCGGCATTCTCTTCAACAAGATGCACATGCTCGCAACATGGATTAGTAGCATTTGCATTATCAATTAAAACCATGCGAGGAAAGATAGCCTTTTCCTTGGTTAGCGAAACTTGGAGTTGATCATGAGACTCCTTGAGAGTAGCATGCATTCCTTTCAAGGCCTTGTGAGCCTTGTCAAGTATGTCAAACTCCTCTTTGAGTTTAGCATGGTCAACCTCAAGTTTTGCCTTCTCGGAGTTAAGGACGCGAGAGACAACTAAGGAATGATCAAGATCTTTCTTTAATTTAGCATGACCATCGTTGTGTGACTCCTCAAGAGCCAAACGAAGACCACGCTCTTCCTCTAGGGCATTAGAGAGATCCGATATCTCATCGGCATAGTCTCGACTATGTCCTTCCATTTTAGTAATGGTTTCCTCGTGAGCCTCGATCATGTCATTGGCCTCACCGAGTTGTTCCAAGAGAGCAACACAATGCTTCTTGGGTTTGCCCTTGAGATTTTTCATGAACAACTCAAATTCATTTTCTCCCTCCTTAACACCCTCACCCTCATCAATACAATTGGTCAATGAAGGATTAGACGAGATAGTAGTATTGATGTTTGGGGTTACCTTGTTGGTGGCCTTGGCCATGAGACACTTGGCGGTGATGTTCTCGTTTGGTGAGTCGAAGAGAGATGAGTGCGGAGTAGTTGCAATTGCAATTGTGGCCATAGTGGTCACCTCCTCGTCTTCATCATTATCATCATCCTCCACATATTCTTCTTGGGCCACCAACACTTTCGGAGGAGTCTTCTTGATGAAGTTGTTCTTGTTGGGATAGGACTTTGACTTGTCCTTTCGAATAAGCTTGCCACCAAAGTCCTCTCTCTTCTCATATGGGCAATCCACAACGAAGTGACTTACATTTCCACAGTTGAAGCATGTCCTTACTCGTTGCTTCCCTTTGTTCCCACTAGAGTTGTTCCTGTTGAAGTTGGATCTTGTGTTCTTCTTGCCCCAGAATTGCCTTGAAGCAAGAGCCATGTGCTCATGATAGGCATATTTGGTGTCCTCGGGGCAACACTCATCATCATCTTCCACTTCCTCCTCTTCCACACAAGCCTTGGCCTTTAGAGCAAGATTAGGCTTCTTGGATCGTTGAGCTCTTAAGACTGCATTGTCGGCGGTCACGTCCAGGATCCTCATGGCAACAAATTCATCCAACACTTCATTCGAGGATAAAGTGTGGAAGTCCGGTCTCTGACGAATGACAGAGGACATGGCCTTATGATAGGGCATCATGGCCTTGAAGAACTTGCGCTTGATCCAATTGTCATCTGTATCCTTACTGCCATGATCTCGAAGAGACACTGCAAGAATAGTTAATCTTCGATAAAGTTCACGAGGATCTTCATATTCGATCACATCAAACTCATCAGCTTCATCTTGCACCACTTCATAGTTGGAGCGTTGGATACTGGTGCTTCCCTTGTACATCGTGCCAACATGCTCCCAAGCTTCCTTGGCCACAATGAAGGGTCGAAGGTGTGCAATGTCTTCAGGAGGGATGGAATCTTGAAGAATGCAAAGAGCGGACTCGTTGAACTGATGATCTGCAGTTTCTCTTGGAGTCATGTTGTCGGGATCATACGGATAAAAACCTTGCTCAATGATTCTCCAAAGGTTAGTGGAACAATGATTAATATGACGTTTGAAACGAAATACCCAAGTAGCAAAATCAGTATTTTTGATAAACTTGGGAGGGGGCCCAACAGAATTTAAATGCGGTGTGGGAACGGGTCCTCCATAGTGAGTAGGAGGAGCGGATTGGGCAAATTTCCCACTCCCATTCTTAGTGACCGGGGCTTGCTCACTACTAGCTTCTCCCTTGTCAGGATTAGCCTCCGACACGTTGGTAGCGGGACGACCCACTTCCAACGGTGTGGTGGATAATTTAAGCCCCTCAAGCAAATCTTTAAACATGCCTTTGACCTCGGTCGCTAGTGATTCTTTCAATGTGGTCAAGGCCACATTGAACTCCTCACGAGAGACCGAGGCTCCCCCATCTAACGTAGGCAAGGACGGAGTTCCACCGGAATGGTCCTCCGTCTCGACTACGTTGTCAACCATACTCTTCGGACGGTAAAGTCCTTAAAAAGAGACGAGGCTCTGATACCAATTGAAAGGATCGATATGGTTGACTAGAGGGGGGGTGAATAGGCAACTAACAATTTTTAACTTTTCTTAACCACTTTAAATTAAGCGACAAAGTAAGTTGTCTAGATATTCTTCTAAGATGACAACTAAAGGAAAGAAGGACAACAACTACACATGCATGCTATAGGAGTTGAACAAGTAAAGCATGCAAAAGTAAAGGTAAGAAATAACCACAAGTGGAACCGGTGGAGACGAGGATGTGTTGCCGAAGTTCCTTCCCTTTGAGGGGAAGTACGTCTCCGTTGGAGCGGTGTGGAGGCACAATGCTCCCCAAGAAGCCACTAGGGCCACCGTATTCTCCTCATGCCCTCACACGATGCAAGGTGCCGTGAATCCACTAGTGGTGCCCTTGAAGGCGGCAACCGAACCTTTACAAACAAGGTTGGGGCTATCTCCACAACTTGGAGGCTCCCAACAAAACCACGAAGCTTCACCACAATGGAATATGGCTTCGAGGTGACCTCAACCGTCTAGGGTGCTCAAACACCCAAGAGTAACAAGATCCGCAAGGGATTAGTGGGGAGAATCAAATATCTCTTGGTGGAAGTGTAGATCGATGCCTCCTCAAGCAATCCCGAGCAAATCAACAAGTTTGATTGGCTAGGGAGAGAGATCGGGCGGAAATGGAGCCTTTGGAGCAACAATGGAGTTGTGGGGGAAGAGGTAAGTCTTCTTGGAGAAGAAGACCCCCTATATATAGTGGGGGAGCAAATCCAACCGTTATAAGTGTTTTCAGCCCGCAGAGAGCGGTAGTACCGCGCATAAGTTGCGGTACTACCGCTGGCTGAGCGGTACTACCGCTCTGAGAGCGGTACTACCGCTTAGGCAAAAGAGTGCGACATGATTGACAACCACGGATGAAATAAATTACATCCGTGGCTACATCCGCAGGGAAAATGGTAGTAGCAAAATGCGACACGGTACTACCGCTTGGGTTAAGCGGTACTACCGTATTGGATGCGGAAGTAAAAAATTACTTCCACATCAACTTCTGTACTTAGAATCAGCGCCTGGGCCAGATACACGGTACTACCGCTCTTGAGACACGGTACTACCGTCGGAGCGGTACTACCGTGTCGGCAGGCGGTACTACCGTGTATCTGCGCGGTACTACCGCTTGGTAGAGCGGTACTACCGCTTGCCAGGCAGATGATCTAGTTAAGAAGTCACAGTTTGCATATACGAATCATAACCGGTTGGAACTCCAGAGAATCAAGGAAAGGTGGTGCGAGAGTAGGATGTGTACGTGTTGATTCTACCCAAACCTTTCCGACGCGGACCCCCTCTTAATAGTACGGCTTTCCTATTACTCAAAGCCACCGACAGGGAGCAAAAAGAAAACACCGTCTTCCATAGAATCCGAGGGGCAAACAATCGTCTTGTTCCTAAGGGAGATATACCTGTATGAGCTTAGAGCACACGATCAGTCCGCAAAAGCATTGTCATCAATCACCAAAACTACTTAGGGAGAAATATGCCCTTACAGCAACTCATGTGGGTCTCATACCCATCTCCCTCGATGCATTATCTATCACAACACGTGATAGCCCTTTTGTAAAGGGATCTGCCAGATTCTTAGCCGTATGGACATATTCCAACGCTATCACTCCGGAGTTTCTCAATTTTCTGATAGCTTTTAATCTCATTCTGATGTGTTTGTTGGACTTCATGTTGTCCTTTGAACTCTTCACCTTGGTGATGACGGTCTGATTGTCACAGTTCATAAGGATAGCCGCAACCGGTTTATCAACCAATGGCAAGTCCATCAAAAGATCTCGAAGCCATCCCGCTTCGACACCAGATGTGTCTAACGCAGTTAATTCTGCTTCCATTGTCGATCTCGTTAAGATCGTTTGCTTGCAAGACTTCCAGGAAACAGCGCCACCTCCAAGAGTAAACATATACCCAGTTGTGGCCTTCATCTCATCAGCATCAGAGATCCAATTCGCATCACTATACCCTTCAAGTACCGACGAGTATCCGGTATAGTGAAGTCCATAGTTCATAGTACCCTTCAGATAACGCATAACTCTTTTAACAGGATGCCAATGAACATCACCCGGTTTTGATACAAACCGACTCAGTTTGCTCACAGCAAAAGCGATGTCAGGCCTCGTAGCGCTAGCTAGGTACATCAGTGAACCAATGATTAGAGAGTATCTCAATTGATCTATAGCTGTGCCTTTGGATTTTCGAATCAACACGCTAGGATCATATGGTGTTTGAGATGGTGTGCAGTCCGAATATCCAAAACGACTCAACACCTTCTCAACATAATGGGATTGCAAAAGTGTAATCCCACCCTCATTATCTCTCAGTAGCTTGATGTTCAAGATAACATCAGCCACACCAAGGTCTTTCATCTCAAAGTTCTGAGACAGAAACGACTTGACCTCCTCAATGACTTTGAGGTTGGTTCCGAATATCAGTATGTCGTCAATATACAAGCACAGTATAACTCCTTCGCCCCCACCATGGCGATAGTATACACATTTGTCAGCTTCATTAACAACGAAGCCAACAGATGTCAGTGTTGTATTAAACTTATCATGCCATTGCTTAGGTGCTTGTTTCAGGCCATATAAAGATTTTATCAACCTACACACTTTTCTTTCCTGACCATCTATCACAAAGCCATCTGGCTGTTGCATGTAGATTTCCTCGTTTAGCTCTCCATTCAGGAAAGTTGTCTTAACATCCATCTGGTGGATGAGAAGACCATGCGAGGCCGCCAACGAGAGTAATACTCGAATGGTGGCCAGTCTGGCCACAGGTGAATAAGTATCAAAGAAATCTTCCTCTTCTTTTGGTCATAGCCCTTGGCCACAAGCCTAGCCTTGTACTTTTCAATCGTACCATCGGGCCTAAGCTTCTGTTTGAACACCCACTTACATCCCAATGGTTTGCAACCATAGGGACGCTCAGTAATCTCCCATGTCCCGTTAGCCATGATGGAATCCATCTCGCTACGGACCGCTTCCTTCCAGTAGTCAGATTCTGGAGAGGCATACGCTTCTGAAATAGAAGTGGGAGTATCATCCACGAGGTACACGAAGAAATCATCACCAAAGGTCTTTGCAGTCCTTTGTCTCTTTCCCCTACCAAGGGTTTCCTCGTCATCCTCCTCAGGATTTTCATCATGTGTTCGTTCATAGTATTCCATGGGAATGGCAGGCTCAGGAGTCTTCTCAGATTCCTGTCTAGAAGTGCTTTGCGCATCTCTCAAAGGAAATATATCCTCGAAGAATGTAGCATCCTTAGACTCCATAATTGTACCAACCTTTTGGTCAGGTACCTCAGATTTCACTACTAGAAATCTATAGCCAATGCTATTCTTAGCGTAGCCCAAATTAACGCAGTCCACGGTCTTCGGTCCAAGCTTGCGCTTTTTTGGGGATCGGCACATTGACTTTCGCCAAACAGCCCCAAGTACGCAAGTACAAGAGTGTTGTCCTTCTCTTCGCCCATTTCTCATAGGGAGTGATCTCATTGTCCTTTGTCGGAACTTTATTCAGGACATGACATGCCGTCAATATAGCCTCCCCCACATATCTAACATGGCGTTAACCAAATCAGTTAGAGTACGGTTTTTCCGCTCGGCAACCCCGTTTGACTGGGGTGAATAGGGAGGCGTCCTCTCATGAATAATGCCATGTTCCGCACAAAAGGAATCAAACTCACTCGAGAAGTACTCTCCACCACGATCTGATCGGACTCGTTTAATTTGTTTTTCAAGTTGTTTCTCAACTTCTGTCTTATAGATTTTAAAGTAGTGTAGAGCCTCATCTTTAGTATTTAACAGATACACATAGCAATATCTAGTGGAATCATCTATCAATGTCATGAAGTATTTCTTTCCACCTTTAGTCAACACACCATTCATCTCGCAAAGATCAGAATGTATGAGTTCTAATGGTGCCAAGTGTCTCTCCTCCGCGGCCTTATGAGGCTTGCGAGGTTGCTTAGCTTGCACACATGAAAGGCACTTAGAACCTTTGGCAAAAGTGAAACTCGGGATTAAATCCAACTTAGCTAGCCGCATCATAACACCGAAACTAAGTGACAAAGACGTGAATGCCAAACTTCTGATTCATTAACATTCGAATGAATATGGTTCACGACTTTATACAAAAATCTGCGAGGGAAAGGCGGAACATTCCTCCGCTCTCATAACCTTTTCCAACAAAGAGTCCATATTTCGTAACAACTAATTTATTAGACTCGAAAACCAACTTAAACCCTTCTGTACATAGAAGGGAGCCACTAACGAGGTTCTTCTTGATGGCGGGGACATGCTGCACGTTCTTCAGCTGCACGATCATTCCCGAAGTAAACTTCAGATCGACCGTGCCAACACCATGAATAGAAGCACTCGCGCCATTCCCCATCAATACGGACCCGTGGCCTGTGACCTGGTAAGAAGTGAACAATGAAATGTCAGCACACACAGGAACACCTGCACCTGTGTCCACCCACCAATCGTTGGGCTGAAACACTGAAAAAACAATAAATAAATTACCGTACCCAGATGCACCATTGTCATTGTTGCCCACAATCATGTTGACAGACTTGGAGTCCTGTCCTGACTTCTTATACTTGTTTGGGCACTTGTTGGCCCAATGTTCAGCCGAACCACAAGTAAAGCAGCCCTCATCCTTCTTGTTCTTTTTGAAGGTCTTCTTACCCTTCTTCTTAAAGTCGGCATTGTGTTGGACACCGTTCTTTCCCTTGGGCTTGTGGGAGTTGGAGTTCCTCTAGTTCACCATGTTGGCGACAGAAGTCCCCTCAACAGCTTTCCCGTTCGAGTCCTTTGCCCTTGAGTTCTGCTCAACACTCAGATGGCCAATGACATCCTCCACTGAGAATTCACGCCTCTGATGTTTCAGAGTAGTGGCAAAGTTCCTCCAGGAATTAGGGAGCTTAGCGATTATGCAGCCCGCGACAAACTTGCCCGGTAACTCGCACTTCAGAAGCTCAAGCTCCTTAACAATGCATATTATCTCATGAGCCTGCTCCAGCAAAGGACGGTTTTTAACCATCTTGTAATCGTGGAACTGCTCTATAATATACATCTCACTCCCAGCATCGGTGGCCCCGAATTTAGATTCGAGCGCCTCCCACAAGTCCTTGGCGACACGCACATGTAAATATACGTCGACCAGTTTATCTCCGATCACGCTAAGAAGTGCTCCGAGAAATACGACGGTGGCCTCCCTGAATGCCTTCTCCTCTTCAGGAGCAATCGTTCCCGTGGGCACACCGGTAACCCAAAATACGTTCATAGCCGTGAGCCATAAAGTGGTCTTAGTCTGCCAACGCTTAAAGTATGTACCGGTAGACTTATCCAGTTTGAGTGCAGCGGCAAAGCCACTTGTCGAAAAATTCCTACACATAATAGGTTTTTGGATTGCTGAGTAAATAGGCAATTTTCCGATTAATTTAATCCAAGAAGTAACTACTAGCATGGCATTGCCACAAGTAATCGCATACTGATATTCAATAATGCAAGCACATACTACGCTAATTATAGACAGATCTACGTATAACGCTAGCATGCCTAAAACAGAAAACAGTAGGAGCGGGATAAACAAGTTATACCCTCCAGTAAGCCATGCAGAGGCCGCGGCGGCAGCAGCTTCGTCGGCTGCCTTCTTGTCGGCTTCAATCTTCTCGGCGGTGGTGGACATGGTGATGACGAGGACGCGGCGGACGTAGAGGAATAGACGAACAGCGAGCAGTCGCGTAGTCAGATGCGTTCTGTTAGGCGGCGGCTAGGGTTGGCAGCGCCCCACATATATATGTGCGGCCGCGCGTGGAGAGACGTGGGCTGAACCCACGTCCAAGTCGGTAGCCCACGATCCGACGTCTCAGATCGTGGCCCTACCTGTCAAAGACTCTCCGTTCTCGCCTCAATCCCGCGTCGCGGCGCGGCGAGCGGAGGAGGAGTGCGCGAGGGCCTCATCTCTTCTCAAGCTCCAATAGCATGAGGGAGAGAATCCCTTATAAACCACTCCAACTCTCCTTCCACTTCCGGGGTGGTTTTCTTCTTTTGTAGTACAATCTTAGGTTACATTTTGTGGTCTTAACTATGACACAAATACATGTATCTTCTCTTTGAGCTCACCTCTCAATGTTGTTTGACCAAACAAAAACAGGGAGAGAAAAATTCATAAACCACTATGATAATAATTAGTTAAGGATTGAACATTGCATTCGTTAAGAATGATAACACATGAAATGAGCAAGATGTCATTGATGATACAATGGGCATAAAATGCAAGTATAATCCAGAACATAGGACATTACCTTCACGATACCTATTCCAACTTGCTCCTTGTAAGTATAATTAAGAAAGTAGTCCTAGTCCAACTCCAGCCTTGTAAGTGTAAGGCTCCTGCCAAGGGCTGAATGACCCAACATCACCTTGTGATCCTCCACTACAAAATGTAAGTGTGCTATTTATTTACAGACAAACTGGTCCCTAGCATGCGGGAGAAGGAAAGATAGGAAGTTGGAGCCATGACCTGGCAATGGCGAGTAGGTCTTTGGCCTCTGTTGTGTTACGGCCGGATGATGATCACGGACAGCGTGGTGTCTAGTGTTCTGTCCTGGGTGGAACACCTCACCATAGTCGTCGTGGAGGAGCGCCTGCTCATACACCTCCATGGCGAGCGCTTGGCTTCCTGAGGTGATGTTAGAGCGCGTTGGGATGGTGGGGAAGAAGAAAAAAGATGCAGTCGCAACACAGCAGAGTGGGGCAGAAGCAGAAGAGCTCATTCCGGTAGGTGCACACATGGAGCTCCATGTCGCGGCGGGATTGCTTCACAGCCATACTCACGATGAATTAATCGTGAGTATAGGAGAGGGAAGAAGGCCGTCGTCGTTGTTAAATAGGCCATCTAATGGTGTGCAGAGAGGTGAAACGTCCAGAGGCGAATCGTGGGGAGAGAGATAGAGCGATGAATTAATGGAAGCTCAAAAATTGCAGGGTAGTGGAGTGAGTTGTGCGATTTGGTGTTCTTTTCTGGCTGCATTCACGAATGGAAGAGCTTCCGTCGTGCAAGTCAAAGAGACAACTGCGGAGATGAGTGACTCGCAAAGGAGAAAATGATGGTTAGCGACCTCATGTGAGTTTTAGATCGGTAGTCTACATCATGGGCTACACCCTACATAACAAATACTCCTACTGGACCAGACAGAGCAGGTGCACGATCACCTTTTTTACAAAAGAACGGCATACGTTACACCCTAGGTTAGGCAATAATATTCTACTCCCTAGTATGTATTACTGGCTGGTCACGTTGCATGCTAAAGCCCACGTGAGGAAGTCAAGGGAATGAAATTTAAACAGGTTTGCTATTTCACATCTAGATGTGAATCTAACTTCCTCATCTTTAGAGACAAAAAAAGAAAATCCATGGGAGACTTTAAAAAAAAAATCAAAGATGAGGGAGTCTAAGGGTGAAAGAGTTAGATGTGACATAGACTGACCCAAATTTAAATCACAAGAATCTCTACTCCTAATTGTGCAGCTTTTTTTTTTTTTGAGGGGATCCTAATTGTGCAGCTGGTAGGTCGTCTCGTCGCTTCGTACGTCCCCTCCGATCCAAGGCCAGCCCAAAAGTGGGTACCAGGTTTTATATCTAGCCTGACCAAAAGTGGCAAAATGGGCTGGTCTTAGCATGTTGTTCGGATAGCCCGCGTGTCCGCCTGTGGTGGTCCTGGCCCGACACGTGGCATGTGAGGCTGTGTCCGAGTGCCGGCACGACACGACCCATTTACTCTTTATTTTTTAGATTTTTGTTTTGAGAAACTAGAATTTTTTATATATATTAGCCCCACAAAACAGCCGAGATAGGCCCAAAACAGCCCAAAATCAGGGGGCCTGGTGGGCTAAACGTGCCGGTGGGCGTGCCCAACACGGCCCGCATCTTAGGCGTGCCTGGGTTGGCCCTCCCGTCCCTGGCCCGTTTAGGCCAGGCCGGGCCGGGCCGGCCCATCTGTCCAGGTCTCAGCCTGACCCTGTGACCAAAATCAGCCTAAAGCACGCACGCCCGCCGCTTACAGAAAAAAAAGGCCAAAAGCACGCACGCAGCCTGGCGAACGCACGCTAGGTTAGCGCCGCCGCCGCCGCCGCCGCCGCTGCGGGCCTCCTGCATCCGCCTCCCCGTACGCCTCCTCCGTCGGCCCGTCTCCTTCACTAGCAAAGCCCTAAACCCTGGAAGCGGAAGCGGAAGCGAGGCTTCAAGGCCACGGCGGCGGCAATGGCGAAGGTCCCCGCCGGCGAGTGGGTCCCCCACGTTGAGGCCTTCGTTGACGTCTCCCGCTCCCCCGCCGAGCACGTACGGTTTCCCCTCCCCATCCCCCCATTACTGTTGAGGCCTTTTGTTTCATAAAAATTCTGTTTTTGGCTCGCATGGTTCGCCTGGAATATGCGCCCGCGTAACAATTGATGGAGTCTCATTCACTTTATATGTAATTATTGTGCGATTTTCTCATAAGAATTTAGCACCTGTAAGCTCCAGTGTTGCAGCAGAGGCTTCTGTATTTCTAACACAATTTGGTACAAACTGCTATTTGCTTAATAAGTACATGGGGCAAATGTTGTCATTGCATAGCTTAGTATGCTTGTTATTTTAGTTTCTTGTGGACGCTAATGCTGTTATGTGGTGGTGTGCAACAGTCTGCGGGCGTGGACGCTCTTGCGGCCTTGGTCAACAAGGACAAGCTGACGCTCTTCGATTTGGTATGTCCTGTTTTCCCGTTTATCATATATCACTCTGCTCCATGATTTGCTGCTTCTTTATACATCTTGTTGGTGGTTGGTATCGTTTCAGGTGTCTAAGATGGACATGTATTTGACGACAACAGACCACATTGTTAGATCAAGAGGTTTCTTTTACCCCTCATTGCATATCTTTTCCTCCCATGCTGTTTGCCTCTCTATTTTACAAAATTTGCAAATTTCATAATGCAAGTAAAATTTACGGTCTATGCCAAGTTTTAAGGCTATACAGGTGATGGTTGCTCTTCATTGTTAGCACAGTTCGAAAAAATGCATAAGTCAAGCTTTCTTTCATCAGTGAAGATTATTGTTGATTTCTTCTATTAAAAATTTGTAAAGTCGTACTGTGCAATAGAGAGACACATCCACGTATGTCCGCACATTGGTAGCTAGCATAACACTTTATTGGTTCTTGGATGGTTACATTGTTGATAAACATGAACCTTTTGCAGCCATTGTTTTTCATTATCTGTTCTGCATAATAGATTTAAGTTCAGCATCATAATCTTTTGCTGGTACATGCATAGTTCCCTGCAGTTTGTTAAGGATATGCTTCTGTTTGTTTTGCAGGAATACTGCTTCTGGGGCAAATCATGTCTCACATTTCATTTAAACAGTTAGATGTCAATGCCATCATAACATTGTCAGACTTCTTTATATCAAGATTGGTAAGTTTGACTTTGTGCATCATGGTTATTTGACTTTTGAAGTACATACACAGTTTCTCAAACACTAGTCTTGTGAGTTCTCATTTACACCTGAACTAAATAGGAAATCTTACCTTCTGGGCTTGTGTCCTTATTGTAACTGTAACATAGAGTGAGTTAAAAACCCTTGGGAATAGGGTCATCAATCTGGGGAAGCTAATGGCTGTAGTAATGTTGACTTATTAAAGTTCTTACACTACAGCCTTCTTTGCGCAGATTAAATAGGCCAGTATACTCTGTCTTTGCCTTGACACTATAGAAACTAATGATTACATGTTTATGGCAGCCACATCTTTGATTCCAAGGTTGAATTTTTAGCAATACTAAGCTCCCTGTTGTGGAATACAAATGACTGAATATGGGTAGGTATTAGGTTTCCGAGTTATAAGTTTTATTTTTGTATGGCTTACATGTCTCCAAGTTGTTAATTTTTTGTGAAAAACCATTGTTCGAAACGTTGCGCACAAGAGTGAATTTGGCTCTTCTATCCAGTTAAGATCAAATATTGTCAGTAACTTGATTTGACATAAGAAAGCCTTGGGCTGCTTGGTATAATTCCGAAGTTTGGCTTGCCAATGTTTGGGCAAGCCCAAAAATTGGCTACCAAATTGTCTTGCCAATCTCTTAAAAAACTTGCTAACTGGCTAGCCAATTTTTTGGCTGCAACCGTATCCCAGTGGGTTGCAACCCAAATATGTCATCATTTTACCTAGCAGGCCGTGGGATATTGTTGCAACTTCTTCAATTTGATATCTCGAAATAAGTGATGATTTAGGTGGCAAATAAGCAGTTCACCTGGGCTTTATATTAATTAAAGAAGGAAGTCAGCAACGAGCCCGGTCCTAGGTTACATGTAGTCATCAATTCGTATTAAGTTAGTTTACCCCTAAATTTGACTCCAGTAATACTTTGTATAGAATTCTCACTCCCTACAGAGAAGTACTCCCTCCATCCCAAAATGTAAGACCATTTTTGACACTATAAATATAGTTTCAAAAATGGTCTTACATTTTGGGACGGAGGGAGTACATTATAATGTTGATATAACCTTTTAGTTTGAATTTTCTATAACGAAGTTTTTGTCTCAAGAAAATATCCAGTGAAGCTAATTGTTCTTCAGAAGACCCATAGCTCCTATTAAACTGCAACGTTTGTTTAGTGCCATTCTATTGCTTTGGTGATCTTTACCCTATGGTCACCAATTGGCCACCCTTCTCTCATTACTCGTGAACTTCGTTTTTGGCTTCAGTCAGATTGGCAAGCACTGCGCGGAGCTCTTGTTGGATGCTTGGCTCTATTGCACAGAAAATCATCTGTTGGCACTATTATGGTTGCTGATGTCAAAAGACTAGTTGAGGCTTTCATAGCTGATGTTCAAGTACAGTCACTTGCAGCTGCTGACCGCAAGGTTGATTTGAATCTTCAGCACAAATATGCTTGAATAAAGTTAGATTTAATCTATCTATTGATTGATTGTTTGTCACTCTTTTCTTTCTAGATGTGCTTTGAAATTTTTGGCTGGATACTTGATCACTACCCAGAAGCTGTCAAGACAATGGTATGATACTTACTCAATCTGGATAACTATGGATCACACCATCATCTCAAAACTGTATTAGTAGTTGTCATTAAGTTAATCCTACATGTTAACCATACCCCTTGCATGTTCTAACTTCTAACTTGTTACTAAATCTAGTTAACTGTGTATGTTCGGCACGTCTATCTAGGAGGCGCCGAAAGTTAAGTAATATTCATTGTAATAAGACCATACCCATTCCCGTTACATAGAGTAGTAGTATGTCCATCCGATTGGGTTAAACATTGTTCAAATTCTATCAAATACTACTCCGTCCCATAATATAAGACTTTTTTTTATACTAGACTAGTGTCAAAAAACGTCTTACATTATGGTACGGAGGGAGTAGTACATAAATTGGTGCCTCCCAGGATTGCACACTGAATAATTATAATGAAATGGAGGGAGTAATTTTTTGTATCGTCGTGATTATTTCTTGATGTCTTCGCATTTCCTTATCTGGCAAGCATATGTTATCTGTTCCATTATGTAATGCTCTGTACTGTTGACCAAATCTTGCATATTGATGTTATCATGCTTGGGGTAAAGTGTGATAGCCTTCCAATATTATTGGAAGAAAAACAAGGTAATAAATCAAGCATAGAGGTAGAGTTGATACTTGATATGGGTAGTTTGGTGGTGTACAAGTATTCTAGAATGGATGAATCTTCATTTCCATGCCTCTGTCATGGAGGCTGGTTTTATATATTATTTTGTCTGGTTATTTACACCTCTCCTGGATTTATTCAATCATGTGTTCATTCCAACGCAAGTTTAATCTGTATGCCTAGGATGATGAATTGCTATACTGGATCTGTCAATCAATCGATGAAGAAAAAGATCCAGAGTGCTTGAAGCTTTCTTTTCATGTGGTGGAAGTTGTCATGAAGCTGTTTCCAGACCCATCTGGTTTCGCAGACCAATTTGCAAGTGACCTTTTTGAGATTCTGAGCAAATATTTTCCTGTTTACTTCACACATGTATGTGAATGAACTATCGTGGCTTCCAAAACATTTTCGTGTGTATGTCATTCTGCAACTTAGTAGTTCTTGACATTCCTTTCTCCAATATGGTATCATGTATATGTGCAGGGAGCTGGTGATAATTTAGGTGTTACAAGAGACGAACTTTCTAGGGCATTGATGGTATGACCTTAGTATTTTACCTGATAGATTATTTCAAAGACCATTCAATTTTTTGAACTGAACATATGGCTTGGCGCTATAATTATTTGTCAAATGCGACTATGGAGTTATGTGATATATCACCTTATCATACTTCTAAATGAAAAAACGTTTCTATTATTTTACTTGTGTGGTTAACAACCTGTTTAAATATTTGCAGCATGCCTTTTGTGCAAGTCCGTATTTTGAGCCCTTTGCCATCCCATTGCTTCTAGATAAACTTTCTTCCTCTCTTCCATTAGCAAAGGTCAGCAGCTTTAACTTATCTTATGTTTCAAGTTCATCAATCTAACAAAGTGAATATCCTCTTTGAGTTTCTTCTGCTAAAAATTCACATGTTATTATTTTGTACAGCTTGATTCCTTAAAATATTTGGACAATTGCATTCGCTGCTACGGAGCTGATAGAATGGTTACACACGCATCAGCTATTTGGTTTAAGTTGAAAGAAGTGCTTTTTAGCCTTTCTTCAGATCAACTTTTATCATCAGGGCCACCTAAAGATGCAGAGAGTAATAAGAATCAAATAATATCAGAAGCTGAACATTGCTTGAAGACTGCTGTTACATATATACATTCTTCGGATAGAGATATTTTCATCAATTTGATCTTGTTGGATGAGGATATTGTGAATAACATCCATTCTGTAACAACTGAAGAGAAGTCCATTGGTAGTTCACTGCAAGCCCTTGGAAGTGTCGTTTCTATTCTTGCTGGGTCATCTACATATTTGTGCACTAGAGTTTTCCAAGCACATTTTAAACGCTTGGTGGATATTTTGGGCAACTCAGCTGGTTTTGATTCTCAACACCTGAGCATCGCCAATGGATCATCTCCTGCTGCTATTAACTATGGAGCTCTTTATTTATCTGTTCAAATGCTTTCATCCTGCCGAGAAGTCGCTGTGGCATCTCGAGAAGGCATCCCATCAGAGGAGTCCTGGTGGCTTATCTTAGAGGAAAAGCTGGATCAAATCATCTATCTTTTCGGAAAATTGCTGACTACTGACTCTCAGCCTACCCAGTCAGCGGTCAGAAAAGAATGTCTTTCGTTTGCTGGTATGTTGAAGTCTTTAATTATGACTTGCTACATACCATATTTTGTAAGACAACATGCACCTATTAGGTGCTGTCATAACTATCTGAGCTTTCCTAATCCATGCTTGTAGATTTTGCTTAAGAGAACTCCTCTTTACAAAAGGTCGTGTCGTGCATCTGGTTTGCAAATAAACATGCTGTCCATAGCCGTGCTTTTTCAGTCTACATATTATTTGTCAATAACTCTTTGGCCATTTCTAGAGATTCTAGTCTATATGGTCTACCTTATTCATCAAGGTCGTGTTTTAGTTCCAAATATTTAATTGAACTCTTAATTTTTATTTTTCTCTTGTTGAATTTCAGTGCTTCTTTAGAATCATTGAGGATCAATCTGTCTATCCTAATATGGTTGTTTCTTATAAATTGTTTGCAGTGAAGGGTTTGCTGATACTTGCAACTATCCCGGAACAATGCTCACTTCTACTGGAAAATGCTTATGAGGATATTTTGCTGATGCTTACCTTAGTAATTACAAGCAAGTACGAAAATGCACATTTGTGGAGATTATCATTGAAAACATTGTCTAGCATTGGCTCATCTGCTGTGGGATTACATGCTTCTAAAAGAGAAATGGTTTACAATAAAATTGTTGTCGACAAGATTCTTCGTTTGGCTGAATCTTGTGATGCATCGATGCCTCTGAATCTAAGACTTGAAGCATGTTTTGAAGTTGGCACCGCTAGCGTGAACTCTATGTTAAGGGTTGCCAGATCACTTGAAGAAACTGTCATCACAAATATCTCTCAGGCCTGTATCGAATCCCCCTGTTGCCTTCTTATTTCCTGCAAATTGCATTTTATAAGCAACCAAACTAATGTTTTATTGATCCTGCAGGTTAATGGAAGTATAGAATGTGCGGACTATGTAACCTGTCTGATTGATTGTTACTCTAGTCGTCTCCTTCCTTGGTATGCCAACTTTGCATTACAGTATGTATTGCTCTATGAACAAACATGGATTATGATTAGTCTGTAATCTTGAAACATCTTGCAAACCTAACTGTAAAAAAGGTTGCACATACTTGATCAATTCGATAGCTGAAGAATGTTACTGGTGGCATGCTTGATACCTGTGCCCTGTACTAGCCTTTTGACAGGATATATATTAGCCAAATCTCATCTTCTCTCTGAGTAACCATCTCCATTATGGCAGGTTCTTTACTTCCGGTGGTCTCAATGAACTTGCTTTGGGCTTTGCTCTGCGTCTTTGGGATGAGATTGGGGACTTGGTTACTCTGGATCGAATCAGATCACAGGTGAAGCTCTATGAACTGAATATTTTTTTGTTAATGCAGTTGAATTACTGGTTCTTAGGTATATATTTTGTATATGACGCATAAATCTATACTGTGTAATCATGGCGCACTCACTTTTCTCTCTCAGGGTCTTCTTGACTCACTAATGATGGGAATGAAGTTATTAGTCGGAGTCTGCACAGAGGAACAACAGTCATTGATTGTTCAGAAAGCATGCGGTATAGTATCATCGATGCTGTCTCTCCCAGTGAATGGATTGACACACCATCTTATGTCTGTTGACGAGTTAGTTCCTGCACACTCTGTTCAAGATACAGCTCTTGTGTGTATGCTTTCATCAGTCATAGTTGGTCTTCGGCCTCAAACACCTGTACCAGAAATGATGATGATGATTAACCTCTTTTCGGTCTTTCTACTGAATGGGCATATACCAGCTGCTCATGCATTAGCTTCTATTTTCAATAAATATCTACAGAATTCAGAGTTCTCACACGAGATTAAGCTGGATAAAATACTTGATGTTATTCTTGGGGGATGTTTCTCAATTGTATTACCCAGTAGCAATTTGAAGATGTCTCGCTCTTCTACTGCCACTTCAGATGATGCTAACTTCTCAGACAGCTTGCCTGGAAGCATAGGTTCAAAGGTTGATATCTTATGCGGCTTGGCATGGATTGGCAAAGGATTGCTTATGAGAGGAGATGAGAAAGTGAAGGAAATTTCAATGTTTCTTCTTAGATGCCTCTCATCAGATGCTTCTCTAGCAGCAGCTGCAGCTGATGCATTCCATGTGATGATGGGTGATTCAGAAGTCTGCCTAAATAAAAAGTTCCATGCAAGAATAAAGTTTTTGTATAAGCAGCGTTTTTTCTCAATACTGATGCCAATTTTTCTCTCTAAAATTAAGGAAACCTCGGAGCTGACAACAATGTAGGTATCAACATATCTTGTATTGATTTGAACCATACACATTTGTATAATATGTTTCTGTTACTTTAGCTATGCATCAGCAGTATCTCCCTTTTTTTCATATCTTTGCTACTATTTTTTCTGTTAGTTTGAGGTCATATGTGGACATATCTGTTCTATCAATTAGCTTGGACACTTTTGTGCATTTACTTTTGATTCGTCCTCGGGTTCAGCTTAGTTTGTTTGTGTACTCTGACTTTGCATACCTTTGTTCGCATTACACGTGTAAGCGAAAAGGAAGCAATGTGATGGCACCGTTTCGAATATGAAGATGGTAATGTAACGTAATTTTCATGATATAGCAAACCAAAATGAACTGTGGCACGAGTTTAGAAGTCAAAGAATTCTTTATACTATGTGTGCCTCGGACGAAAAGGACATTTGAGTTGCCACATCAGTTGAATACTGCAATTTTGTTACCTCAGGACTAGGTTGCATCACTTTCTTTAATTTAGTTCCATATATTGTGCTTTTCCTCATTATTTTTATCATCATGATTTATATTTTAGAGAAAAATGTATTTTGATAGAAAATATTGCTATAGCTAAGTGATGGTCTAATGCCAGTGTTTAGTTCATTTGATGAACGGATCCTGTATTTTTAGTGATTTTTTTATTTGTCAAATGCCTTGAAGCAACTGAAAAATATCACCCACTACAGATTGGTGATATATCGAGCATTCGGACATATTATTTCCAATGCCCCAGTGTCAGCAGTTATAACAGAAGCCAATCAGGTTTGTTACTTCTCGATTGAAGCATGCACAACCTTTGTCGGATCAGAGCATACTAATTTCCCAATTGCTTCACTAATTGTTTTTTCAGATTTTGCTCGTGATGGTTGATATCTTAGCCAAATTGAGCGTGGATATTCAGGATAAAGATCTAGTGTATAGTTTGTTGCTTGTCTTATCTGGAATGTTGATGGATGAAAAAGGTGATATCATTTACTTTACTCCATTACTTCCATAAGTTCCTACTTGGTAGCCATTAATTCAATAAATTGTGTTTGATGTGCATGCATTGATACGATCCATTCAGACTGTTCATTTTCTTTTGTTTATTATGTAAATTTGACTGGTGTATGCTGCGTTCTACCTCAGTCAATTTGAACTAAAACCATGTCACTCGTTTTGGGACGGAGGGAGTACTAAATTCCTGATGGTATTTCATTGCTTCGGGCGCTAAATCTTGTTCGTCTTATGCAGGCAAAGAATGCATTCTGGAAAATATCCACATGATTATCAGTGTACTTGCACAGCTTGTTTCCTATCCTCACATGATGGTACTTAAGTGTTATTCATATTCAGTTCCACTTGTAAGATCAGCATGTTTCACAACCTTTTCTCTTTCTCCTGTAGGTTGTTCGGGAGACTGCCTTGCAATGTTTTGTTGCCATGTCTAGCTTTCCCCACTCAAAAGTTTATCGCATGCGGCCACAGGTCATTTTCTATTTATGCAGATGGTTGTTGAGAATATGCATACAATACGACATTGAGTTATCATTATACTGTGCTTTTTATTGATCATGGATAGCACTCCCTTTATTGGTGGAGATAATTAGGTCTCATGCTTTAACTGCACACTTTACAACATTATATGGATAATTGAGATGGTATATATGTCTAACTTATGACTAATTTCTTGTTGTTATTAGGAACTTAGGGTTTCTTGTTGTTATTAGGAACTTAGGGTGTCTTAATATCGCAACTGTTGTCAAGTAAGAAATGTTTCCTTGTGAAGGAAAAAAAGAGAACTCATTGCAGAATGGTATATTCTTGCAGGTACTACGAGCAGCAGTCAAGGCTCTTGATGATAAGAAAAGGGCTGTTCGCCAAGAGGCTGTTCGATGTCGACAAACATGGTATGAAAACTATATCCTATTTCAGTATTTCGAACCACCTGATGTAATATTAGGGCAGCAAACGATGCAACTTTATGCCATTTGAATGAAGTCGCCATGGTGTCTTTCCCTCAAAAAAAAAATATAAAAAATAAAAAAAATTCCTATTTCGAGCCATCAACCTTGCCTGACGAGCTGTTATTTTCCTGCAGGCAATCATCATTTGCTTAAGGTAGTCTTTCTCCCGCCACTGCATCATAGTTTGGAATTAGTCACTGAATAGATCATGTTAGAGGTTGATAAGTGTTGAGATGCGTGATAGGCCATCTTCTTGGCTGTTTCATCTTGATTAAACTTTTTAGATTACTTGACTGTCGGCGCAATGCATGTATACAGGCTGTGGTAGCCCGTAGGGTGGTAGAGGAGAATGCGACTCAGAGTTGTGGCGGGAGGTGCGTTTTTCGGATGAAATTTGGCGAACCACAGTTGGATGAAATCTGGCTGACCACTCTTCTGTCCCCTTTTTCTTGTATTTATCATGAATGGCGTAGGATCATAGTTACATTTGTAGGACCAGCTCGCGAATGTATCTCCGTTTGTCCTCACTATGCATTGCATTTGTCTCTCAAGTTGGGAGAATGCAAGTCAGATATGGCTTGAGTGCTGATTATCATGTAAAGTTGTTTAACATACCCAAATAGTTTTTCTAAGCCGTGAGTTCCCTAGGTATGCTCAGCCATATAACTATATATGATTATGTTCGAAGTCTTTCTTCCGTGATTAAAATGTGATGTGCTTCATCCAACTCGCGGAGTTTTAGATAACTATGTCAAATCATCAGGAAGGTTTCATGTCCCACGATGCAATAAGTTGATGCGTTGCAAACCTGCAACAATTCCCATTATAAACCTGCAACAATTCTCAGGGTTGACACATTTTTCTGTGAGGTTTGGAATCAGCGTTTAGCCCTGATTGTCATCTCTAGAGGCAGAATTGGCCAGGACTAGGAGTCTCAAGTACACAGAGCTGTTGACAGTGGCCATGAAGAATTGAAGATGATGATGTCGTAGATGGTGATTGAGATGGCTGCTGTGACATATTGTTGTAGGTGGTGCCTCTTCCCTCTTGGTCAGATTCTCCGTGTCGTAGATGAACCTGGCGAAGACCAATGCCGAGATGCACCTGTACATGGTCATGCCGACTTTGCCCATCGGCAGCAGCATTGGTATGTTTGAAAGGGCCAAGTTCTTGATACTGAGATGGTGTTTGGCTGCCCCACCTGTATGAGCATTGTAGAGCATTAGGGTGAGGCAGGCTGCGGACCAAAAAGGCTCAAGTCATGGCCCCTCTTCACCGCCCTGAATGTGTACATCGTTAGAGGGGCCGATCCAAATGGACCTCACGCACGCCCCGTCGCCTCGGCTCCTCGTGCTCGAAGGTGAACCACCTCGTTCAGTTGGGCGAGTCGGTTGCGTGGGCGGGGTCGCGGCGCTGCTCCGACGTCAGCAGCGCCCGCTGGCGCCGCACCTCCTCCGCGTGAGCCCGAGCCGACCGTGGCGCCGCCGGCACTGGGATCCTCTCCGGATCCAGATGCCAGTCGTGCGTAGGGTGGCGTCGGGGTACGGGAGAGGCATGCGGTGCTGCCAGTGCCACTCCGCCTGGTGCACTGGCTCGTTCACGCGCTGCCTCTGCCGACGAGGCGCCGCCGCCGGCGGAGGCGGGACGAACTGCGAGGGGAAAGGGATGGCGAGGGCCTTGCCCTTGGCCTTGCCGCTGCTGGCGCCGGAGAAGAGCCCCATCTCGCTGTGGTGGTGGCTAGGGTTTGCTGGCGACGGGGGAGCAGAGCTTGCCAGATGTGGACGACGAGTTTGGATGAGGACGGCCCCGCCGCACGGTCGCCTTAAAAAAGAAGACCGCCAGTCGCTGACGAGTGGGTCCGCGGTCATAAATTAAGCTGACCGCGTGGGTAGCCGGTAGTTGGACGGCCGTCAGGTGGGATGCGGCGGACATCGAGAAGGCGCGCGTGGCGTCCGTTCCGCGTCCGCGCCGACGCATTTGCGGCGCAAATTTGGGCCGCAAATACGTCGGCGCGGACGCGAAGCGGACGTGATTTGAGTTTGGGTGGGCACGTTGGACGGCCACTTTTGTCCGCGAGGACCCAAACGAACGCAGGCAGACGAAATAGATCGCTCCATTAAAATTGCTCTTAGAGCAACTCCAACAGATTCCATAAACTGGCTTTATCTTTAGAGGATGAGGATCCCGTAAAAGAGGTCATTTCTCCCAGCCGATGATCACCTTCTAGTATCTTTTTGGAGGGAAGATAACCGCCATAAAACTTCCACGCGCGACCCACCCAACACCATCGCTGCCACGATGCACAGTGCCACCACGATGGGAGGACGCTGTGCCGCCACCGCTGCTCGTGCCACCTCCCGCAGCCATGGGCCCATGGCGCCTCGCCAGCAGCACCGCCGCCTGCCGGTGGGGGCCACCACTGACTAGCGGGCCCTAGAGGAATAATACAATTTTGTTTAATGAAAAGTAAATCAATAAAACATATAGGGAAAGAAGTTTACCGGAACTCACAAAAGTTGCTTCCGGGAAGCCAAAAAACTGATTTTAGGCCAACTGTCGGAGTTGCTCTTAGGCTCAAGACCATCATGAATGTCAGCAATGCTGCTTAATACGGGTATTTTCACATGAAGCTCATGCTAAAAAAAAATTAATCTATTCATGGAGATTTGTTATTTTTTGTTCCTTCTGTAACCTTTTGTGGAGAGGGAACCCAACCCAACCGAGAATCTTATCCAAATGGTGAACAGGGTGAGGAGGATGAGGTTGATCGGATGCCGATTGGAAAGACAACACTGCTCTCCGATATAAGATAAGATACTCCCTCCGTCCCGAAATGTAACATGTTTTTTGACACTAGCCTAGTGTCAAAAAACGTCTTACATTTCTGGAGGAGGGAGTAAACTAGATAATACCCCACGCGTTGCTGCCTTCCATGAGGAGAATCTACTACATTGGATGAAAAGGAAGTATGGCTTGGAATGCTACACAAATAAATACATATACAATTGAAATGTTGATGTTATAGATTCAATGGAACATTGTTACAATTAAAATGCTGAATAAAATCATGTTTTCCCAAACATAAGATATTTATCACTAATGTACATGGATTCTTCTCTTCGGTAATCAGTTTGGCTCTTGAGTGCATTGAAATGATTCAACTACACTTGGTTAGCCTGTAGTGACTAAAAACTAGGCATTTCTTCACTTGTTCAAAATGATGTAGCCAAGTTTTAACCACAGGAAAAAAAATGGACATGAGAATTTACTATGGTCATCCGACAATACAGGTGCACTTGAAACCTAATCATCATGTCATCAAGCAGGATATGAGTAGCCAATTGAGATATACGTTACTCATGAGCATCCCTCCATGTACCATTAACAACTATGTTTTGTTGTTGTGGCGTAGGAAATCAGATATCACAATTTACCAACAGTCAAGAAAACCAACTCTCTGAAGGTACAGCAAGGGAAATGAGCGGACCGTTAGGTGCTCTCGTTGGCGACGGCCCTAGCGATGCCCCGAGGTCGCCCGGGGCGCCGTTGGGCGCGGGCTGGTCGCTGGTCCGCCGCGGCGCTGGCTGCTCCCCGGGGAGGGCCTGGACGGGCTCGCGGCCAAGCGCGGTGGCTCCACCTAGCGGCAGCAGGTTCTGGGCTCTGGCCGGCGAGGATTCGGAGGACGACGCGGGAGAAGCTCTAGTCGAGGCGGAGTTGCGGCCGGCGCCATCGTGCCCTTCGATCGGTGACTTCATCGCCTTCGCGCAAGCTGAAGGGCGCGGGGCTTCCGGCGCGCGTCACTGCTTCGCGCCGGGAGGCAAGGGGCCGCGCGCCGTCGCTTCCCGCATCTGGCATCCCTCGTCGTCTCTGGGCAGGGGCCCGACGGCGGCTGGGGGGTTGCGGGGGTAATCCAGGCACAGGCCGCGGCTGCGCTTGTTGCCTCGGCTGGCCTTTCTGCCCCTGCGGTGGAGTGGCCGTGCTTGCCGTTGCCGGTGTCGGAGCCTTGCCGACCGGAAACGCTGACGGCGACGGTGGCTGGTTCCAATTCGCAGGCGCCTAGGGTTTTCCTTGGTGGGCCGGTGCCTGTGTTGGGTGGGCCTGTGGGCCAGGGGCCGCTTTTCGTGCCTGGGCCGTCCGTGGCTCTGGCGGGCGGGCCATTGGGAATTGGGGGGTCTAACGTGGGATCTGGTCGGTCTGGCGCTGGGCCGGTTGGGCTGGTAACACCCTCACATGTCCGTCCCCGGCCCCGGCCCGTTGGTGGTGCCTATTTATGGGTGCGCCGTGGGTGTCTGGATCCCTTGCTAGGGTTTCTCGCATCCAAAAGCGGGGTGCGGCGTCTTGCTCATCTTGTAAGATCCATCCACTCCGTTTCCCCTCCTCCTCCTCTCTCCATTTCGTTCGCAGCGGCGATGATGGGTGACCGGCGCGCGGAGAAGCGGCCGATTGGGGAGGCCCCGACGTTCGATGAGGAGCGGCGCCGTGAGCGCGAGCTGAGGGAGAAGGCCAAGCGTGAGATGCGTGCAAGGCAGGGAGGCCGTGAAGAGCGATACCGGCAAGGAGATGGCCAAGATCAAGAAGGGCGCGAGGGGGATTGGGGTCCTCCTCCCCCATGGTGGATTCAACAGCTCGAACGTAAGAAGAAGAAGAAGGCGTTGGCTCGTCGGAGGGAGCTCGAGCGCAAGCCTTTGGAACACCCAAACTATGGTGGTGGCCATGGTGATCCACTGGCCAAGACGCCCAAGGCGTGCGCGGAGCCTCTGGCGGTGTCGCTCCCTAATTCATCGAAGGGCATGGTGGGCGAGCCCATTTCGGTGGAAGATGTGTAATGCCCAGGATGGGACTATATCTCCTACGTGTCGAGGCACGACTTAAAGATATAAGCCCATCCTAAAATGATCTCAAGTTTGGTATCTTTGCACAACTCATGTAAAAGAGGGATTAAAATGCAAAAGGAGATAGTTGGCTTACACTCGCCACTTCACACAATACATTACATAAGCAACCATCATACAAAACATCACAACCCGACTACGGGTGAAGATCCAAAAGAAAGATACCAAAACAACATAAAGCCACAGGTCAGGATCGAATCCTAGTAGAAACCACTACTGAACATCGAAACGTCACAAGCAAACGGCCACACTTTTCAACGAGCTCCCGATGAAGTACTTGAACCAGCTCCTGCATCAAACTCGGCTGAACCTGCATCTGGTGTTGTAGTAACTGTGAGCCACAGAGGACTCAGCAATCCCGTTCCCGGGTAACAAGACTATTTAAGCCTTGGGTGAGGACAAGGCTGAAGAAAGAAATATGAGGTGAAGGAACAAACAAGAGTCTGCAGCAGCAACTAGCACTAACTTACGTAAAAGAGAGCGAGAAGAGAAGTGCATCAGTCGAAAGATGATCACGAAGTGATCCTAGCTAAAGCCGGTCAAACATAACCCCACCGTGTTCAACTCCCGAATCCCTATTCGGAAATTGACAGTCACGGTACACACGCTGGTAGTGTATTAGAAACATTGTGTCAAGTTATCTACAACCGGAATTAACAAGCTCCCATCTGCCACATAACCGCGGGCACGGCTTTCGAAAGTTCAAACCCTGCAGGGGTGTTCCAACTTGACCCATTACAAGCCCACGATCCGCGAAGTCGCAACTCCATAGGTGGGAAGACCCGAGTATTCTCGGAATCCCGTGCTCAAGTTAAACCGAACTAAGGTAAGGCTAATCCAGCAAATCCTCCCGGCGTGTCGACACCCTGATAGTAGCCGCGCGTATCTAAGTCTCAGGACACGACCGGATGGGCGAAGCTACGGGTATACCAAATACCTCGGGTTGCCCCAAGGCGGCCCCGCAGGCTCCCCGTTTGGGACCAACACCATCAGCACTGGCCCCCCCCCCCTGCTATGTAGAATTAAGAATCCTCGGGGACGCGACCCCCTATGCAAATTTAATTATTTAATTAAGTTGTTATTATGGGCAAATAGTACCAAATGTTGGGACTTGCTGGAAAAGACTTAGCACTTAGCGGTTTATCAAGGGGGTCCCATACACCCCAACCGTGTTAGGAACGCATAATCAAGGAACATAACACCGGTTTATACGGTTCCTAACGGCAAGAGTGGAACAAAACACCAAGCAAAAGGCTTAGCCTTCCACCCTGCCAGTATATAGATGATTACATTTAGCATTTATATAGTGTGATATAACCCAACCAAACTTCAACATGAAGCAAACATCTTCAATCTTCACCTGCAACTAACAATGCTATAAGAGGGGCTGAGCGAAGCGTACTTAGCCAAGCAACGGTTTGCATAGGTAGGGTGGTTAAACATGGCAATTGGTTACAAGTAGGAGGCTGACAAGAAAGACATGGACATCGAGGCAAAACTATAGATCGAGACTACTAGCAATAGGCAAAGATAGTAATGGTATCCGGGTTCGGTCATCTTGCCTGGAATTCCACAAGGGAGAAGAACGGATCCACGAAGACGGAGCAACACAGTCGAGAGAAACCTCACAACTCCGGAACGACACCGAAGCTAACAAGAGAAGCAACCGGAAAGAAGCAAAACGACACGGTAAACATACAAGCATAAACATGGCATACGATGCACAAGCAAGCATGATGCATGTCCGGTTTAAATATGCATGGCATGGCAAAAGCACAAACAACACTACAAGTTAAGTGGAGATCAATATGCAACGAGTTGCATATTGACGAAACACCACATTTAATTATTTAGTTGTCTCTTGTTATTTACAAGACAAGGTTAAAAGTTTTTGGCATGGCAAGAGGTGAAGCATAATAAAACTATACTAACTAGGCAATTTAAATGAGGCCGGAGAATAACAACAACATATCCGGAAAATCCTCATGAGCATGTTTAATAATTATAAGCAAACAACAATTCACACATATTAATGTTGTTAACAAGATGCGGATGACATGATTAAGTTTATGCAAGTTTTTAAATAAAGGTTGACTTAAAAGAGATATGAAGCATTTGTCACCGTGGTGGAAAGAAAGGGTGCCACGGCAACGATCCGAAAATGATGCCACGCAACATATCGGTTCCGGTAACTCGGTGAGGGACCGGTGCAAAACAAAAGGTGGAGTGAACGAGTTGAACAAGATGATGGGGTGGGGCGATCCCGTTACCGGGTTCCCACGAGTCGGTGACGAGGCAACCGAGGAGCTCAACAAAAGGTCGGAACGGGCACGAGCACACACAAGGGACACAACATTTCATACAACACAACAAGCATACACGGGTCACGTCTCGGGGTTATACCTTCGAAGCGTGCGTTTCGGGACGGTTCGAGACGTAGAGGGACGTAGTGGAAGTAGAGGAAGTAGTCGTTCACGTGGCGGTAGTTGTACTCGGGCGACGGTAGAGGAAGTAGGCGTTTCCGTTTCCGAAGAGGTACTTGTCGCGTCGGCGTTCGTAGTGGTACTTGGGGGTTCCCGTTCGTAGAGGTACACGCCATCGGAGGGGTACTCGTTGAAGACGTTCCGTAGGGGTACACGGGCGACGGTAGGGGTACTTGGGGTCTCCGAGTAGTCGTGGTACTTGGCGCTTCCGGCGACGGTAGTGGAAGTAGTGGTACTTGTACATGTAGTCGTTCTCGCCCGTAGAGGTACTTGAGGGTCTCGGCGACGGTAGTCGTTCGGGTCGTCGTGGTACTCGATGTCTCGGTCTTGCCGACGGTAGTCGAACTCGTTACGTAGATGTACACTTCTTTTGTCGCCGTGTAGTCGAACTAGAAGGTCGTCGGCGACTCGAAGGGGTACACGGATCTCGGTCTCGTACACGGTTCTCCTGTCAAAACATTACAGCATGGCAACAAAACAAAAACAAAAACAAACTACAGCAGCAGGACAAGGGGCTGCACGAGGCCACGGCAGCAGCAGTGCGAAAAGAACACAGCAGCAGCAGCGGGTTTAGGCGCTGCAGAGGAGGAACCGAAGAGCTGCGGTGCTGGGGCCAGGTTCCTGGGCGCGATGGGGGCTGAGCGGGCGCCCTGGCAGAGCTGGCGAAGAGGCGGAACTGGAGAGGCCAGGCGATGGAGGTGCGGGCGCCGGGCTTCGGCCTCCTGGCGCTGGAGGACGCACTCGCGCTGGAGACGGCCTCGGTGGTCGAAGAACGGAGGGAGCAGTTGGAGGCGAGGGCCTGGCCGGCGGGGCGGCTTCCCTGGCCGGCGCTGGAGGCAGGAGGCAGGGCGGCCTCAGGAGCGGAGGAGAGAGGCCACGGGCACGTCTCGCTCGAGGGGCGACGGGAGCTCGAGGGAAGGGAACGAGATCGAGGGGAGAAGGGAGAGGCTCGGGCAGAGAGGTGAGCGAGAGGGTGCGGCGGTGGCTGAGGGAGTTGGGAGGAGCGAGGCTGGGAGTAGCTCGGGGGTTAGGGTTAGGGGAAGGCTGCGGGCTGGAGTTTGGGCCGAAGTGGCCTTGGGCCTAGAGGAGGGACCCAAGCGGGGCTGGCTGCCTCTGTTTTTAACTCTTAGACAGAAAAAAAACAAAAAGGAGAGAGCCAAAATAAAAGAAAAAGAGTCAACGAAAAGAAATAAAATGATGGACATTTTTTTGTAAGGCTTTACGGATTAATTCCAACCTTACAAAATAGTTCCAACAAAAAGGGAAGTGCAAAACTAAAACATTTAGCTTGCAATAAAAGGAGTTTAGATAAATGGAGGAGCCTCGAAACAACTGAAAGAATTATAGGCAAGGTATAGAAGTCAAACTGGAAGTGGAATAAACATGGGGAATTAATGCAAGTGTGTTACGATGAATTCCAACGAATGGAATATTTATTATATAGCTCCCTAAAATATTGAGAGGCTTTTATATGTTATAAAGAGAAGACATACTTCCCTCGATTTAAATGGACCGAAGGTCCACACGATTTATTTAGGTTGAGATGCAAAATAAAAAATGACATGATGGCATGATGACATGATGCAATGCAGAAAATAAATAACACAAACAGAACTGGAACACACGGGCAACCCGGAACATCTGGAATCTTCTGGAATCTTCTGGAATCTTCTGGGACGTCGGTCTCGGGCGTCACAACTCTCCCACACTAACAGAGGATCTCGACCCGAGATCCTAAAGATATCACCGGGTAAAAACGGAAGAGGAAGAGGTAAAACAAAGTTGCTTCTTTGACAAACGAGTGAAAACCAAAGAACCTTGAGAGGTTGAACAAAATGAAAGAAGAATGCAACGGAGATGAACGGATATGAAAACTCCGTTAGAAAAGAGGAACAATGAGCATTACAAGAACCTTGAAGGTTGAAAGACATGAAACAAGAGCTCACGGACCAAAAGAATATGAAACTGCAAGGGTATGGCCAAGGAATAAGAATGACAGAATTTGGACAGCACTCCGTCTGAAAATGGAAGGAATTAACAAGAACTTGAGGAGATGTAGTGATACTTGATGAAAACAACAACATATTGCCTCCGAAACAATTAAAAGAATGGCACAAGGTTAAGAAAGATTCAGACAGCACTCCGGTTACAAGAGAGTAAAAGCTAGATAAGATGAGAGAACTAGAATGAAGAATACAACACTCCGGTTAAATAGATAAACAATGAAAGAACATGATCTTGATAAAAACGAGATGATGGTCAAGAGAGCAATATCACAATGCCTCCGAAATGAAAGAATAGCATATAGATCAACGAAAGAAAAGAATGGAGAAGAAAAGACAACTTCTCCGGCAAATGAATTGAAAGAGCATCCTTACGAAGAAGGGCTGAACGGAGTTGTTGGAAATTCAACAACGAAAGAATAAGCTTGATGTGGGCTTATGGAAAACATCTCAAAATTATGAGGTGACAACCAGCCACTATCGGAAACGAATTGCTTGGGTTGAGATCAACAAAGAGATGACAGCTTATTTCACCGGAATGATAAATGAAGAACTTGGGTCATTTATAAGCACCACAATAGCAAAATCCTTAGGGAAAGCTTTTAGGTGAAATACAACCCAAGATTACTCCAATGAATAAGTTGAAAGGTTGAAAAGATCTCCTGAACAAGGAAAAATGATGGGTTTAAATATCTCATTCTTGAAAACTCGTGAATCATGAAACATGAAGGAATTGACAAGAATGACATAACACCATCAGAAAAGATAAGGTAGAAAGAATTGCAAATAGAAAACATGATGAAGAATGTTTGAGCTCCAACAAGAATCTTGATGAAGCCTTCGAGGATGAATTAAAACATGATGAACCACCATGAGAACTCCGGTAATGAAAAGCATGAGAAAAGAAAGATGAAAGAATAAGATTCAAGGCCTGCGATGAATTAGATGGGGCTTGAAATGATGTAATTGAAATAGCTTGAAGCTCCGGAAAACAAGATGAACACTTAGAACCGAGAATATGATATGATGAACAAGCTCCAGACAAAAGAATTAAAACACCTTGAAGGAATAAGAATAAGAATTATGTCATGCATCTCCTTCACCAATTAAATTGATGACAACCAAAGGATTTGGCATACTACTTATTCTCGTTGGAAAGAATTAAAGAGAGATCTAGCACAAGCTCGGATAATTACTCAACGAACCACCGGTAGGATTATGAAAAGAACAAATGAATTAAAACGATAACAACGGAAGAGTAAACTTGAAAGAACCACCGGTAAGAATATGGAGACGAACGAAGAGACATCAATGAAGAATATTTGGAGGATGAAATTGAAAACTGAGAACGAAGAAATCTTCTGAAATGATGGCCTTCGGAGGATCACAAAGAAAAGAATTCATGAAATGCTTCGGATGGTATCAAAGGATTTCCTCACAAACAAAACAATAATGAGGATGGCATGAAGCTAGAACCACGAATCTTCAAGAGAACGGGTCAGGATTTAAGAGAAACACTTCTCCGGTCTCCAAATGTTGAGAATGAAGACGGGAAATGCCATAAGAGTTGTTGAGCACTCCGGAATGAAGAATTAAAAGGTTGAACCAATGAAGAAAAGAATTGAAAACGATCTTGGAGAAGGCATGTGACTGTTGGAAATCATTCTTACGTCACACTAAGAAAAGAATTTGAGTATAACTCCGGAAAAATTACAAGAGTCAGGTAAGATCCTGGAAAAGACCTGTGGGTTAGGGCCCACTCAAGAGAAATCACCGTTGGAAAGATTGCTTAAGAGATATAGCACCGGTTGAATAAAATGGCTTGAGTAAGATGACAATCTCAAAATAGCTTGAACGGATTAAGAATGGAATTATGAATCTTCAGCACTCCGGGTAAGAATAGCAAGAAGAGAATGATTAATTGGTGCACCGGAATAAGAAAGCATTGTGGAAAGAGGAAAAGGATAAGATCAACACCGAAATCTTGAATTACATCCACCAGAGAAGAATATTAGAATTAAGAATGATGAACTTGAAGCTGTTGATCATCTTCACGATAAATCACCGGATAAGAACATTGAAGGAAGAATGAAGAAACATCACATGAATAAAAATGGATACTTCATCTGAGAATTCTTGCTCTGAGAAGAAGAAGGGTGGGAGGGTGGGGAAAACAAAGACAACTTGGGATGATTGAAACAGACAAATCGTCAGATTTCTCAACGACGTCCGTATGGAAATAACTAGAAGAGACGGCACACCGGTTGGAAAAGACTTTAACATGACCATCTTGATGGTCAAGAAGAATTAGCACTCCCATAGAAATATGAGAATACCGATTAAGAAAGGTATGGAATCAACATTTGACATCGAAGCAACTCGAATACCAGAATCAAAACAACAACAAAGGGTAGATATTTCGCAGCAGAATCTTCACAATATCATTCGAACAGAGACTTGAACGAATGAATTCTGCAGGTACATCGACTAGTCAAGAAGCCACTTGGAGAACAAAAGGTAAATAAAAAGGAACAAGGATCAGATAGAGCAAATACAAGATAGAAGTTTCGTTCGACATCTTCGTGCTGAAAGCTCATGGAACGTGTTACAAAAGGGTTTTGCAATCCCCGGATCAGCATAGCCAAGGACCCTTTAAGATGCAACTCCCGATCAGAACAAGTCCATAAAACCACTTCACTCAATGCAGAACCCCAAACTTCATTTCGAGCATCCGTCGGAAGAATGCCTAGAACTACTAGATGAACCCACCTATAGATTTCCGAAAGTTCCCAGTTATGCAATCAGGTGTTGGGGATACACGGGAAGCACCGCGCAATCAACTCTAAACCTACATCCAGGTGTATCCATCCTTCCACACATAACCAGTCTTTCTCGGAAACTGTTTACCTCGGACCTTCGAAAAGCATCCACTATAACAAGCTATGGCAATACTCTCGAACTACCTCCCCAGTACTGGGTGATGTCGGGGTTATCTTGCCACTGGCCGTATAGGAGAGATTTTCGATGTCGGCCGTCTTAAGTATTTAGTACTGCCGCGATATGCTTGTGTCAATGATACCTCGAAGCTCAACTCCTCGGTAACAGGAGGCATCGAGAACAATATCCTTGTCACAAGAACATCGAAACAATCCCAGAATACTCGCGGGATCCTAAAAAAATTTGGTGCATTTTTTTGAAAGTAGAAGAGAAAAGAGTAATCGTCAGGAGTCCTCACCAGAGAGAAAGGGGATGAGAAGCAAAGAAATCCTACTCTCCGATATAATATAGGACTCAAAAAGTTTTCAGTGTGTGCCTAGACTCAACCGTCAACGCTTCGATCAATCAGTGGGGGCTTCTAGGTCGGAGAAGGCTCTGAATACCAACTTGTAATGCCCAGGATGGGACTATATCTCCTACGTGTCGAGGCACGACTTAAAGATATAAGCCCATCCTAGAATGATCTCAAGTTTGGTATCTTTGCACAACTCATGTAAAAGAGGGATTAAAATGCAAAAGGAGATAGTTGGCTTACACTCGCCACTTCACACAATACATTACATAAGCAACCATCATACAAAACATCACAACCCGACTACGGGTGAAGATCCAAAAGAAAGATACCAAAACAACATAAAGCCACAGGTCAGGATCGAATCCTAGTAGAAACCACTACTGAACATCGAAACGTCACAAGCAAACGGCCACACTCTTCAACGAGCTCCCGATGAAGTACTTGAACCAGCTCCTGCATCAAACTCGGCTGAACCTGCATCTGGTGTTGTAGTAACTGTGAGCCACAGAGGACTCAGCAATCCCGTTCCCGGGTAACAAGACTATTTAAGCCTTGGGTGAGGACAAGGCTGAAGAAAGAAATATGAGGTGAAGGAACAAACAAGAGTCTGCAGCAGCAACTAGCACTAACTTACGTAAAAGAGAGCGAGAAGAGAAGTGCATCGGTCGAAAGATGATCACGAAGTGATCCTAGCTAAAGCCGGTCAAACATAACCCCACCATGTTCAACTCCCGAATCCCTATTCGGAAATTGACAGTCACGGTACACACGCTGGTAGTGTATTAGAAACATTGTGTCAAGTTATCTACAACCGGAATTAACAAGCTCCCATCTGCCACATAACCGCGGGCACGGCTTTCGAAAGTTCAAACCCTGCAGGGGTGTTCCAACTTGACCCATACAAGCCCACGATCCGCGAAGTCGCAACTCCATAGGTGGGAAGACCCGAGTATTCTCGGAATCCCGTGCTCAAGTTAAACCGAACTAAGGTAAGGCTAATCCAGCAAATCCTCCCGGCGTGTCGACACCCTGATAGTAGCCGCGCGTATCTAAGTCTCAGGACACGACCGGATGGGCGAAGCTACGGGTATACCAAATACCTCGGGTTGCCCCAAGGCGGCCCCGCAGGCTCCCCGTTTGGGACCAACACCATCAACACTGGCCCCCCCCCTGCTATGTAGAATTAAGAATCCTCGGGGACGCGACCCCCTATGCAAATTTAATTATTTAATTAAGTTGTTATTATGGGCAAATAGTACCAAATGTTGGGACTTGCTGGAAAAGACTTAGCACTTAGCGGTTTATCAAGGGGGTCCCATACACCCCAACCGTGTTAGGAACGCATAATCAAGGAACATAACACCGGTTTATACGGTTCCTAACGGCAAGAGTGGAACAAAACACCAAGCAAAAGGCTTAGCCTTCCACCCTGCCAGTATATAGATGATTTCATTTAGCATTTATATAGTGTGATATAACCCAACCAAACTTCAACATGAAGCAAGCATCTTCAATCTTCACCTGCAACTAACAATGCTATAAGAGGGGCTGAGCGAAGCGTACTTAGCCAAGCAACGGTTTGCATAGGTAGGGTGGTTAAACATGGCAATTGGTTACAAGTAGGAGGCTGACAAGAAAGACATGGGCATCGAGGCAAAACTATAGATCGAGACTACTAGCAATAGGCAAAGATAGTAATGGTATCCGGGTTCGGTCATCTTGCCTGGAATTCCACAAGGGAGAAGAACGGATCCACGAAGACGGAGCAACACAGTCGAGAGAAACCTCACAACTCCGGAACGACACCGAAGCTAACAAGAGAAGCAACCGGAAAGAAGCAAAACGACACGGTAAACATACAAGCATAAACATGGCATACGATGCACAAGCAAGCATGATGCATGTCCGGTTTAAATATGCATGGCATGGCAAAAGCACAAACAACACTACAAGTTAAGTGGAGATCAATATGCAACGAGTTGCATATTGACGAAACACCACATTTAATTATTTAGTTGTCTCTTGTTATTTACAAGACAAGGTTAAAAGTTTTTGGCATGGCAAGAGGTGAAGCATAATAAAACTATACTAACTAGGCAATTTAAATGAGGCCGGAGAATAACAACAACATATCCGGAAAATCCTCATGAGCATGTTTAATAATTATAAGCAAACAACAATTCACACATATTAATGTTGTTAACAAGATGCGGATGACATGATTAAGTTTATGCAAGTTTTTAAATAAAGGTTGACTTAAAAGAGATATGAAGCATTTGTCTCCGTGGTGGAAAGAAAGGGTGCCACGGCAACGATCCGAAAATGATGCCACGCAACATATCGGTTCCGGTAACTCGGTGAGGGACCGGTGCAAAACAAAAGGTGGAGTGAACGAGTTGAACAAGATGATGGGGTGGGGTCCCACGAGTCGGTGACGAGGCAACCGAGGAGCTCAACAAAAGGTCGGAACGGGCACGAGCACACACAAGGGACACAACATTTCATACAACACAACAAGCATACACGGGTCACGTCTCGGGGTTATACCTTCGAAGCGTGCGTTTCGGGACGGTTCGAGACGTAGAGGGACGTAGTGGAAGTAGAGGAAGTAGTCGTTCACGTGGCGGTAGTTGTACTCGGGCGACGGTAGAGGAAGTAGGCGTTTCCGTTTCCGAAGAGGTACTTGTCGCGTCGGCGTTCGTAGTGGTACTTGGGGGTTCCCGTTCGTAGAGGTACACGCCATCGGAGGGGTACTCGTTGAAGACGTTCCGTAGGGGTACACGGGCGACGGTAGGGGTACTTGGGGTCTCCGAGTAGTCGTGGTACTTGGCGCTTCCGGCGACGGTAGTGGAAGTAGTGGTACTTGTACATGTAGTCGTTCTCGCCCGTAGAGGTACTTGAGGGTCTCGGCGACGGTAGTCGTTCGGGTCGTCGTGGTACTCGATGTCTCGGTCTTGCCGACGGTAGTCGAACTCGTTACGTAGATGTACACTTCTTTTGTCGCCGTGTAGTCGAACTAGAAGGTCGTCGGCGACTCGAAGGGGTACACGGATCTCGGTCTCGTACACGGTTCTCCTGTCAAAACATTACAGCATGGAAACAAAACAAAAACAAAAACAAACTACAGCAGCAGGACAAGGGGCTGCACGAGGCCACGGCAGCAGCAGTGCGAAAAGAACACAGCAGCAGCAGCGGGTTTAGGCGCTGCAGAGGAGGAACCGAAGAGCTGCGGTGCTGGGGCCAGGTTCCTGGGCGCGATGGGGGCTGAGTGGGCGCCCTGGCAGAGCTGGCGAAGAGGCGGAACTGGAGAGGCCAGGCGATGGAGGTGCGGGCGCCGGGCTTCGGCCTCCTGGCGCTGGAGGACGCACTCGCGCTGGAGACGGCCTCGGTGGTCGAAGAACGGAGGGAGCAGTTGGAGGCGAGGGCCTGGCCGGCGGGGCGGCTTCCCTGGCCGGCGCTGGAGGCAGGAGGCAGGGCGGCCTCAGGAGCGGAGGAGAGAGGCCACGGGCACGTCTCGCTCGAGGGGCGACGGGAGCTCGAGGGAAGGGAACGAGATCGAGGGGAGAAGGGAGAGGCTCGGGCAGAGAGGTGAGCGAGAGGGTGCGGCGGCGGCTGAGGGAGTTGGGAGGAGCGAGGCTGGGAGTAGCTCGGGGGTTAGGGTTAGGGGAAGGCTGCGGGCTGGAGTTTGGGCCGAAGTGGCCTTGGGCCTAGAGGAGGGACCCAAGCGGGGCTGGCTGCCTCTGTTTTTAACTCTTAGACAGAAAAAAAAAACAAAAAGGAGAGAGCCAAAATAAAAGAAAAAGAGTCAACGAAAAGAAATAAAATGATGGACATTTTTTTGTAAGGCTTTACGGATTAATTCCAACCTTACAAAATAGTTCCAACAAAAAGGGAAGTGCAAAACTAAAACATTTAGCTTGCAATAAAAGGAGTTTAGATAAATGGAGGAGCCTCGAAACAACGGAAAGAATTATAGGCAAGGTATAGAAGTCAAACTGGAAGTGAAATAAACATGGGGAATTAATGCAAGTGTGTTACGATGAATTCCAACGAATGGAATATTTATTATATAGCTCCCTAAAATATTGAGAGGCTTTTATATGTTATAAAGAGAAGACATTCTTCCCTCGATTTAAATGGACCGAAGGTCCACACGATTTATTTAGGTTGAGATGCAAAATTAAAAATGACATGATGGCATGATGACATGATGCAATGCAGAAAATAAATAACACAAACAGAACTGGAACACACGGGCAACCCGGAACATCTGGAATCTTCTGGAATCTTCTGGAATCTTCTGGGACGTCGGTCTCGGGCGTCACAAGATGTGTCGGAGGCACCGGTTGTGGAGTGTTTCAAGTGCGGGAGGCTTGGCCACTTCCAATCGAAATGCAAATTCCAGCCGCTATGTGTGCTCTGCAAGGAAGAAGGGTACGCATCTGCTCACTACCTGACGATGGGGCGGCAGCCTAGTCTGCAAATCATGGGAAGTGCCATCTCGGGGGAGGGCTTCTTTTGCCTCCAGTTCAAAGATGAGGAGGATCCAGAGGGACTAGGCGCTCTCTGCTGTCAACGCCGCCATCCTCTCGGCTGAGCCGGGCTCTCTGAACCTGCGGGTTCTCAAACATGAGCTCAAGCATATGGTGGTAGGGGATTGGGACTGGCAAATCTCTCAGGTGGGGGATGACGAGTTCATGGTGGTATTTCCGTCCGCCGATCTCCTCCACATGGCCAAGTCTAGTGGTAAGCTATTCCTGTCGATCAACGACATAACGGCGAGGGTGCGAGATGTGGTGCATGAGGTGATTCCCCCACTGGTTATGCCTGAAGCATGGGTGCGCTTGCATGGGATCCCGGAGAAGCACCGCAAGATGGAGCGTATCAAGGAAGCATTCAAGATGTTGGGCCGTCCGATTGTGGTCGACAAGCTCTCCCTCATAAGGTTGGGGCTAGTGAGGATGAAATTGGCTTGCAAGGTGCCGGAAAAGCTCAATGGCACGGTCGAGGTGTGGTTTAACCATGAAGGATTTCAGATCAAGGTGGAGCTGGAGCGTCTTCCTCGGCGTCTGGGGGATGGTGCTGGTGCGCCCGGGGCGGGCCCCTCAACTCAGCCTCCCTCAAGCCAGTTGGACAAACCGGGATTGCCCAAGCAGGGGGCGATCGCCGGCAAAGCAACCAAGGGCGCCGCCAGCTTTGAGAAAGGTGCAAAATCGACCTCGGCGGTGCCCCATAAGGAGGCCGCGGGCTCTGGTGCAGTTGTGGCCTGCCAAGATGTGGTGATGGGTGACCTTGCTGATGATCCCAAAGACAATATCCAAGACATGTCCATCGACACGGAGACTTGGGAAAAGTTGGGTGGCTTTGCTACTCAAGACACTGCTGTTAGTGTCCCTCCCCTTGCCCGTTCTCTGTATACGACATTCGACGAGTACGGTTCCAACCTCCAGGACCAGAATTTGCCGGCGATCGCGAAGGAGATGGTGATGGTGGTGGTCACCCAACCTGCTTCCTCGGTCCTCGGTGGGGGAGTGGACACGGGTTGCGTGCTCAACGCCGACTCGAACCTCACCCCGGCTTCGGGTCAGCGCGTGTCGAGCGGCTCAGGAAGGTAGGCCAAGAAGACAGCTGGGCGCAAGCCTAGCTCCAAGACGGTGGCGGCGGAGGCTGCGGGCCCGATGGAGATACTGCAGGGCGAGCTTGGGTCAGCTTTGGTGGTGCCAGGGCCATCCGCCAAGGCCAATCGTTCAAGGGCGACTCCAGTGCTGTAGCGGGCTCCCAGCGTGCGCGCCAAACCAAAGCTCGGGGACATGACCTCGCTGGAGAGTGCAAAACTGCGTGCGGCCGACAAGAACATGCACGTGTCAGGTAATCCAACCCTCTCTTTTAAGATTCTCAATGCGTTTTCCGATGATCACCTTGCAGAGATTCTTAACGATAGTGGTGTTACGAGTGATTCCTCGCCCGTGGAGATAATTACGTTAGTCTGTGCGAGGGAAGAGGCCCAGGCTGCCCTTGCTCCAGCTGCCGCCCGGTGTGCAGCAGAGCAGGCTGTGGCTGGCCAGGCCACTGCTCCAGTAAAGGCTGGTGCATGCCTTTTACCCAACGAGGGAGACGGTGCTGGGGATGCCTTGGACGTCCCTTCTTCCAGCCGGGTTCCGGCGAGGAAGCGAGTGGCCAAAGTGGTGAGCTCCCGAGGAGTCCATCTGTGTAACCGTGTCATTTGATGCGTTACATTTTCTGGAATATACGCGGTTGCGGGCAACGGGGACGTCGGACGCAACTTAAAGAGTACATGGCCAAAGAGCATATCGATTTTGTTGCTCTCTAGGAAATGATTAAAGCTGATTTCACGTATAGAGATCTTCTTGCTTACGACCCTCTCCAACGCTTTTATTGGTTTTGGAATCCCTCTTCGGGACACTTGGGTGGCCTTCTGATGGGTTGTGACCGTGAGATGTGTGATGTAATTATGTGGGGACTGGTGTGTTTTGTATCGCTGCAACTGTTCATCATCATGTGTCCGAAGCCACCTGGGTGATTGTGAATGTTTATGGGTCGGCTGACCACGCGAGGTCAGCGGATTTCATGGGAGAAATCACGACCCTGGTTGGGGCCAGAAGAGCAGCCAACCTGCCCGTAGTAATAGGGGGGATTTCAATTTGATTCGCTTGGGGGCGGATAAAAACAACGGCAACATTGATTGGGCTAGGGTGACCCTCTTCAATAACGCAGTTGTGGCTGCTGCTTTGTGTGAGATTGCACGTATGGGTGCCATATTCACGTGGTCAAACAAACAACGTGCGCCTGTCCGCTGCGTCCTCGACCGCGTGTTCTGCACTAGCGAATGGGAGGTGTTTTTTCCCTTATGCACGCTGGTGGCTGCGACGCGTATCGGTTCAGATCACGTACCTTTAATTCTATCTTCTAGGGAAGATAATGTGCGCCGCAGTCGAAGATTTTTCTTTGAGACTGCCTGATTCGAGGCCGAGGGGTTTACCCAGTTGGTTTGATATTGCTATGATATTCATACACTTCCATACACTTTTGATCATATTTGGACTAACTTACTAATCCAGTGCACCCCAGTGCCAGTTTCTGTTTTCGGCTATTTTTGTATTTCAGGTTTTCACGTTTCGAGAACTGCCCAGAAAAATACAAAAAAATTGTATAAAAAATCAGCGTTCTGGGAACGACACTGCTTCCGAAGGGGAGCCTGGGGGGGCCACAGGGGCTCCAGGCGCCCTGTGGGCGCCCCCCCTGGGCCGCGCGGGGGGGGGGGGG
>LR738710.1:1215703-1295770 GCA_902687465.1 Secale cereale | reverse complement strand
GGGGGGGCGCCTCGGCCCCCCGAGAGCCCCCCGGTGCCCTACTTTGGCAGATATTTAAAGGGTCCCCCGTAACCCTTGAAACATGACTTCTTTTCGCGATCCCATCTCTGTTCCGCCGCCGCCGCCGCTTCCAAGATCGGGAGCACCAGGAGAACTCTTCCCGGCACCCTGCCGGAGGGGAGGATCACCACCGGGAGCTTCTCCACCACCATGGACGCCTCCCGGATGACTTGTGAGTAGTCTCCCTTGGACCATGAGTCCATGACCAGTAGCTATGTGATGTTCTCCTCCCGTTCTTGTGCTTCACTAATTAGTCCTCGTGAGCTGCCCTACATGATCGAGGCACCTATGTAATCCTTATGCTGTTGCTATGTTGAGTTTGCTGGGATCCGATGGATTATAAGATTATGTTCAGATTGATCTTGAGTAATATATTTGATTCACCTCTTTTATATTTTAGTTCATAAGTAATTCTTGCATGTTCTCCGTTGTTATTTATTGCTTTGGTCAAGTAGTAGGTAGTGACTCCAAGAGGGAACGTTATGCTCGATTGTGGGTTCATGCCCCTCGATGACTAGCTTGAGTGACAGAAACATGAGTCTAGGGGATGTGCTGTTGCCACAAGGGGGAAAACAACGGTGCTTGTGCCCGCGGGTGCAAGGATTGTTTACTTTACGCAAAGTTCTTTTAATGCAGTTGTCTGTTGCATTGAGTTTACACTATGGGTGGGACTTGCAACTTAATACCAGCGAGATATTCTGGATAGATATCTCAAGGTGGATGATTAGTAGTAGATATTGATGGATTTCGGTCTACTTACTTTGGCGTACCGCCCATGCTTTGAACCTCAACCTTTCTTGCAATGTAGTCAGCATTGGTTTGCGTTCGTGGTCCTGTCAATTGCCCAGTTGTAATCTGTTTACCTCACATAGCTGTTTTATCGTCTTTTTGGGAGAGAGACATCGCTAGTGAACATCATGTGACTCCGGTCCTTATTACCATCATTGATCACATACACTATTTACTTTTCCGCTATTTTATTTACTATTGCAAAACACTATTTATCACTACTATCATATTGCTTTTAACCCTTTGTGAACTACAAGGCCGGAGAGATTGACAACCTCTCTGTACTCGTTGGGAGCAAAGTTATTTGTATCTGTGTGCAGGTCCACGTTGATTGCTAATTGCGCCGTTAGCAGTTGACACCTACCTGTTGAACCTAGGAGTCTCTGGGGATTCGATCCTTGGCATCTTTGCTAGGAGAAAACACGTCTACTTACTGCATCTTACACCTTCCACTTGGGGTAATCCAATGAGGGGTTCGAGGCCCATCATTATCACGCACGTAGAACTCTACCAGAGAGCGAAAAGCAGAAAGTGAGAAGGGAAGAAGCACTCGCCGCCGATGAGATGTCGCCCCTCACTTCCTTCTTCCTCCGCCTCATAAGTGAGGACAACCGCTGAGACCACCTCCTTGCCTGTCGACGTCGTGCCGTCGCTGGACGCGGCCGCAACGCCACTGCACGTGGTCGGGATGCCACTGGACGCGGTCAACATGCCACTGGTGGCGCCGCCTGGGGCGGTTATCGCGCCACTGGACACACCGCGGGTGGCCAGCGCGCCACAGAGGGCGCCGCCAGAGCACTCCCATCGGCCTTGGCACCACCGCGCATCCCCTCTTCGGCTTTGACCCGTGGCTGCTCACCGACCCAGCCGCACCCATGCTGCACGTGGACCCGCCTCCGCCCCTTCTCCGCCGGCGTACTGGCTGCCTCCGCGCACGCCGAGGCCCGCTGCCGAGGACGCCGGCCCAAGTCGCCGCCCGCCCGGCTACTCACCCGTGCCGATGCGCACTGAGGTAACCGCGGAGGAGGCACTCACCTTCGTCTCCGCGCCGACCGGCGCCTCCGGCGTCATCTGCTTCGGGGCCAGGATCGAATCCTCCAACGGACTCGCCCCGCCGCAGACAACGGACTCGCCCCGCCGCAGGCACTCACAATCGAGGTCTCTGGCCACACCTTCGAGATGTCAGTGATGACTGAGGACAATCGGTCACACACCATCATTCTTCAAATATTGTTTTATCCCGTAGCAACGCACGTGTATTTAGCTAGTTTTAAGTAAGAACACGATAGGTTCCAAATTATTATAATGGATTTAGTTCTAGAAATATTTTTTTTTCATGGGCCCTTCTCTTGTATTCAACATCCCAATATTCACGGATGTACCAAAGTAACCAGACGTAGTTATAGTTTAACAATCTAAGAGCATATCTAATCGATCCACTAAAAGGGGTTAGATGAGTGCAATTGCGGTTTTGCTCCTCCGATGGTCCACCGCTGGGGTAAAATTTTGCCATCCCACCGCTCAACCTCATCCTTCCCTCCGCCGCCCAAGCACCCCGCATCCCTGCCGGCGGACCCCACATCCACTCCGGAGCCGCCTCGCCACCCAAGTAGCCGGATCCTGCCACTGTAGGTCCCCACTGCTGATTAGATCGATGCACCAATCCGATGTCCTAAGCCCAAGGTTATGGCGGCGGGTCCTACTCCCGGTTCCCGGACCTGCGACCACCACCGGCGCCATAGAAGAGGTATCTCGGTGTGCAACAGCAGGCGTGGTGGATGGGTGGCCGAGGTTACGGTCTTACAGACTGAGAAACCCACTACCGCCATCAGGATCGGTTCGTACCAGTCGGTTGTGCAGGCAGCGTAGGCGTACAACATCCAGCCGGTGCGCCTCCAACGATGCTAATGTGCGGCTGAACATCCCTGTCGGCACCCCCGAAGTGCCGTATTTGGCCCCTGTCGCCCCCGAGTGGCCTCCACACATGAGCTTTGGGAGGACAAGGAGTCCCGCGAGCGCCTCGAGGTGGAGCGCTAACGAGGAGTATATGGCGGAGCTCCGCCGCGGGTATCTGGATCGCGTCGAGGAAAAGCATTTGTAGTTGGAGCTCTAGAAGTTGCGGATGATCGACGAGCCGGGCCGTCCAGTGTGTCGGTCATTGACCTTTGCTCCAACGACGGCGACGGTTCCGGGTCTGGCGACAGAGTGGGCGAGGGCGGTGGCGACCGCGGGAGCAATGAGGAATGAGAGAGAATGTTGGCTGAGTCTGACACCAGCTAGTTTTTTTAGTTTTTATGCAATCTTAGTTCATATTTTTTTTATAATTTATTAAATATAATTTATGCTACTGTTTGAATCGAGTTCGAATCATGCTGGATGGACTAGTTTCATTTAAAATTTGCATGAATTAGAATTCAATTTTTCAAGGAGTTAAGTGTTAGCGGCTCGGTTAGAAACCACAATTTTTGTTGAGGAGTAAATTTGGGGAGTAATAAGGGATTGACTAGAGATGCTCTAATTGCATCATCCTACAAGCTCCTGATGTTGGATAGTCCATGAACTGCTCATCCAAGACGAGCTAAAGAGAGTTGCTAGTCTAGGATATTTCATGGCAAGGATTAAGCTGTTGTCCAACAAACAAATATATCATTATCATGTCTCACTCAACGGATACAACCATATAATTAATCTAGGCAGATGATAGCACACTTCCAAAATAAAAATTCAGAAAATAAAGATGCTACTAAAGAGAGACATCATTTTTGCACGATAAAGTAAATATGCATGCCCGATACCGAGGTAAACCTCCACCAAGTTTGGGAGGTGCCGATGCCATAAATTATGATTGATCCTTAGATGGTGGTGGCAGTGAAGAGTTGGTAACGGCTTGACCAAGTACCATGACTGTTTTCTGGAGATACTCGAGCTTCTCGTCACGATCTCTCATAAAGTGGTATAGCATGTCAACACTGCGGTGGAGATCCATGATGGACTCCGCCTGATCTTCATTGGTTGCTCTTGCTACTTTATATAATTGGGAAGGAGTTGGAAGTACATGCATGATAGATTGTGTTGAAGACGAGGGCCCTTCTCCTGATATTTAGTCTTGCCTGCATGGTTGCTTAGGTTCACGCAACTCATCGCTCAAGTTCTCCACATATTGCCACTCTACTTTCTTCTTGACAGCTTGACAACGCACCATGACTTCCTTGAGGATATTCTCGAGCTTCTCGTCAGAATCACTCATAAAGTGGTATAGCATGTCCACACTGCGGTAGAGATCCATGATGGACTCCCTGTGATCGCCATTGGTTGCTATTGCTGCCTTGTATTCTTGCGAAGGAGTTGGAAGTACATGCTTGATAGATATTGCTGCAGATGAGGATCCTTGTCCTGATATTTTGTCATGCTGGCATGCTTGCTTGGGTAGCCTAGACACTTTACAATCTGGTCCACGCAACTCATCGGTGAAGTTATCGATATATTGGCACTCTACTTTCTTCTTCTTCTTGGCCAATGGAGTTATCTTTGTCGGAGCCTCCCATAGACGATCCAGGATCTCCTCATCGGTGGACCATCCCTCACCATAATCTTTTTCCCTGTGAGAGTTGTCGCAGTCCCATAGAAGTTCAAGGTTGTGTGATGGCGTCTGCAAAGGGTCCAAGGGAGGTACCTATTTCGTTGAAAGTGAGATTACTACATTAAATCGGGTATTAATATTCAAAGTAGACTCTTCGTATCTTCGTAAAAAATTGATGCCAGAAAAATCATGTCATCTATTTAACAATCAGTGCATGTCGTCCGCACAGCACTTCCGAAATGCATTTGAGGTTCGCAAAGCTCTTCGCCTAGTTAATTGTTACCATGATATACATCAATGGCATTTAAATCGAAGCGTATCAACACTTTTTCATACCCAAGGGCCTCATCATTCAATAAATTTCTGTCATTAAATTAAAAAAATATATTTCTTCTTATTTTTTTCTGCAGGTATTCATAACACGCACATTCAGTCAAAGGAAGCTGAAATTTAATTTATACTAAAGAATGAGTGAGTAAAAGCCCAAAATAATTCTAGTTCACTAGAGGTCTCGACGAAAGCCACAGTTTGATTTGTATATTAATTAATGGCTTAAAAAAGGTCACACATTAATGCATGTTGAATAGTGGTTGAAAAGAAGGCATATTTTTTCTTTTTGGCGGGTAAGAGAAGACATAGATTGATGCATCTTAGCATCTTGTCTATGGTGTAATGGTTATCGAAACTGCACATATAGTGGATTATCGAAATTGTATTTTACATTTACTGCTAGACATATAATAATTTATTTAGATCTGTACTTTTCAAACATAGTATGCGATGTGGCTCGAGTTCATGTATCATTACAACATTCATATCTAAATATTAATCCAATAAGATGGAATTACCGCACGGAAAGTGTATGTGTAGCAAACAAAGTACTCCCTTCGTCCCAAAATTCTTGTCTTACATTTGTCCAAATACGGATGTATCTAGTTACACTTTAGTGTTAGATACATCCGTATCTAGAAAAATTTAAGACAAGAATTTTGGGACGGAGGGAGTACAACAAGAAGATGGAGTACCTCGGGGGTTGTGTTCCTCACCGTCGCTGGGTGCCTCGTCTCCCCGCCGAACTTGTCCAACTGGTCTTCCCTCGGGCCACAGGACCAGTTGTTCGCCGCCGCCGCTGCCGCCGTCTTGTTATCCATGGCCTCTGTCCCTTGGAGCCTCCGAGGTCGGTGGATAGCAAGTAGTTTGTGTGTGTGTGTGTGACGAGGGGAAGGGGCGGGGCCGATTTAATAGCACGTTTCGGCAGCGTGGGGTTCAGCGTTGCTGCTCACCATCCGGCCTCTCGTGTGGCGGCGTGTACGTTTTCTCCGTTGCATACATCCGAGACAAATAACCAGGTGCACTCAGTTTTATGTATTCGGCGGCGATGATTGAAGGCGTGGCATGCATCACACGCCATCTCTCACGAGGGACGCTCCAACGGAGATGCATGGGCTGCAAGGACATCTCAAAGATATATACAACGCGCACGAGACGCGACAAACCACACGACCAAAAAGCATGCATGCATGCATGCGTTGCTTTGCACGCCCGATGGATGGATTATCTCATTCGAGAGCTGCTACCCACACGGCAAGATCTGAACGATTTTCAGACGACAAAACGTGGGCGCGTCCATGCGTATATCAGACACTTGATAGCACCGTCAATTTCTCCATCGTCCAATGTTCGTGCGTCAACTGTCGTCCGCAGAACACCGCCGTCGACACCACAGCAGGGCACCCTCACGGCACGCGCGGAACATTAGGCGAAGCCGGCTGTCCAAGGCCGCCCACATAAGAAGAGCGCCCGTCCGCGAGAGAGGTTGCCTTCGCCGAGGCACCCCTCCCACCGATTGAGTCGATGGGAGACGCCCGGGCTGGCATCGACAGCAGCGGGCTAGGGGCGAGCTCAAGGCTTTCTGCCTGATGTCCCCCACCACCCCGGCCAGTGAGCCCAATCACCGCCGAGGCAACTGATGATGTTGAGCCGAGGCATCCCCCTACAGGCCATCGTTAGGACCCCACAGTCCAGGCACCCCTGGTGAAGCCACCGGCGATAACTCCTGCTCCTCTGGATCCTCCATCTCGAACGAGATACCCCATAGGCGGTAGGGAAGCCGATGATGCTCCATAGGATCCATACATCAGAGGATTCATTGGAGTAAACGAGGGCGCAGTCCCCCTTGCTAGCAGGTCCCTCAATTGGATGAGCAGACTGTCCGCCAGTCCTCAGTTTGCCATCTCGCTTACCGTGCTTGGTGACCATATCATGATTCTCATTACCATTACAGCCGTCAGTCATATCCACATCGTTGTCCTTGGCAATCCGATCAACATATGGGTGGTCCTCGATCTTGATGTCAAGATCTTAGCTCTTATCCCTATAGGTCCATATCACTAAATCCAGAACAAGCTCAATGTCCACCACACTGACAAGCAGACGAGCAATACCCTGGGCATGAGTGAATGGCATGTCCACCTGCTCTGTCTTGCCTATCAGCGAACCCAGACTGCAGGTAATTGGAAAGTCACTTAGAGGCGTAGATGGTGCCCCTGAATATCTGACCCAAATCCGTCGAAGAGGTGTTCCCTCTAGTTCATGCTTATTCAATGCATCAAACTTGAGAATACAAGTGATGTTCGGCACCCTGCTCATACTGAACTTAAGAAGGCGAGCTAGAACCTCCCTCGTAGGAAAATCTACTACGAACACTTGATCCCGAAGTCTCATCGGTGCCCACTAAAAAAACTGGCCGAAACCAACTCTCTAACTCGGTGCACAACTTGCTCCTGAACCACATTTCACCCTCACCAACCAGTCCTCGAGCTCTCCATGCGAGGCGCAACCAATGCGCTGTGAGGGGACTCGAAAAACATCAAATCAGGGCAACACACCCCATAGATCATGACTACTGGCTTCGGTCCCAGTAGAAGAGGGTAGTCTCCCAAGCCATGCTTCGACTTGAGGCAAATATCGCAAAAGCTCCGTAGTGCACTCAACCACGAAATGTCCCAGTTCACCACAATGAAAGCATGTCATCTTTTCCTTCCTACGTGCCCATTTACTAACCCGTTCGTGTTCTGACTTTTCACTGCCTCTGTCACTCGCCGCATCCCGAAGTGGTGCCAGCCTTACCGCTGGCACCTTCACCATGGCCAGGGCACAGATAGTATCCAATGCCGCGCCCGATAGCGCCGGTGTTGGTGTCCCCGTTACTGGCTCACTACTGACTATGACTTGTAGTACTCTTGACAATTTACTTCGCATGTCAATTCTTCTAAATATGTAGGTATGGTGGCCACTAGCTAATGGAAATAACATGAATATGGCCATGTTTGTTTGGGCTTTTGCTTCTGCTTTTTGCAGCTTTTCCACTTTGGCCAAAAAGTCATAAAAGCTTCTAAATAGGTGCTTTTGGAGCTTTTATGCCCTTTGGAGCCAAATGTTGTTATATTGATTCATCAAAAGCCAGAAAAGCTTCAAAAGCACCTATTTACGAGATTTTATGGTTTTTTGGTCCAAGTGGAAAAGCTGCAAAAGTAGAAGCAAAAGACCAAACAAACAGGGCCTAAAGGAAGCAGATGCACAAGCAAACAAACCAAGCTTCATGTAGGGAATTTGCTAGAAAAAATTGAAATTAGCTTGCATAATAGATGCATAATCGAAGTTACCTCCGTTGCATACACCTGGACAAAGTAACAATTGTACTCAGTTTTATGTACTCGGTAGCGATGAAGCGAGGCGTGCCATGCATCCCACGCCATCTCTCACGAGAAATGTTTGAACGGAGATGCATGGGCTGCAAAGACATCTGAAGGTTATATTTCAGTGTGGTCGTAATACAAAAAGACCGCGAGTCGCTTTGGCTGCATTCGCGGGTGCCGAATCTCAATCACAAGAAATTATTGGACAAAATGATATGTTTGCGTGCTTGCTCGAAACATGCTTTCTTCACCCACTTTATATAAATAGTAAATTCACAAATGGGAAAATCCCTATACAAGCATGTCAAAAGAAAATGCCATTTGAGAGAATGTCAGTTGACTATTAACCAAACACCGAGCATAAAAACAGGAGACCCCACACCTAACATAACATGAGACACCCTAGACGTGTAAGGTAAACTCTTCCCTCCAGACTTTACTGGTGAGGTTGTGGATTCACCATCTCTCTGCTTGCCGCTTCAAAGGCGGGTGGCCGGGAGGGGAATGCCGGTGCCTCCATTCAAGTTAGTAGTTTAGGTTGGGTCATTTTTAGCCCTCGCAGGTGCGGCGCTTTGGGCGGATGACGGCGCTCTTCTTCGAGTTTGTCTTGCAGGCTTTGATCTTCCTAAAGTTCGTCCGTTTGGACATAGTCTAGAAACTCCGGCGTAAATTCCTGATGCCTGCTTTGGGCGGTGAGATTAGAGTTTCTGATCATGCGACGAGATTTGTGTCTGGTGCTTCAGATCTAAGCAAGGGTTCAACGTCAGTGACCGCGACTCCAGGGTACTGGTCCTTGGGGAACATGCACAGAAAATTCTCGGCTATTATCAACAAGTGAAGCCTCTCCCTTGGGGCACATGCACAGAAAATTCTCGGCTATCATCAACAAGTGAAGCCTCCCCCAACGACGGCGGTGTCTCGATAGCTTGTTCTGGCGGTTGTTCAATGTTCTTAGAATCTCCACGTTATTTTTATTATATTTGACATGCTTTGTACTTCTGATGAAGTATGATAATTAATCTAGATCATTTTTGAAAGAACAAAAAAACATGAGACACCCTGGCCTACAGAACATTGTCGATGCATAATAATAATAATCTACTTCCTCCATTTTTATATATAAGACATTTTAGAGATTTTAATACAGACTACATACAGATGTATATAGACCTGTTTTATAGTGCATATGCACTCATTTTGCTCCGTATTTAGTTCTCATTGAAAACTCTAAAAATGCTTATATTTAGAAACTGAGGGAGTATTGAACTTTAAGAAAGACTTAAAAATATTGTTCCCAAATTAACAATAGTGTGTAACCACTAGGAAAAAAATGTATGGGAAGAAAAGACAACCATTGTTTATGAAAATACAAACTTCACAAATTAAGACCTCAGTATATGTGACACTTGTGCCTCTGACCTTAGGGCAGCGCGCGAGGGGTTCGAGACATAGTGTCCGGATCCGACGGTCGCTGCGGCAGTTGCCTTTGTAAGGGCGACAGTGGTTGGCGCGATGGGGGGTGCTCGCTGTAGCGCCCAGATTTGGGGTGGCAGCCCCTCTTCTACGACGACGGCAGACTCTCGGGTCGTGTGGTCGACTCGTAGTTTGGATCCGGAGGTGTTGACGTTCTTTTTATGGTTGGAGGCGGTATGGGACGTCCCCACCATCAGCAGATCGGGTTTGATGCGGCTCGACATGTGACACTTGTGCCTCTTACAGAGAAGGCAAGCAATGCTGGTCACCGACAGGTAAAGCCACCGGTGGATGTACCGCCGGCAGAAGCTACGCGCGGCGTCTTATGCGGAGACGTCAAGTCATGCCTACTACTGGCTGGTGTTGCACAGTGGTTCTGGCGGAAGTGTCATGTTTAGTCTGTTGCTGCTGGATCAAAGGTGGTTCTGGCGGAGGCGTCGGTAGTGGGACAAGGGATGATGGTACACACGGCTTCGTCGACGAGTTTATATTTTAGTGTGGTCCCAATGAGGAAAGACAGCGTGTCGCTTTGGTTTTGATGGCGCCGAATCTTAATCAGGCTTGCTCCAAACAGGCTTTCTTCCCTCCCTTTATATAAATATTGAAGTCACAAATAGGAAAATCCTTGCACAAGCAAATAATAGGAAAATTGCCATCCGAGAGAATGTCACTTCGCATTAATCCAACGCGAAGCAAGTTAGCAGGAGTGGCCTGTGGCCACACCTAACATAACATGAGAATTGAGACTCTCTACATGGCTAAGAGCATCTCCACCCACGCCCCTAGGAACACCCCAGGAGTCTTTTTTACATCCGACGGACAAACATGAACCCAGTCACGTCCCCAGGACATCGATTAGCGCCGATTTTGGACAAAAATACGGCCGGCGATCCCAGGACAAACCCGGCGCACTGGAGAGCGCCTGGGGACGCCGGCAGGAATCTTTTGCATGCAAAAAGGGCCCAAGACTCTCTCTCTCTCTCCTCCTTTTCTGCCCCACCAACCGACCATCTCTCCTCTTTTTCTCCCCCACCAACCGCCCATCTCTCCTCCTTTTCTCCCCCACCAATGCTGGAAGGACAAGTGGCGGCGAGGTGGCTCCTTGGGGAGGCCATCGCTGGGAGATTTTGCTCCCCAAGGCCAAATTACCACCGGCACATACTTCATCCACCTGCTCCGTCTTACCTATCAGCGAACCCAGACTCCAGGTAATCAGAAAGTCACTTAGAGGAGTAGACGGTGCCCCTGAAAATCAGACCCAAATCTATCGAAGAGGTGTTCCCTCTAATTCATGCTTATTCCATGCATCAAACTTGAGAATACAAGTGATGTTTGGCACCTTGCTCATACTGAACTTAAGAAGGCGAGCTAGAACCTCCCTTGTAGGAAAAATCCACTCTCAACACCTGATCCCGAAGTCTCATCGGCGGCCACTAAAAAAACTGGCAGAAATCAACTCTCTAAGCCGGTGCACATCTTGCTCCTGAACCACGTTTCACCGTCACCAGCCAGTCCTCGAGATCTCCATGCGAGGCGCCACCAATGCGGTGTGAGGGTACTCAAAAAACTTCAACTCGGGGCAACACACCCCTTAGATCGTGACCACTGGCTTCGGTCCCAGTAGAAGAGGGCAGTCTCCCAAGCCATGCTTCGGCTTGAGTAAAATATCGCAAAAGCAACGTAGTGCACTCAACCACGAAATGTCCCAGTTCACCACAATGAAACCATGTCATCTTTTCCTTCTTACGTGCCCATTTACTAACTCGTTCATGTTCTGACTTTTCAATGCCTCTGTCACTCGCCGCATCCCGAAGTGGTGCCAGCCTTACCGCTGGCACCTTCAGCACTGTGAGGGCACGGATAGTATCCAATGCCGCGCCCGATAACGCCGGTGTTGGTATCCCCGTTACTGGCTCACTATAGACTATGACTTGTAGTACTCTTGACAATTTACTTCGCATGTCAATTCTTCTATATATGTAGGTATGGTGGGCACTAGCTAATGGAAGTAACATGAATATGGCCATGTTTGTTTGGGCTTTTGCTTCTGCTTTTGCAGCTTTTCCACTTTGGCCAAAAAGTCATAAAAGCTTCTAAATAGGTGCTTTTGGAGCTTTTATGCCCTTTGAAGCCAAATATTGTTATATTGATTCATCAAAAGCCAGAAAAGCTTCAAAAGCACCTATTTACGAGTTTTTATGGTTTTTTGGTCCAAGTAGAAAAGCTGCAAAAGTAGAAGCAAAAGACCAAACAAATAGGGCCTAAAGGAGAAAGATGCACAAGCAAACAAACCAAGCTTTATGTAGGGAATTTGCTAGAAAAAATTGAAATTAGCTTGCATAATAGATGCATAATCGAAGTTACCTCCGTTGCATACACCTGGACAAAGTAACAGTTGTACTCAGTTTTATGTACTCGGTAGCGATGAAGCGAGGCGTGCCATGCATCCCACGCCATCTCTCAACAGAAATGCTTGAACGGATATGCATGGGCTGCAAAGACATCTGAAGGTTATATTTCAGTGTGGTCCTAATACAAAAAGACCGCGAGTCGCTTTGGCAGCATTCGCGGGTGCCGAATCTCAACCACAAGAAATTATTGGAAAAAATGATATGTTGGCGTGCTTGCTCGAAACATGCTTTCTTCACCCCCTTTATATAAATAGTAAATTCACAAATGGGAAAATCCTTATACAAGTATGTCAAAAGAAAAATGCCATTTGAGAGAATGTCTGATGACTATTAACCAAACACTAAGCATAAAAACAGGAGACCCCACACCTAACATAACATGAGACACCCTAGACGTCTAAGGTAAACTCGCAGGTGCGGCGCTTTGGGCGGATGACGGCGCTCTTCTTAGAGTTTGTCTTGCGGGCTTTGATCCTCCTAAGGTTCGTCCGTTTGGACATAGTCTAGAAACTCCGGCATAAATTCCTGCTGCCTGCTTTGGGCGGTGAGATTACAGTTTCTCATCATGCGACGAGATTTGTGTCTGGTGCTTCAGATCTAAGCAAGGGTTCAACGTCAGTGACCGCGACTCCAGAGTACTGGTCCTTGGGGGCACATGCACAGAAAATTCTCGGCTATCATCAACAAGTGAAGCCTCCCCCAGTAGGGGAGCAACGACGGCGGTGCCTCGATAGCTTGTTCTGGCGGTCGTTCAATGTTCTTAGAATCTCCACGTAATTTTTATTATATTTGACATGCTTTTTACTTCTGATGAAGTATGATAATTAATCTAGATCATTTTTGAAAGAACAAAAAACATGAGACACCCTGGCCTACAGAACATTGTCGATGCATAATAATAATAATTTACTTCCTCCGTTTTTATATATAAGCCATTTTAGAGATTTTAATACAGACTACATACAGATGTATAGAGACCTGTTTTACAGTGCATATGCACTCATTTTGCTCCGTATGTAGTTCTCATTGGAAGCTCTAATAATGCTTATATTTAGAAACTGAGGGAGTATTAAACTTTAAGAAAAACTTAAAAAATATTGTTCCCAAATTAACAATAGTGTGTAACCACTGGGAAAGAAATGTATGGGAAGAAAAGACAACCATTGTTTATGAAAATACAAACTTCACAAATTAAGACCTCGGTATATGTGACACTTGTGCCTCTGACCTTGGGGCAGCGCGCGAGGGGTTCGAGACCTAGTGTCCGGATCCGACGGTTGCTGCGGCAGTTGCCTTTTTAAGGGCGACGACAGTGGTTGGCGCGATGGTGGGTGCTCGCTGTAGCGCCCGGAGTTGCGGCGGCAGCCCCTCTTCTGCGACGGCGGCAGACTCTCGGGTCGTGTGGGCGACTCGTAGTTTGGATCTGGAGGTGTTGACGTTCTTTTTGTGGTTAGAGGCAGTATGGGACGTCCCCATCATCAGCAGATCGGGTTTGATGCGGCTCGACATGTGACACTTGTGCCTCTTCCAGAGAAGGCAAGGAATGCTGGTAACCGATAGGTAAAGCCACCGATGGATGTACCGCCGACAGAAGCTACGCGCGGCGTCTTATGTGGAGACGTCAAGTCATGCCTACTACTGGCTGGTGTTGCACAATGGTTCTGGCGGAAGTGTCATGTTTAGTCTGTTGCTACCGGAGTGGGTGCCTGAGGTCTCACCGGTCTTCTTCTTTCCGGTGGAGCTCTCTGGCACGTCCTCGACGGGAGCACAGCACTCCGAGGAGGTGCGCTTGCCGGAGTGGGCGCCCGAGGTCTCGCCGGTCTTCTTCGTTTTCCCTCCCGGGGCTCCAGTGGCAGGAGCAAGTGCCCTCGTAGCGGCAGCTGCTGCGACCGCTTGCTGGTACAGTTGGTCAGCGCAAATCAGCGCATCCTTCTTATCGGAGGGGATGGTGATGATCGTCACAGGCCCTGGCATCTTCAGGGTGTTGTAGGCGTAGTGTGATGCTGCCATGAACTTGGCCAGCGTTGGGCGGCCAAGGATCCCGTTGTAGGGCAAGGGGATCTTGGCAACATCGAACACAATCCTCTCCGTCCTATAGTTCAGATCACTTCCAAAAGTCACGGGTAACGTGACCTTCCCCTTTGGTTGGCTTCTCCCTGGGTTGACCCCCTGAAACGTGCCAGTCTCTTCGAGGTCTCCATCAGGAACTTGCAGCTTCTCAATCACGGTGGGCGAGAGTAGGTTCAGACCGGCCCCGCCATCAACAAGCATCTTTGTTACCTTGAGGTTGCGTTGTTGGTGAAACCAACAATGGCAAGCACCCGACCGCAGTAGTGCGATCGGGGTGGTCCTCAGTGTCAAAGATGATAGGCGTGCGGGACCACTTCAGCGCCTTTTGAGCGCCGGACGACGGCTTCGTCGCTGTAATCTCACGCGCCCACTGTTTAAGTTGCCGGTGAGAAGTGTGCAACGAGGCGGCGCCGTCGACACACATGGCCTCCGTAGCTTTCTGAAATTCTTGGTCGCTGGACTCGTCATCCTCCTCGCGATCGTCGTCTTCGGGCCTTCTGTCACGGTCCCGGGAAGGCCTTTCCTGCTGTTTCTCCTTGCTGCAATGGCCTGCTTCGCCGTCATGCTTCTTGCCGGACCCCTCAGCGCCGTCCTGGCCCTTCTCCTTGTCCCGCCTCTCATATTCAGCCCTCTGCTTCTCAGCAAGGAGCTCAACCTGTCGGCAGTCCTGGAGATCATGGCCCTTGGTGCGATGGATCTTGCAGTACCGTTTGCTGGAATTTCCTGGCTTCTCGGCAGCCGCCAAGGCCCGGCAGGCGACACACCCGGCAATTTCCTTGCCAGAGTCACCCGCCTTGGTTTTCTTGGCGGAGCCGGTGTCATCAGATCCCTCGACGGCAAGCACGGCTTTACCCTTGCGCTTCCTGTTACGGTTCCGGCCCTTCTTCGCCGGGGTGGTAGTATCGTCGTCTGAAGAGTCGGTTTCTGCGCCGGCATCTTCGCCGGGGTACTTCCTTCCCTCTTCGGCCCGAGCACATCTGTCGGCAAGAACATAGAGCTTTGCCACATCTTTCACCTTGGTCATTGCCAGCTCTTCACGCATCTTGCGGTTGCGCACGTTCTGATGGAACGCGCTGATGATGGCGGCAGGGTGAACATCGGGGATATTGTACTGTACCCGGCTGAATCACTGTATGTACTTGCGCAGACTCTCGCCTTCCTTCTGGGGTATGACATGCAGGACACTTGCTTGGCCATGGGCTTGGTGACCTCCAGTAAAGGCGCCAACAAACTCATGGCACAAGTCGGACCAGGAGGAAATAGAGTCTACTGGCAAGTGCATCAACCACAACATGGCGTTAGGTTTAAGAGCCAACGGAAAGTAATTCGCAAGCACCTTAACGTCGCGGGCCCCGGCAGCTTGCATCGCGATGGTGTAGATGTTGAGGAACTCCGATGGGTGGGTCTTGCCGTTGTACTTCTCGCCAACGTCAGGTTTGAAGGTGCGGTGAGAGGGCCACTGGAACTGCCGCAGCTCACGGGTAAAAGCCGGACAGCCTACCTCGTAAGGTAGACCCCCAGGGCTCTCCGGTGCTGGGCGGCCTCCAGCAGGCCCCGCTCGCCTGTCTGACTGCTGGCGTGCTCCGCGCCGGCGCTCGATGGTGGTTCAAGCGTCTTCATGAGCTCGCTCCTGAAGAACTCGACGCTGGTCGCCGTGGGTCTGCGGGTCGGACGACGCGATGGAGATGGCGTCACCCGCAACGTCTCGACGAGTCGACACGCGCGGTACCGGGCGAGGAGGAGGCGAATGCATCTTAGCCACGGCGTTGCCGGTCCTCCCGCCACCGGTGCATGGGACTCCATTGGAGCGTCGACCCGGGAGCTCCGTTGGATTTGGTTCATCCTTGTTGGCGACTGCAACAAGGCTTCGGATGGTGGCTCTCCATTCGTCGAGTTTCCCCGTAACGGGAGGAAAGTCGAGGAGCAACTGCGCGTGTGCCAGGGCTTCAGCTGGGGTCAACGGTAGCGAAACCTGCACGGATCGCGACGCGCTTCGACCCCTGAGCGTGTCAGGAGGAGCCCCATCATGATCCCGCGGTCGCATACCGTCTCCGCCAGCGCTTCGGCGGGCGGGCAAGTCTTCTACGTCCCGGTAGTGGCGCTCGGGGCTCTTCCCATGGCGACGCCCGGGATCGTCGAGGTGACGACCCCGTTCGTCGCGCGCTGCTTGAGAAGAGCGCGCTGTTGGCGCCAGCATGGGAGTTCTGGGGGTCCTTATGTCACCTTCGGGTGATGTGGCAGCGACCTTGGAAGGCCCCGCGCCACCCGCGCAGGGCCGGGCTCCGTCTTTGGAACTGGCGGTGTGTGGCCCGTTACCAGGCGCACAAACATCGCCACCCCCCAAACTCCGGCTGCTGGGATGGCATTGGTGTTCGCGAGCAGCGCCCCGGGTCCTTTCCGCGACCGGTCCGCTGCTCGCCCGCGTCGGGACGGGCTGTCCGGCTTCCCACTGGCCAACCGCCACCGTCGTCTCCTTCTTGGGCGCCATGACGATGAAGAAGCGTCGAACTGACTGCTAAAGCCGATTCTCACAACTGCGCGCACCCCTACCTGGCGCGCCAAAGATGTCGGTGTATTTGGGTCGACACCTATGGGATCACAAGAATCCCTATTACGATTGCGGGGCGCGGGGTTGAGAGAAGAGCGGGTCTAACAGTCGGGACACGGTTCCTTTACCCAGGTTCGGGCCGCAAAGATGCGTAAAACCCTGCTCCTGCTTTGGTGGATTATACGTTTGTGTTCTTCAGCTAGTGAGGAACTCCAAAAGAGTCGTGAGGAGTTCAAAAGAGCCGAATCCCTCCTCCTGGTCGCCTCGGGCCTCCTTTTATAGGAAAAGGGGTCGCCACAGTGGCACACATGAGGTGGAAAGGGTACAGTGATGCGAGGTTATCCCTCGCATTACAGGACAAGGCGCATTTAATGCGCCTTGCTTAGGTGTCCTTGCTTTATCGGGGACGAGGGGGGACGTCCGTCTTGTCCGTCGCCGCTCCTCCTCGTGTTGACACGCGCCTTGGCCAGCGGTGCCTGAGGTGCCATGTAGGCAGGCAGCTAGCTGAGGTGGCGCAACGGCGGGTCTCCACGAAGATCTGCAAGTTGCCACGCAGGAGCCTGTCCAGCTGGTTGGGTCGGCAGCTGCGTGGGGCGGTGGAAACTCAGTTGGTGCGGGCCTGATGGTGGCCCTGTGGGTGTCCTCAGCAAGGGCCTTGCCGGGGCGCCTGCTGTCATCCCCGGCAAGGTGCTTGCCGGAGGCCTTGTGGTCCTCCTTGGCTGGGATCCCGCCAAGGGTCGTCGTCTTCTTAGCTTGTATCTGATCTTGGATGTCTTCACAAAGATCTGCATGCCACCACGGGGATATCTCCCGAATCCTCGCCCCATGGGGGCGGTGGACTCAAGGGTGATCCGCTCCGTAGGCGCGGGACGAGCTGCCGCGGCAAGGGTCTTGCCGGGGCTGCCAGAGCCGGCCCCGGCAAGGGTCTTGCCAGGGCTGCTGAAACCGGCTCCCGGCAAGGACCTTGCCGGGGGAAGCCGCTTTGTCCCTTTGCTCTTTGTGGTCTTGTTCTTGGCGTTGCTCCAATTCCATCGAGCCTCGGTCTTACGTTGGCTCATCTCCCTGGCCATGCTTGATGTGGTGGTGCCCGTGGCTCAGACTGTCCGTGCACAGTCATAGGGGTACAAAAAGTGTGCCCCTCTTTTTGTACACCGACATCAATGTTCTTAAAATCTCCACGTAATTTTTATTATATTTGACATGCTTTGTACTTCTGATGAAGTATGATAATTAATCTAGATCATTTTTGAAAGAACAAAAAAACATGAGACATCCTGGCCTACAGAACATTGTCGATGCATAATAATAATAATCTACTTCCTCCATTTTTATATATAAGACATTTTAGAGATTTTAATACAGACTACATACATATGTATATAGACCTATTTTATAGTGCATATGCACTCATTTTACTCTGTATTTAGTTCTCATTGGAAACTCTAAAAATGCTTATATCTAGAAACTGAGGGAGTATTAAACTTTAAGAAAAACTTACAAATATTGTTCCCAAATTAACAATAGTGTGTAACCACTGGGAAAGAAATGTATGGGAAGAAAAGACAACCATTGTTTATGAAAATACAAACTTCACAAATTAAGACCTCCGTATATGTGACACTTGTGCCTCTGACCTTAGGGCAGCGCGCGAGGGGTTCGAGACATAGTGTCCGGATCCGACGGTCGCTGCGGCAGTTGCCTTTGTAAGGGCGACGACAGTTGTTGGCGCGATGGTGGGCGCTCGTTGTAGCGCCCGGATTTGGGGTGGCAGCCCCTCTTCTATGACGATGGCAGACTCTCAGGTCGTGTGGGTGACTCGTAGTTTGGATCTGGAGGTGTTGACGTTCTTTTTATGGTTGGAGGCGGTATGGGACGTCCCCACCATCAGCAAATCGGGTTTGATGCGGCTCGACATGTGACACTTGTGCCTCTTACAGAGAAGGCAGGGAATGCTGGTCACCGACAGGTAAAGCCACCGGTGGATGTACCGCCGGCAGAAGCTACGCTCGGCGTCTTATGCGGAGACGTCAAGTCGTGCCTACTACTGGCTGGTGTTGCACAGCGGTTCTGGCGGAAGTGTCTTGTTTAGTCTGTTGCTCCTGGATCGAAGGTGGTTCTGGCAGAGGCGTCGGTAGTGGGACAAGGGATGATGGTACAGACGGCTTCGTCGACGAGTTTATTCACTTCGGTGGAAACACAAAATCTCTGATCAGGCTATGTCGACGCGCGCCTGCGTCGTGACCTTGCTCAAGGTGGTGGATTGAAGCTTTGCTTCAGGAATGAGAATCTGAAGTTCAGCCGGTGTTGGTATCACCATCATTGTCGCACCTGCTCCTGCACCCGCTAGCAGCCCGTCCTCCATCTCTGGCGTGCTCGGCAAGGCTTCGTCTTTGGCTGAGCTTGACGCCCTCACGGTACCTGTGCCACCGGCCCTCTTCAATATATGTATAATCTACCGTTTGTGTTTCCTTTCAGATGTCTCACGTTGCAGACATGTCTTTGCAGGCCGACGCAACCCCTTGCACAATACTGTACACCATCAGCGGCCAGAAGGTGGATGTGGGAAACACGATGATAGTGAAGCCGAAGGAACAATTGTTCCTCAGCCGGCCGACCCCCCTGACGTCTTCAAGGTTTTCGTGGCCAGTGTCAAACCAGGCCACGAGAATATGTCTCCTCTGGTAGCACTAGGGGGAGATGACGACAAGACCCCGCGGCGGCCTGGCGATTGCATGAGTTGGGTCCTCTTGTGGCCAAAGAGTCTGCTTCGTCTGGAGGCGGCTGGGAGCACACCCATGACCACGCAGCCTCAGCAAGGTATGAACACCAACACCCCACCTACCCAATTAGCATCGCCTGTCGTGCCGGGTGGTAGTGGACGGCTTGAGGAAGAGACTCCATTAGTCGCTGATGACGTCGAAGAAGCAATGCATGATATCGATGCCATCGATGAGGATGACGACGACCCTCTACAATATCTCAATACTAGCGCCTACGAGTACCGAAGGATTGAGCGTGATAAGTCGGTCCCTGAATTGCCAAAGGATGAACATATTATAGGTGGGCTTTCAGTAGCAAAGAAGCATAGGAAGAGACCGAGGAAAGGTAACAAAGCTGCTTCTATGAGCCAGCCGCCTCCGCAGCCTCGGGTCAAGACCGTATACCTGTCATAGGTACAGCGAAATGCCATATCCCGGTGATCCGATCCTACCTAAGGCAGCGGTAGAGGCCATATACGACGATCTCCGGAGACTTCATGACGATGTGCTGCAGAGAGAGAAAAACATGATCGCCTCGGAAAATCCAGGATACCCACTCTACATGGTTAACATGTCGCGGCAAAGGTTATACGTCGACACATTCCCCGCAGAGAAGTTGTTCCGTCGATTCGATTACATCATCAACATGTTTCACTTGAAGAAGCTGGATTTTACGTTTGTCCGTCTTTTTTCCTTGTGCATGAACAACATCATCCGGATTGAGAAAATACATTATATCTGTGTCGCTAACCCGTACTTCATGCACAAGACCTTCTTGGCAGTCTTCCCAAAGCACGGTGAATATGCGAGTAACTACATCACCGGTTTCATGGTCGGCAATAAGGACAAGGAGCTGATTCTCGTGCCTTATCATCCCATGTAAGTCATCCGCTGATATCCTTCCTTCAATTTCAATAATTCATTTGCAAGCGTGGAGGCTAATTTGAGGTGTACTTGTTTTGCGCAGCGACGGGCGTGCCGTCCTCATCATCCTTTACCCCCGATTCTCCCACGCTCTTTACTTGGACTCGTCGAAGAACTTGAAGAAAAATGATTACACCGACATCAAGTCTGTTCTCGAAAGTGCTATCTTAAGCTACGACTTACAGGGTGGAGAGATCACGCTCAAGAAGACAAGGAACGGCGTGCCCGCCTTCGGCCACGAGACCAACTTCTGCTGCATCCAGCAACCGAGTGATACTCTCAGTGATGGATTCTATGTCCTCCACCACATGCTGGAGTACAGACAGGATCACTAGAACCTTCGTATGTCACCTAGATCCGGCGATGCCAATGTTCTGCGATGGGCAAAGATTCTAGTAGATGTCTCGGATCATCGAATCTGAGTTGAGTTCTATCACATCCAGGGTAAACTTGCCCAAATTATCATGAAGGAGGTCCTCGAAAAAACAGGGATGTTCTACGATGAAGGGAAAATGTCGCGGGAAGACGTCCGAACATGCGTAGCCGCTCAGCGTCTCGACCTGAAGCCTTTCACTGCGCTTGGGGATTATCTCCCTGATTTGGATGGATGGCACGGCATGATCGAGTGATTGACGATATATGACAATGTGCATGTTTAGTCCATACTTTCTCTATGCCGAAACTTTTAGTTATGCACGACGAAACTTTGTGATTTAATTAAGCAGCTAGCGAAGATCACTCTAGTTAGGGCATTGTTGATACGATGAACTTTGTTATTTATGCTTATGATATGATGCTTCTATTTTTGCCAACTCTGTCTCTTTCTGTTGCTCAACTATATATGTCGTTGAATATTATCGACTCATGTGACGATGCAGGTACATAGATGATCGATGGCCAAGAAGTGCTATGCCAGGAGTATACGACGAGTGGCCGGAGTGTCAGGCCCAGGTGTACCAGTTTCTGAGTGACAGCCAGAGAGGGTTCGATAGCAAAGCCGAAGCGAAAAATAGTTAGTTTAGTTCGCTAGTGCGAGAGAGGGATACAAACAGGAGGCTCAAGAAGTACTACATTACAATGAAACTAATGAATCAACTCTTTATTTGTCTATTTTTCTTTTGCTCTACAACATGTTATCAATGCATAGCCTCTACTCTGCTATCCACAGCAAGGACAAGCATGTGTTTGCAGTTGCACGCATGATCTCGTACAGGAAGCAGCCAGGAAAATTTAATAATTTAGTTGTCTTCTTCTGATTAAAATCAAATCTAATGATTGTGTTTACATGTATGGCCATGCATGGGAGAACGACTTTCCCGAATGAATCAATGGTACGACAAGCAAGAATGGAAACTCATTACCCTAGGAACTCCATCGTAGTGGAGAACTAAATCGCGGCGGTGGTGCCCTCTGTCCACACATATGCGGAGTGGGTAGAAGTTAGCAGGAGTGGCCTGTGGCCACACCTAACATAACATGAGAATTGAGACTCTACATGGCTAAGAGCATCTCCACCCACGCCCCTAGGAACACCCTAGGAGTCTTTTTTTACAGCCGGCGGACAAACATGAACCCATTCACGTCCCAGGACATCGATTAGCGCCGATTTTGGGCAAAAATACGGCCGGCGATCCCAGGACAAACCCGGCGCACTGGGGAGCGCCTGGGGACGCCGGCAGGAATCTTTTGCATGCAAAAAGGGCCCAAGACTCTCTCTCTCCTCCTTTTCTGCCCCACCAACCGACCATCTCTCCTCTTTTTCTCCCCCACCAACCGCCCATCTCTCCTCCTTTTCTCCCCCACCAATGCTGGAAGGACAAGTGGCGGCGAGGTGGCTCCTTGGGGAGGCCATCGCTGGGAGATTTTGCTCCCCAAGGCCAAATTACCACCGGCACATACTTCATCCGGCGGAAAAAACGCCCCTGGGGAGCTCCAACGAGTGGAGATGCTCTAAGGCAAACTCTTCACTTCAAATTTTACTGACCGGCATGTGGATTCATGACACTCCGCCTGCCACTTTGGTGGCGGGTGTCAGGCAGGGGAATCCCAGTGCCACTCCGGATAGTAGTTTATGCTAGGATTCTTTGTCGTCACAGGTGCGGCGCTCGTATGGATGGCAGTCCGACTTTTCGAGTTTGCTTTCAGGGCTACAATTCTCCTCAAGTTTTTCCGGCTACTCCATGCAGCTCCGGCGTAGATTCTTGCCATCTCCTGAGCGACGAGGTTAGATTTTCTCGTCATGTGGCGAGATATGGTGTTTTCATATCAATGCAAGGGTTTGATGGCGACGACTGCGGCTCCAGGGTGCTGGTTCTTAGGTGCACATGCACAAAAACTACCCGGCTGTCATCCACAAGTTCAAGCCGGCTCCTGTATCAGAGCGACAAATGGAGGCGCGTAGGCGGCATGTTTCGGTGGTTGTTCTGTGGACTTGGAGTATCGATGTATTTTTTATTATGTTTGATATGCTTTGTACTTCCGACGAACTTTGATATATATCTGGATCATTTTTAAAAACTAAAAAACATGAGGCACCCAAAACTACTGATCGCGGTCGATGCTTAACAATAATAATAATATATTAATATTTAAGAAAAACTTAAATAAAATTGTATCCCAAATTAACAATAATGCTTACCCGGTGAGAAGTAAATGCATCGGAAGAAAAGACAATCTTTGTTTAAGAACATACGAACTTCACCAATTAAGACCTCAATATTTGTATAAGAAGCAGAAAAGTGTGATTCACATCAGCTAAGTGTAGGTAAACCAGGTGTCATTCCATCGGGGCATTACATGATAAGCTAGCCTTACGTGTAACGTACACACATCCGGAGTATTTTGGGTAACGCGAGAGCGCGCACTTGGCCATGGAAGCACATGCAATCGCACGGCAATGGAAACGGCCGAGCGATGAAAGCACTGAAATCAACAATGCAAGTTGTACTTGACCCCCTTCCGTGTATGCCCAGAAGGCATATGTTGAAAAAGAGGTGTCTCTCCAGAACACGCCTTTATCATGAATATAAATGGGTCTCACACATTGCAATGAAACTAGATAATCTTACTGATCTGGATAATCTTTTCGTCGGCGTATAGACAAGACATATGAGATACACACAATCATTTTAAGACGGATATTTGGGTCAAACTAAATGGTGCTAAGTTTATAGCTTGAGCATATTCTGGCGGAAATAAATGTATATCAGTCTTCACATATTTAGATATATTGGAAAAGTTCAATACGAATATATCTTATCAAAGACACCTATGGTCGTATTATACCTGGCATGAGATACAAGCTCATTCAGACCGACGGGAGGTGGTAAAGTGGTAGTGGACATGAGGTTCGATATCCGAATAGCATTAGAGCACTCATATATCTTGCAAAATATGTCAGGTCTGGCATTATATTTGTTGGTAACTTATTGAGAGTGCAATCCCCACAAAAGGTATAATGGTTGGTATAAGGAATATCCTTAGATATGTCCAAGACACAAATGGTCTTGATTTACTCCATCAGGAAATCAAGATGATATCAATGTTTGATATCCTGATAATGGCTAATAATATGATCCCAACAGTGCCATATCAAAGTTTGGATTTACTGGAAGATTAGAATCTAAATGAGACTGTTTAGTGGTCATTCTACCATAATGTCCCTTTTGTATTTCTTATGGCTTATATTTATCCTTGCAAATTACAGAAATGATAGAGGATAACGTGCAAGCAAATTATGTTATATTCACAATGTCTCTACCAAAGTTTATATCCCAGAGTTAGGTTCGTGTAATTGGTACAAGATAACATTGATGTTTGTAAAGTTCAGGAGAGGTAAAATCCCAAGTTATAACCCCTTGGTGATCTTCAAATCATTTATATAGTACTCTTTTTCCATTTACAGGTTTTCCATGATGGTTTCTCCTATGAGGTTTTTAACGAGACAATATAAATACAAGTGCGGATATATGTAATATTGGTTTCTGCTTTTATTTTCCCACTAGGTTCTAAAGGAGTTTTTTATGGCTTATTATTATAAGATTTTTTCCTCAATTTTTCTCACTGGATTTTTGGAGGAGTTTTTAGTATCCATTGTACAGATGACAAATTGGTCAAGGTGGTGCGTTGAGAAATAAAACATGTGACCAATTATATGGGAGGGAGGGATGCCTGTTAGAATGTGTCAGTTGGCGAAAAGTTGTGTACCCAACACACTCCTTCATCATTTCTATAAGTGGTTCTCCCACATTACAATGAAAGTAGTGAATTATTTAGAATGTATGTTTATCTCTTTTGCTTTCTTTCTATAACACGTTATCAGCACATAGCCTCGAACGAGGAAGGAATCCAGCCAAGACTATAATGCAACAACGACAAAATGAAAAACAGCAGTTACACCCAACGACGACAGGGACACACACTTCCACGCGAGACTAATCAGCAGCCTAATGCGTATCATGCTTGACATATAATACTGCTTGACATATAATAATTTCTTTAGATCCGTATTTTTCATACATAGTGTTCGATGTGGCTCCAGTTCATATATCATGAGAACATTCAGATCTGAATACTAACCCAATAAGATGGAATTACCGTGGGGAAAGTGTATGTGTTGCATGTAAAGTACCTCAGAGGTTGTGTTCCTCCCCGTCGCTGGGTGCCTGGTCTCCACCCCGAACTTGTCCAACTGGTCTTCGCTCGGGCCACAGGACCAGTTGTTCGCCACCGCCGCTGCCGCATCTTGTTATCAATGGAGGTCAGCGGATCTGCACGAGAGAGAGCAAGTAGTTTGTGTCTGTGTGTGACGAGTGGAAGGGGCGGGGGCGATTTTATAGCGCGTTTCGGTAGCGTGAGGTTCACCGTCGCTGCTCACCCTCCGGCCTCTCGTGTGGCGTACACCCGGACAAATTACCAGCTGTACTCAGTTTTATGTACTCGGTGGCGATGAATGGAGGCGTACCATGCATCCCACGCCATCTCTCACGAGGAATGCTCGAATAGAGATACATGGGCTGCAAGGACATCTCAAGGATATATACGACGCGTACAAGACGCGACAAACCACACGACCAAAAGCATGCAGGCATGCGTTGCATTGCACGCATCGATCGATCGACTATCTCATTCGAGAGCTGCTACACACACGGCAACATCTGAACGATTTACAGACGACACAGTACATCAAGCCATCCATGCGAGAAACTGCTCTATGGACGACGAAATGTGGACGCATCCATGCGTAGATCAGGTGTCGTCCGCAGAGTAGTTTTGATCTCATTCCGTTTGAACGCGCATGGATTAATTTCGTACGACGAGCTTTTTTTCTTCGCGGCGCAAATTCAACTGCTGATTCTGCGCGCGCTCGCCAGGCCAACAAAAAAGAAAACGAAAGAAATCAATCAATCGGCTCCCCTGCGCGCGCGTAGGCTGGCCGAGCACACCTTCTTTTTCTTTTTTGATTTGATTTGATTGAGTTGGCCGTGCACAACTACTAGCCACGTATGCAAAATGAATTGTGGGTTTATGATCAGCTAGACCCACAGCCGTCGACGCCGCAACTGGGCACCCTCACAGGTGACAGCGCGCTCGGCATGCGCGGAATATGAGGCGAAGCCGGCTGTCCGAGGCCGCCCACATATAAGAAGAACACCCGTCCGCGAAAGTGGTTGCCTTCGCCGAGGCACCCCTCCCACTGATCGAGTCGATGGGAGACGCCCGGGCTGGCATTGACAGCTGTGGGCTAGGGGGGAGCTCAAGGCCTCCTGCCTCATGTCCCCACCACCCCGGCATGTGTGTCGAATCACCGCCGAGGTAATTGATGATGCTGAGTCGAGGCATCCCGCTCCAGGCCGTCGTTAGGACCCGGCAGTCCAGGCCACAACTCAAATGAGATGGCAACTTGACAAAAAGTAGAGACGGCGCGTAGGGGCATGCAGCTAATTTCTTCGTGGGCTATAGTGGCACTCACATAACTCATGAAGTTTGGACGGCAGTCATCGAATATCCAAGCTACTTACTTGCACAAACAGAAATTACCCACTTATTAAGTCCATGTCAATAAAACATTGCATGTGTGCCCACATATTGAACCTCTTATAATGCTTGATTTTCCTCACAAAGGTGGTGGTGTTTTCCCCACTTCTTTTAGCTATCAACAATAGCACTTGGCGCGTCCGGCCGCCGGCGACTGCGCCTTGCCATGGATTGGCTGGGTACCAGACTGCACAACACCGACAACGCCTCCGCGCCGCATGCAGGAATTGAGTCCGCCTCTAGCCGCTCCGATCTCTCCCATCGGCGTCTCGCCGACAAATACAAGGCCCGACTGTCGCCAGGGGTCGACGCTGGCCCAGCAGCTCGCCGGCTCCCTGTTTGCCGGTCATAAAGTGCGACGTCTGCCCGTGGCAGGTAGTGCGCCGAGTTTGTACTAGGCCAGAACATCCTTGATGTGTGTTCATAAAGTGCCAAAAAGATGGGGTATGTGCTTCTTTGATTCAGTTGTTCACAGGATTCGGCACAATTTTGGTAGGTTATTATTTGCTCAAATTTGTGTGTAGGATGGATGCAAGTTTTGGCATTGGGAAGAAAATTACATCGATCTATTGATAGCATGAAATATAAATATACTCGTGCACTCGTTGCTAGAATAGAGGCTAGAGACGAGACTAGATGCGAATCAACGTCGAATTTTTCGGAATCAAAAAAGAAAGAAGTGTGCAAGCTCGAGAAGCCAATAGAGAGAATCAACAATGAAGACATAGAGAAGATATTAATCCAATTAGTGGGAGCAGTTACAGAAGTTAGATATATTTTAAAGTGTCTAATTGTGGTTCTTGTTTTCTCTGGTGTTTGCTCTCGTAGCGCAAAATTGGTGGATCATGTACTCCTATGTATCAAATGTCATTGAATGAAATAAAGAATCAAAGAATTGTGTTTCGGTGGCCAAAAATGAAATGTAAATGATTTTTTACTATGTTATGTATAAGGGATTGGTTAGGTCTGGCAAAAACTTACTGCAGTAAAAATACTCCACTAAGGGTTTACTCCACCGGATGCTCCCCTATTTTTCGGGGATCGGTTACAAATGCCCTAAATCAAGGTTAACCTCCCCTACATTCTTTTGGTGGGGCTGAGTCCACTATTTTTTTCCTTGTTCATTTCCACTGCAACCATATACTAATTGATCGTGTTAGAACCCACGCAACAACTTATTTATATGGACAATGGAAAAACAATAAATGGCTTTGACTTGCAATACTCTTGACAATTTACTTGGCATGTCATTTCTCCATATATGTAGGAATGGAGGGCACGGATGGAAGTACTAACATGGCTAAAGGAGCTAGATGTACAAGCAAACAAACACAGCTTCGTGTAGGGAATTTGCTACCAAAAATTAAAACTAAGCTTGCATAATAGATGATCCATGAAATAAATTATTAGTACACAAGTAGGTGCAACTATTTAGTTGTCTTCCGTACTTGGCCCAAATAGTCCGTCCATATTTTAAGTAAGAACGCGATAGGTTCCAAATTATTGTAATGGATTTAGTTCTAGAAATAATATTTTATTTCATGTGCACTTCTCTTGTATGCAACATTCCAATATTCACGGATGTACCAAAGTCACCAGATGCAGTTATATTTTAATAATCTAAGTGCATATCTAACGGATCCACAAAAAGCGGTTAGAGCAGTGCAATTGCGGTTTTGCTCCTCCGGTCATCCACTGTTGGGGTATATTTTTTGCCCTCCCACCACTCAACCTCATCCTTCCCGCCGCTGCCCAAGCACCCCGCATCCCTGCCGGCGCACCCCACATCCACTCTGGAGCCGCCCCGCCACCCAAATAGCCGAATCATCCCGCTGTAGGTCCCCACTGCTTATTAGATGCACCGATCCACGCTACCACACACACACACACATCCCAAGCCCAAGGTTATGGTGGCGGGTCCTACTCCCGGTTCCCGGACTTGCCACCACCAGTGGCGCCATAGAAGAGGTACCTCGGTGTGCAACAGCAGGAGCGGGGGATGGGTGGCCGAGGTTACGGTCTCACGGACCGAGAAACCCACTGCCGCCATCTGGATAAGTTCATACCAGTCAGCTGTGCAGGCAGCGTAGGCGTACAACATCCAGTCGGTGTGCCTCCACGGTGCTAATGTGCGGCTGAACATCCCTGTCGGCACCCCCGAAGTGCCGTATTTGGCTCCTGTCGCCCCCGAGTGGCCTCCACACGTGAGCTGTCGGAGGACTAGGAGTCCCGCGAGCGCATCGAGGTGGAGCGATAACGAGGAGTATATGACGGAGCTCCACCGCCGGTATCTAGATCGCGTCGAGGAAAAGCATTTGTAGTTTGAGCTCTAGAAGTTGCTGATTATCGACGAGCCGGGCCATCCAGTATGTCGGTCATTGACCTTTGCTCCAACAATGGCGACAGCTCGGGGTCTGGCGACAGAGTGGGCGAGAGCAGTGGCGACTGCGGCAGCGATGAGGAATGAGAGAGAATTTTGGCTGAGTCTGACATCGCCTAATTTATTAATTTTTATGCAATTTTAGTTCATTTTTTGTTTGTAGTTTAGTAAATATAATTTACTCTACTGTTTGAATCGAGTTCGAATCAAGTTTGGTGGACTAGTTTCAATCAAAATTTGCATGAATTAGTATTCGATTTTTCAAGGAGTTAAGTGTTCTGGGTTCGGTTAGAAACCACAATTTTTTTAAAGGAGCAAATTTGGGGAGTAATAAGGGATTGGTTAGAGATGCTCTAATAGCGTCATCCTACAAGCTCCTGATGTTGTAAACTCCATGACCCGCTAATCGAAGACGAGCTAAAGAGAGTTTCTGGTCTAGGATATTACTCCCTCCGTCCCAAAATAAGTGACGCAAAAGTGACTCGATTTTGTACTAACTTTAGTAGAAAGTTGAGTCACTTATTTTGGGACGGAGGGAGTACTTGGCAAGGATTAAGCTGATGTCCAACAAACAAATATATCATTATCATGTCTCACTCAACGGATACAACCATATAATTTTTCTAGGAAGACCATAGCACACTTCCAAAATAAAAATTCAGAAAATAAAGATGCTACAAAAGAGAGACATCATTTTTGCACGATAAAGTAAATATGCATGCCCGATACCGAGGTATAAATTATGATTGATCCTTAGATGGTGGTGGCAGTGAGGAGTTGGTAACGGCTTGACCAAGTACCATGACTGTTTTCTGGAGATACTCGAGCTTCTCGTCACGATCTCTCATAAAGTGGTATAGCATGTCAACACTGCGGTGGAGATCCATGATGGACTCCGCCTGATCTTCATTGGTTGCTCTTGCTACTTTATATAATTGGGAAGGAGTTGGAAGTACATGCATGATAGATTGTGTTGAAGACGAGGGCCCTTCTCCTGATATTTAGTCTTGCCTGCATGGTTGCTTAGGTTCACGCAACTCATCGCTCAAGTTCTCCACATATTGCCACTCTACTTTCTTCTTGACAGCTTGACAACGCACCATGACTTCCTTGTGCAGATTCTCGAGCTTCTCGTCAGAATCTATCATAAAGTGGTATAGCATGTCCACACTGTGGTAGAGATCCATGATGGACTCCCTGTGATCGCCATTGGTTGCTATTGCTGCCTTGTATTCTTGCGAAGGAGTTGGAAGTACATGCTTGATAGATATTGCTGCAGATGAGGATCCTTGTCCTGATATTTTGTCATGCTGGCATGCTTGCTTGGGTAGCCTAGACACTTTACAATCTGCTCCACGCAACTCATCGGTGAAGTTATCGATATATTGGCACTCTACTTTCTTCTTCTTCTTGGCCAATGGAGTTATCTTTGTCGGAGCCTCCCATAGACGATCCAGGATCTCCTCATCGGTGGACCATCCCTCACCATAATCTTTTTCCCTGTGAGAGCTGTCCCAGTCCCATAGAACTTCAAGGTTGTGTGACGAAGTCTGCAAAGGGTCCAAGGGAGGTACCTATTTCGTTGAAAGTGAGATTGTTTTCAATGAAATTTTGACAAAGCTCTAGAGATTACTACATTAAATCGGGTATTAATATTCAAAGTAGACACTTCGTAACTTCGAAAAAAATTGATGCCAAAAAAATCATGTCATTTATTTAACAATCAGTGCATGTCGTCCGCACAACACTTCCGAAATGCATTTGAGGTTCGCAAAGCTCTTCGCCTAGTTAATAGTTACCATGGTATACATCAATGGCATTTAAATCGAAGCGTATCAACACTTTTTCGTACCCAAGGGCCTCATCATCCAATAAATTTCTGTCGATTTAATAGCACGTTTCGGCAGCGTGGGGTTCAGGGTCTCTCGTGTGGCGTCGTGTACGTTTCCTCCGTTGCATACACCCGAGACAAATAACCAGCTGTACTCAGTTTTATGTATGCGGCGGCGATGAATGGAGGCGTGGCATGCATCACAATTCACACGCCATCTCTCACGAGGGACGCTCGAACGGAGATGCATGGGCGGCAAGGACAGCTCAAAGATATATACAACGCGCACGAGACGCAACAAACCACACGACCAAAAAGCATGCATGCATGCGTTGCTTTGCACGCTTGATCAATCGACTATCTCAGACGACACTGCTCTATGAACGACAAAACGTGGACTCGTCCATCCGTATATCAGACACTTGATAGCACCGTTAATTTCTCCATCGTCCAAAGTTCGTGCGTCAACTGTCATCCGCAGAGTAGTTTCGATCTCATTCCGTGTGAACGCACATGTATTAATTTCTTACGACGAGTTTTTTTTTTCTTGAGACGCAAATTAAGCTGCTGATTCTGCGCGCGCGTTCGCCAGGCCAACAAAAAAAAAATCAATCGGCTCCCCCACGCGCGCACCTATGCTGGCCGTGCACACATTCATTTTCTTTTTCTTTTTCTTTTTTTATTTGATTGAGTTGGCGGTGCACAACTACTAGCCACGTACACAAAATGAATTGTAGGTTTATGATCAGCTAGATCAACCGCAGTAAACGCCGCAGCAGGGCACCCTTACAGGTGACGGCGCGCTCGGCATGCGCAGAAAACATGAGGCGAAGCCGGCTGTCTGAGGCCGCCCACATAAGAAGAACGCCCATCTACGAGACTGGTTGCCTTCACCGAGGCACCCCTCCCACTGATCGAGTAGATGGGGGATGCCCGGGCGGGCATCAACAGCAGCGGGCTAGGGGGGACCTCAAGGCCTCCTGCCTGATGCCCCCCCCCCACCCCGGCCTGTGAGTCCAATCACCGCCGAGGCAATTGATGATGCTGTGCTGAGGCATCCCCCTCCATGCCATCGTTAGGACCCGACAGTCCATGCGCCCCTGGTGAACCCATCGGCGACAGCTCCTGCTCCTCTGGATGCTCCATCTCGTACGAGACACCCCATAGGCGGTAGGAAGCCGATTATGGTCCAAAGGATCCATACCTCAGAGCATTAATTGGAGTAGACGAGGGTGCAGTCCCCCTTGACAGCAGGTGCATCAGATGGATGAGCAGACTGTCCGCCAGTCCTCAGTTAGCCATCTCGCTTACCGTGCTTCGTGACCATGTCATGATTCTCATGACCATTGCTGTCGTCAGTCATATCCACACCGTTGTCCTTGGCCATCTGATCAACATATGGATGGTCCTCGATCTTGATGTCAAGATCATAGCTCTTATCCTCATAGGTCCATATCACTAAATCCGAAACAAGCTCAATGTCCACCACACTGACAAGCAGACGATCAATACCCTCGGCATGAGTGAATGGCATGTCCACCTGCTCCGTCTTGCCTATCAGCGAACCCAGACTCCAGGTAATAAGAAAGTCACTTAGAGGCGTAGACGGTGCCCCTGAATATCTTACCCAAATCTGTCGAAGAGGTGTTCCCTCTAGTTCATGCTTATTCCGTGTATCAAACTTGAGAATCCAAGTGATGTTCGACACCCTGCTCATACAGAACTTAAGAAGGCGATCTAGAACCTTCCTCATAGGAAAATCCACTATGAACACCTGATCCCGAAGTCTCATCGGCGCCCACTGAAAAAAAACTGGCCAAAACAAACTCTCTAAGCCGGTGCACAACTTGCTCCTGAACCAAGTTTCACCCTCACCAGCCAGTCCTCGAGCTCTCCATGTGAGGCGCAACCAATACGGTGTGAGGGGACTACAAAAATTAACTGTGTGCAACACACCCCATAGGGCATGACCACTGGCTTCGGTCCTAGTAGAAGAGGGCAGTCTCCCAAGCCATGCTTCGGCTTGAGGCAAATATCGCAAAAGCTCCGTAGTGCACTCAACCATGAAATGTCCCAGTTCACCACAATGAAAGCATGTCATCTTTCCTTCTTACGTGCCCATTTACTAACCCGTTCGTGTTCTGACTTTTCACTGCCTCTGTCACTCGCCGCATCCCGAAGTGGTGTCAGCCTTACCGCTGGCACCTTCACCACGGTGAGGGCACGGATAGTATCCAATGCTGCGCCCGATGACACCGGTGTTGGTGTCCCGGTTACTGGTTCAGTACCCACTATGACTTGTAGTACTCTTGACAATTTTCTTCGCATGTCAATTCTTCTATATATGTAGGTATGGTGGGCACTAGCTAATGGAAGTAACATGACTAAGGCCTTGTTTGTTTGGGCTTCTGCTTTTACAGCTTTTCCACTTTGGCCAAAAAGCCATAAAAGCTCATAAACAGGTGCTTTTGGAGCTTTTATGGCTTTTGGAGCCAAATATTGTTATATTGATTCAACAAAAGCCAGAAAAGCTTCAAAAGAACCTATTTACGAGCTTTTATGGTTTTTTGGTCAAAGTGGAAAAGCTGCAAAAGCAGAAGCAAAAGCAGAACCACTGGGGGCTTCCCCGTCTCGCCGCCTGGGGTTCAAGAAACCCAAGCTGGTCATCATTCCCATCACCCATAGTGCTCACACAATGTGGTGATTACCTTCAATGTGAGAAGACATAGATTGATACATCTTAGCATCTTCTGTATGGTGTGAAGGTCATCGAAACTGCACACATAGTGGATTATCGAAACTGTAGAAATTATCAAATGGATGAGCCCCATTTGACATATACTCACTCCGTCCCATAATATAAGAATGTTTTTGATACTACACTAGTGTCAAAAACGTTCTTATATTATGGGACGGAGGGAGTAATAATTTAGATCCGTACTTTTCCAACGTAGTGTCTGATGGGGCTCGACTTCTTGTACCGTTAGAACATTCAGATCTGAATATTAATCCAATATAAGATGGAATTACCTCGGGGAAAGTGTACGTGTAGCAAGCAAAGAACAAGAAAAAGATGGAGTACCTCGGGGCTGTGTTTGTCCCCGTCGCTGGATGCTTGGTCTCCACACCCAACCAGTTGTCCAGAATCCCCGCCGTCGGCACCGTCGCCGTGGTCTTGTTATCCATGGTCTCTGTCCTCCAGAGCCTCGGAGGTCAGTGGATCTGCAAGAGAGAGCAAGTAATCTGTGTGTGACGAGGGGAAGGGGGCGGGGATGATTTAAGACCCCGTTTCGGTAGCGCCGGGTTCACCGTCGCCGCTGACCCTCCTGCCTCTGGCGTCGCGTCGCGGTTGCTTCCTCCTCCGTTGGGTACAGAGAATCATAGGAAAATCATGGGGAAAATTGCCATCCGAGAGTATGTCACTTGGCATTAAGCCAACACCAAGCAAGTTAGCAGGAGTCGCCACACCTAACATAACATGAGACATCCTACATGGCTAAGGCAAACTCTTCCCTCCAAAGTTAACTGGGGAGCCCATGGATTCGTGACTCTCCGCCTGCCACACTTCGGCGGCGGGTGTCGGGGAGGTGAATCTCAGTGCTTCGGCATAGATTCTTGCCATCTCCTTGAGCAGCGAGGATAGAGTTTCTCGTCATGTGTCGAGATTTGATGTTTTCATATAAATGCAAGGGTTTGATGGCGGTGATTGCGGCTCCAAGGCGCTGGTTCTTAGGGGCACATGCACAAAGACGTCCCGGCTGTCATCCACAAGTTCAAGCTGCCTCCTGTATGGGAGTGGCAACCACGGCGCGTCGGCGGCTCGTTTTGACGGTTGTTCAGTGGAATTGGAATCTTGATGTATTTTTTATTGCGTTTGAGATGCTTTGTACTTCCGACGAACTTTGATAATAGATCTAGATCATTTCAAAAAACTAAAAAAAATGAGACACCCAAAACTACTGATCTGATTGATGCTTAACAATAATAATATATTAATATTTAAGAAAAAGTTGAACAAAAATGTATCCAAAATTAACAATAATGTTTACCCACAAAGAAATAAATGCATCGGAAGAAAAGACAACCTTTGTTTAAGAACATACAAACTTCACCAATTAAGACATCAATATTTGTATAAGAAACAGAAAAGTGTGATTCACATCAGCTAAGTGTAGGTAAACCAGGTGTCTTTCCATCGAGGCATTACATGATAAGCTAGCCTTACGTGTAACGTACACACATCCGGAGTATTTTGGGTAACGCGAGAGCGCACACTTGGCCATGGAAGCACATGCAATCGCACGGCAATGGAAACGGCCGAGCGATGAAAGCACTGAAATCAACAATGCAAGTTGTACTTGACCCCCTTCCGTGTATGCCCAGAAGGCATATGTTGAAAAAGAGGTGTCTCTCCAGAACACGCCTTTATCATGAATATAAATGGGTCTCACACATTGCAATGAAACTAGATAATCTTACTGATCTGGATAATCTTTTCGTCGGCGTATAGACAAGACATATGAGATACACACAATCATTTTAAGACGGATATTTGTGTCAAACTAAATGGTGCTAAGTTTATAGCTTGAGCATATTCTGGCGGAAATAAATGTATATCAGTCTTCACATATTTAGATATATTGGAAAAGTTCAATACGAATATATCTTATCAAAGACACCTATGGTCGTATTATACCTGACATGAGATACAAGCTCATTCAGACCGACGGGAGGTGGTAAAGTGGTAGTGGACATGAGGTTCGATATCTGAATAGCATTAGAGCACTCATATATCTTGCAAAATATGTCAGGTCTGGCATTATATTTGTTGGTAATTTATTGAGAGTGCAATCCCCACAAAAGGTATAATGGAATATCCTAAGATATGTCCAAGACACAAATGGTCTTGATTTATTCCATCAGGAAATCAAGATGATATCAATGTTTGATATCCTCATAATGGCTAATAATATGATCCCAACAGTGCCATACCAAAGGCTGGATTTACTGGAAGAGTATTCAAAGGGAAGCCTTAAGAATAGAATCTAAATGAGACTGTCTTGTGGTCATTCTACCATAATGTCCCTTTTGTATTGCTTATGGCTTATGTCTATCATTGCAAATTACAGAAATGATAGAGGATAACGTGCAAGCAAATTATGTTATATCCACAATGTCTCTACCAAAGTTTATATCCCAGAGTTAGGTTCGTGGAATTGGTACAAGATAACATTGATGTTTGTAAAGTTCAGGAGGGGTAAAATCCCAAGTTATAACCCCTTGGTGATCTTCAAATCATTTATATAGTACTCTTTCTCCATTTACGAGTTTTCCATGATGGATGCGTCCACAAGTATATAGTACTCTGCGGACGACACCTGATCTACGCATGAGGTTTTTAACGAGACAATATAAATACAAGTGCGGATATATGCAATATTAGTTTCTCCTTTTATTTTCCCACTAGGTTCTAAAGGAGTTTTTTATGGCTTATTATTAAAAGATTTTTCCTTAATTTTTTTCACGGGATTTTTGGAGGAGTTATTAGTATCCATTATACAGATGACAAATTGATTAAGGTGGTGCGTTGAGAAATAAAACATGTGACCAATTATATGTGGGGGATGTCATGTGTCTGTTGGCGAAGAGTTGTGTGCCCAACACACTCCATCATTTATATAAGTGGTTCTCCCACATTACAATGAAAGTATTGACTTATTTAGAATGTGTGTTTATCTCTTTTGCTTTCTTTCTATAACACGTTATCAGCACATAGCCTCGAACGAGGAAGGAATCCAGCCAAGACTATAATGCAACAACGACAAAACGACGACAGGGACACACACTTCCACGCGAGACTAATCAGCGGCCTAATGCGGCTCTCCGGGTGGCATTGGCGATGGTCGGCCGGCACGACATATACTGCTTGACATGTAATAATTTCATTAGATCCGTATTTTTCATACATAGTGTTCGATGTGGCTCGAGTTCATGTATCATTAGAACATTCAGATCTGAATATTAACCCAATAAGATTGAATTACTGTGGGGAAAGTGTATGTGTAGCAAGTAAAGTACCTCGGGGATTGTGTTCCTCCCCGTCGCTGGGTGCCTGGTCTCTGGCCCAAACTTGTCCAACTGGTCTTCGCTCGGGCCACAGGACCAGTTGTTCGCCACCGTCACTGCTGCCGTCTTGTTATCCATGGCCTCTGTCCCTTGGAGCCTCGGAGGTCAGTGGATCTGCAAGAGAGATGGGGATGGCAACGGGCCCCATACCCGCCAAATCCATGGGAATTTCATCTATTAGGAGGTGGGGATTTATTCCCCATAGGGTACAACGGGGACGGGGACGATATCATATTCCCCAGACCCAATACCCATCGGGGACCCAATTAGTAATTGTGACACTGCGGTCAACCTTAAAATATTCACAAACAAACTTGCGAAAACAAAAAAAGCTTTGAAAAAAAAAACCTTAAACCTGTCTCACGTCCTCATCTCAGCTGCCACCATGACCAAGAAGTTAGTACGACCTAGATATGCATTAGCAGGACAAGGACAACACCATTTATGTATGTTAATTATAGGGTGTCATATTATGTATATGAGTAAACTGAACCGGGAGACGAATAGAAAGCTGAACGCCCTGTACTAAATAGCAATGCAACATGGAAAGCATTTTACATATGAGGCCCACTTGATGATGTGGATAGCTTGCATGTCAAGATAAATTAGATAGTGAGGATGAACTATTTAGATATTATAGATGAGTATTTGTTTATGGGGACGGAGACTCTAATGGAGCCCCGATCCCCAGTGGGGCATGGGTATGGGGAAATTTCATCCACAGGCATGTAAACGGGGATGAGGATGAGATGATAGGGAATAGATGAGGATGAGGATGTTGTAGGTATCCCATAAAGGATTGTCCCCATTGCCATCCCTATCCCACGCCATCTCTCACGTGGAACGCAAGAACGGAGATGCATGGGCTGCAAGGACATCTCAAGGATATATACGACGCGACAAACCACACGACCAAAAGCATGCAGGCATGCGTTGCTTTGCACGCTTGGTCGATCGACTACCTCATTTGAGAGCTGCTACACACACGGCAACAACTGAACGATTTTCAAACGACACAATACATCAAGCCGTCCATGCGCGAAACTGCTCTATGCACGACAAAACGTGGACGCGTCCATGCGTATATCACACACTTGATAGCACTGTTAATTTCTCCATCGTCCAAAGTTCGTGCGTCAACTGTCGTCCGCAGAGTAGTTTCGATCTCATTCCACGTGAACGCGCATGGATTAATTTCGTTTGACGAGCTTTTTTTCTTCCGAGGCGCAAATTAAACTGCTGATTCTGCGCGCATGTTTGCCAGGCCAACCAACAAAAAAACGAAAGAAAATCAATCAATTGGCTCCCCCGCGCGTAGGCTGGCCATGCACACCTTCTTTTTCTTTTTTGATTTGATTTGATTGAGTTGGCCGTGCACAACTACTAGCCACGTACGCAAAATGAAATGTGGATTTATGATCAGCTATACCCACCGCCGTCGACGCCGCAATAGGGCACCCTCAAAGGTGACCGCGCACTCGACATGCGCGGAACATGAGGCGAAGCCGGCTGCCCGAGGCCACCCACATAAGAAGAATGCCCATCCACGAAAGTGGTTGCCTTCGCCGAGGCACCCCTCCGACTGATCGAGTCGATGGGAGACGCCGGGGCTGACATTGACAGCTGCGGGCTAGGGGGGAGCTCAAGGCCTGCTGGCTCATGTCCCCCACCACCCCAGCATGTGTGTGGAATCACCGCCGAGGTAATTGATGATGCTGAGCCGAGGCATCCCGCTCGAGGCCCTCGTTAGGACCCTGCAGTCCAGGCCACAACTCAAATGAGATGGCAACTTGACAAAAAGTAGAGACGGCGCGTAGGGGCATGCAGCTAATTTCTTCGCGGGCTATAGTGGCACTCATATAACTCATGAAGTTTGGGCGGCGGTCATCCAGTATCCAAGCTACTTGCTGGCACAAACCGAAATTTCCCACTTATTAAGTCCATGTCAATAAACCATTGCATGTGTGCCCACATATTGAACCTCTTATCAATGCTTGATTTTCCTCACAAAGGTGGTGGTGTTTTCCCCACTTCTTTTAGCTATCAACAATAGCACTTGGCGCGTCCGGCCGCCGGCGACTGCGCCTTGCCATGGATTGGCTGGGTACCAGACTACACAACACCGACAACGCCTCTGCGCCGCATGCAGGAATTGAGTCCGTCTCTAGCCGCTCCGATCTCTCCCATCGGCGTTTCGCCGACAAAGACAAGGCCCGACTGTCGCCAGGGGTCGGCGCTGGCCCAGCAGCTCGCCGGCTCCCTGTTTGCCGGTCATAAAGTGCGACATCTGCCCGTGGCAGGTAGTGCGCCGAGTTTGTACCTGGCCAGAACATCCTTGATGTGTGTTCATCAAGTGCAAAAAAGATGGGGTATGTGCTTCTTTGATTCAGTTGTTCACTGGATTCGACTCAATTTTGGTAGGTTATTATTTGCTCAAATTTGTGTGTAGGATGGATGCAAGTTTTGGTATTGAGAAGAAGATTACATCGATCTATTGATAGCACGAAATATAAAGATACTCGTGCACTCGTTGCTAGAATAGAGGCTAGAGACGAGACTAGATGCGAATCAACATCGAATTTTTCGGAATCGAAAAAGAAAGAAGTGTGCAAGCTCGAGAAGCCAATAAAGAGAATCAACAATGAAGACATAGAGAAGATATTAATCCAATTATTGGAAGCAGTTACAGAAGTTGGATATATTTTAAAGTGTCTAATTGTGGTTCTTGTTTTCTTTAGTTTTTGCTCTCGTAGCGCAGAATTGGTGGATCATGTACTCCTATGTATCAAATGTCATTGAATGAAATAAAGAATCAAAGAAATGTGTTTCGGTGGCCGAAAATGAAATGTAAATGATTTTTTACTATTTTATATATAAGGGATCGGTTAGGTCTGGCAAAAACTTAGTGCAGTAAAAATACTCCAATAAGGGTTTACTCCACCGGATGCCCCCTATTTTTCGGGGATCGGTTAGAAATGCCCTAAATCAAGGTTAACCTCCCCTACATTCTTTTGGTGGGGCTGGGTCCACTATTTTTTTCCTTGTTCATTTCCACTGCAACCATATACTAATTGATCGTGTTAGAACCCACGCAACAACTTATTTATATGGACCATGGAAAACAATAACCACGCGTTTGGTTTGGTGAAATTTGCCGTGGTTTCCGATTCCTGCGTTTCCGGAAAGCGTAGATGGCGTTTGTTTCGCGTACTACGTCTTTGGTAACCGTGTTTCCTGATACGCCGGTTCGCACAGTTGAAAACAGCCAATCGGCAGCTGATTAGGAAACCGGTCCCAGTCGTACGAACCAAACAAAGCTGGTATTCAGTAAAAAGAGATCGGAAGCAGAGCTTTCCGGTACCCGAGCCCGTTACGTTACCTGACCGTGAACCAAACGCGTCGTAAATGGATTTGACTTGCAATACTCTTGACAATTTACTTGGCATGTCATTTCTCCATATATGTAGGAATGGAAGGCACGGATGGAAGTACTAACATGGCTAAACGAGCTAGATGTACAAGCAAACAAACCAAGCTTCGTGTAGGGAATTTGCTACCAAAAATTAAAAGTAAGCTTGCATAATAGATGATCCATGAAATAAATTATTAGTACACAAGTAGATGCAACTATTTAGTTGTCTTCCGTACTTGGCCCAAATAGTCCGTCCATATTTTAAGTAAGAACACGATAGGTTCCAAATTATTGTAATGGATTTAGTTCTAGAAATAATATTTTATTTCATGTGCACTTCTCTTGTATGCAACATTCCAATATTCACGGATGTACCAAAGTAACCAGACGCAGTTATATTTTAATAATCTAAGTGCATATCTAACGGATCCACAAAAAGGGGTTAGAGGACTGCAATTGCGGTTTTGCTCCTCCGGTCATCCACTGCTGGGGTATATTTTTTGCCCTCCCACCACTCAACCTCATCCTTCCCGCCGCTGCCCAAGCACCCCGCATCCCTGCCGGCGCACCCCACATCCACTCCGGAGCCGCCCCGCCACCCAAATAGCCGGATCATCCCGCTGTAGGTCCCCACTGCTTATTAGATGCACCGATCCACGCTACCACACACACACATCCCAAGCCCAAGGTTATGGCGGCGGGTCCTACTCCCGGTTCCCGGACTTGCCACCACCAGCGGCGCCATAGAAGAGGTACCTCGGAGTGCAACAGCAGGAGCGGGGGATGGGTGGCCGAGGTTACGGTTTTACGGACCGAGAAACCCACTGCCGCCATCTGGATCAGTTCGTACCAGTCAGCTGTGCAGGCAGCGTAGGCGTACAATATCCAGTCGGTGTGCCTCCACGGTGCTAATGTGCTTCACGGTCAAAAAAAAACGGTGCTAATGTGCGGCTGAACATCCCCGTCGGCACCCCCGAAGTGCCGTATTTGGCTCCTGTCGCCCCCGAGTGGCCTCCACACGCGAGCTATCGGAGGACTAGGAGTCCCGCGAGCGCATCGAGGTGGAGCGATAACGAGGAGTATATGACGGAGCTCCGCCGCCGGTATCTAGATCGCGTCGAGGAAAAGCATTTGTAGTTCGAGCTCTAGAAGTTGCTGATGATCGACGAGCCGGGCCATCCAGTATGTCGGTCATTGACCTTTGCTCCAACGATGGCGACAGCTCGGCGTCTGGCGATAGAGTGGGCGAGAGCAGTGGCGACTGCGGCAGCGATGAGGAATGAGAGAGAATTTTGGCTGAGTCTGACATCGCCTTTTTTTTGGAAAAGGGGAATACCCCGGCCTCTGCATCAGAGTGATGCATACGGCCACCTTTATTAAAGCAAGAAATAAACAAACAAGGTCTTATAGTCTGCGGTAAAAAGCTCTCTAGGAGCAAGGAAAACAAAAATCAGCCATCAGCCACAACCGGCAGGCATGAGAAAGATAGGAGAACTAATTGCCTATCCTATTACATGACCGCCATCCAAACCGGTTGAAAATAGCCCGTGCTACCATCTCCCACCGAATAGACCCAGTAACCAAACGCTCCCTGGCCTCCGTCGGAGTGAGTAGCGACCACATACGAATCAATGCAGTGGCTCGGAAGATAACCTGCAAAAAATGAATATTTGTTGCTCTGTTAAAAACCAAATCATTTCTGCAATTCCACACTGCCCACAGCAAAGCACATACTCCCACCCGGATATGTCTCGCTAATTCGGAATCTATCCCGTGTAGCCACTGCCCAAATAATGAGCTAATGGAATTCGGCGGTGAAATGTTAAAGGCAACCTGTATTGTCCGCCATAATATCCTTGCCATCGGGCAACCGAGAAAGAGGTGTTTAATGGATTCGTTCCGATCACAAAACGAGCATCGTGAGGAACCAGTCCAGTTGCGTTTTGCCAGATTGTCTTTAGTCAGAATCACTTGTTTATGCACAAACCACATAAACACTTTAATTCGCAAAGGCATGTTGACCTTCCAAACATGCTTCGAACTAGAGATAACACTAGAGTTAATGATATCTAGATACATCGATTTGATCGAAAACTCTCCATTCCTAGTCAACTTCCAGCTCAACTGGTCGGGGTTCTGGGATAACTGCACTTCCATCAGTCGTCTGACCAGATGAAGCCAAGTTTCCCATCGGTTGCCTACGAGCGCTCTCCTAAAGTGAATATTGAGGGGGGATGACTGAAGAATTGTCGCAACAGAAGCCTCTCTTCGTTGAACAATTCTATACAAAGAGGGATATTGCAATGCGAGAGGTGTATCCCCAAGCCAAGTATCTTCCCAGAATCTCATAGCGTTACCATCTCCAATAATAAACTTTGTCCTATTGAAAAAGACTGACTTAACTCTCATCAGTCCTTTCCAGAATGGCGAGTCATTCGGTCTCACATTGACCTGTGACAATGTTTTAGACTGGAGGTACTTATTACGCAGAATCTGAGCCCAGGTGGCTTCCGTCTCTGCAGATAATTTAAACAGCCATTTGCTGAGAAGACATCTGTTCTTCACCTCAAGATTTTCTATACCCAGACCCCCTTGGTCTTTCGGTCTACAAATAATATCCCACTTTGCAAGCCTGTATTTTCTCTTCAGTTCATCACTCTGCCAAAAGAAGCGCGATCTATAAAAGTCAAGTCTTTTCCGAACTCCAACCGGTACCTCGAAAAAAGACAATAGAAACATAGGCATATTCGTAAGCACCGAATTAATGAGAATTAATCGGCCTCCGTATGACATCAGCTTACCCTTCCAACAGCTGAGCTTCTTCTCAAAACGGTCTTCAATACTCTTCCATTCATTGTTGGTTAGCTTACGGTGGTGAATTGGGATACCCAAATACGTAAACGGTAGCTCCCCCAACTCGCACCCGAACAATTGTTTATAAGTTTCTTGTTCCTCTTTAGCTCTTCCAAAGCAGAACAATTCGCTCTTGTGGAAATTAATCTTAAGCCCACTCAATTGTTCGAACAAGCATAACAACAGCTTCATATTTCGCGCTTTTACCAAGTCATGCTCCATGAAGATAATGGTGTCATCGGCATATTGCAGGATGGAGACCCCTCCATCTACTAGATGAGGTACCAGGCCTCCAACCTGCCCAACTTCCTTAGCCCGTCCGATGAGAATCGTCAACATGTCAGCTACTATGTTGAACAAAATAGGTGACATCGGATCACCTTGACGAAGGCCCTTATGCGTTTGGAAGTAGTGGCCAATATCATCATTCACTTTGATTCCAACACTGCCCTTTTGCGTGAAAGATTCCATCTGATGTCTCCAGGATTGATCAAATCCTTTCATACGCAATGCCTGTTGAAGGAATGGCCATTTGACTTTATCATATGCCTTTTCGAAATCCACTTTGAAAACAACCCCATCTAGTTTTTTTCGAGTGGATCTCATGGAGCGTTTCATGCAGAACCACAACCCCTTCTAGGATATTTCTGTCCAGCATGAAAGCAGTTTGAGACGGCTGCACCACAGAGTGCGCAATCTGTGTGAGCCTATTAGTCTCGACCTTGGTAAAAATTTTGAAACTAACATTGAGAAGACAGATAGGCCTGAACTGCTCAATCCTCACCGCCTCTGTCTTCTTCGGAAGCAGGGTAATCGTACCAAAATTCAGCCCCCAAAATTCAGCTGAAACAGTTGAAGCTGTCCAGCGAAGAGATCATGAAACATTGCTAACAAATCCCCTTTAATAATATTCCAACATTTTTTGTAAAACTCCGCCGGAAAACCGTCCGGCCCCGGAGCTTTGTTGCTTTTCATCTGTGAAATCGCTTCAAACACCTCTTTCTTAGTAAATGGGGCGGTGAGCACCTCGTTCTCTTCTACAGCTAGTTGAGGGACGTCCTCATTCCGAGACTCATCCAGGGACACAAAGTTGTCTTCCGGAGGCCCAAAAAGCTGTTTGTAATAGTTGGTAATATAAATCTTTAGGTTGTCCTGACCAACAACCGTTCCCTCGTCTTGCTCGAGTTGAAAGATCCTTTTCTTTCGATGTTTGCCATTAGCAATCATGTGGAAGAATTGGGTGTTGGCATCCCCTTGGATGACCTTGCGAACCTTAGCTCGCAATGCCCACTTCAACTCCTCCTCTCGCAAGAGCTCTTTCAATCTCATCTCAGCGTCCACTTTTGCGTGAAGCTCCGAAGGCTCTAAAATGTTAGACTCTGCCTTCAAATCTAGTGAGTTAATAAGCGTAAGGATCCGTTCCTTTTCCACCTTATAAACTCCACTAAGATGCTTAGCCCAACCTCGTAGATAACTCCTCAAATGCCTGATCTTATTCTGCCACCTCTCAATCGACGTCCTACCTCCAACATCTTTCGACCATTCCCTGGCAATCAAATCAAAAAAACCTTCTCTTTCAAACCACGCTAACTCGAAAGAAAAGGTATTTTTATTGCCCACATACGTTGCCTCACCCGAGTCTACCAGTAATGGTGTGTGATCAGATACTCCGCACGATAACGCTTGTACCGTTATGAGAGGGTACTTGTGCTCCCACTCCACACTAGCCAGGACTCTATCCAACTTTTCAAACGTCGGATTTGGCAGGGAATTGGCCCAAGTGAATTTTCTACCCGAAAGCTCTATCTCTCTAAGATCCAAGCTTTCAATAATAGCGTTAAACATGAACGACCATCTGCCATCAAAGTTATCATTATTCTTTTCCTCTCTCCTTCGAATAATGTTGAAATCTCCCCCGACCAAGATCGGAATCTGATCGGACCCGCAGATGCGAACGAGATCCGCTAAAAAGTCAGGTTTGAGTTCTGGCTGTGCGGCCCCGTAAACCGCCACCAGAGCCCAGTTGAACCCATCAACCTTAGATCAAACCCGAAATTTGACAGCGAAATCCCCCATCACCACACTACGGACTTCCAGCACGTCACATCTCACCCCGAGCAAGATTCCCCCTGATCTTCCTCTTGGGGGCAGGCAATGCCAATCAAATTCAGCACCACCTGCCAGATTGCTTAGGAACTGAGGCAGAAAATTATCCCGTCCAGTTTCAGAAAGTGCGATGAAATCCAAACGATACTCATTAGAGGCATCCGCCAGAAACCTTCTTTTAGCCAAGTCCTTCAGACCTCTGCTATTCCAAAAGATGCCTCTCATAGTTCATCATGGATTTTTTTTAGTAGTTCGGATTCGAGCACTTCTACGCACCGCGGAGGCTGGATAGATCTTTCGCGACCACTTACGCTTAGGCTTTTGCTGAACCCCCACCCGATCCTCACAACCGGGCTCTGTGGTCCTAGTCGCTAGCTCCAAATCCTGCACCCCCTCCCCTGAGTTGGTTACACCACCTTTCTCCTCTGCCTCAGAGAGGGATGGGGCAAGATCATCACAAAAGTTATTAAGCACCGACACGCATAAAGCCCCTATGTCTTGGTCATTCATCGGTCTTACTGCTGCTATGTTTCGAATCAGTTCTATCGCACGTTCTGCTTCAAGGTCCAGCATATCATTAATTGATTTTGAAATCTCACAATCATTACTACCAAGTGAGATTCCTAGCTGATTGGCATTATGAATAATTTCCTTATTAGAAAAGTGCAGAATCGAATTAGAGGTGTTGACTGACATACCCGTAGTGACCTCAATGTCACGAAGCTTGGCCGCCTGCATGGCGCACCTCAGCTGCATATCATCAACGTCCGGCCTATCCTGGAAGCGACTGCTCATCCGTCGCCCCTCAGACATAGGGTCCGGTATACCTCCAAAACCGATGACCTCCTCCCTAGTGGCTTCGTGCGGGGCGGAGCCTCCAGCCCCACCCCCACTGGCCCGCGCTCTCGGCACAGCAGCCGAAGGCCCCCCAGGAGAGGCGCAGGAGGGGGCCGCCTGCCCCCGCTCCCCACCCGTCCCGAGGCCAAGAGGGAAAGAGACCTCCCGCGCCGACGCCGCCTGCACCGACGAAGCCGCAAGGACTGCCACCGTCCCGGTCGCCCCCTCTATCACCGGGCAGGAAAGAACCGGTGCCACCTGCCCCGGTCCCTCTCCCGTGACAACATCATCACCTATCAACGCCGCCTCCGTCCGTGGCGTCGTCCCCGCCGGAGTCCTCAAGCACGTCGATATAAAGGATGAAGCGGGAGTGCAAGGTTCCTCCTGCCCAAGCGCCTCCCCCCCATCAAAGTCCAACGGAGGCAGAGTGCTTTCAAGCACATCGTCAGACTCAACCTGATCGCTCCACAACCTGGGCGGGGCGGAGACATGCTGAAAAGATCCAAACCTCAACACATTAGTAGGCACCGAAGACGAGGAAACAGTCCCACTCACAGACTTATTAGGAGCGGCGCCCGAGCTATTAGGCAACTCATGCCCATCCGCCTCCCGCCTGTCCTCAGAATTCCCAGCACCATCATCTCTTTCATGCATATCCACATCATCACCTGTGAGAGCCTCTGAAAACAGCTCTCCGTCCTCAAACTCAATCTCCAGTAAATAGACCTGGCCTTTGTAGGTCCACTTGACCTCGTCAGGCACAGCCTCAATATCCAGAACACTTACCAGCAGACGAGCCACTCCATTAGCTCTGGTAAAAGCCATATCCACTTTCTCAATCTTCCCAACGAGGATACCCAGGCTAGCTGTGACTCTGGCATCGTGAAGCGGCTTCGAAGGAGCCCCCGAGAATCGCAACCAGACCTGAGAAAGAGGCTTGCCTTTCGGCTCTACCTTCTTCCACTCGTGGAACTCAAGAATACACTCTGTGGCAGGCAGTCGACATAATCCAAAACTGAGAAGACGCTCCAAATCCTCTGCAGTGGGAAAGTCAACCTTATGTGAATTGGCCTCGAGCCGAATCAGTTCCCAACGAAAATTACCTTGAGCTAGCTCGCTGAGCCGCTGAATAATCTGAGTCTCAGACACAATGCCCTTTGACACCTTAACGATCCCCGTAGTAGTGTTTAGTGGTTCCTCTGGAATATCCCTTGCACTAGGGGACTCAAAGAACATCAGCTCGGCACAAGACACTCCATAAATATTAATACTCGGTACCTGATCACGCAAAACCGGGCACTCTCCCGTGTCATGCACCGGCTTAAGGCAGGTGTCGCAAAGCTCAGTCACACATTCAGCAATAATGTGTCCTTTCTCACCACAACGATAGCACATCATTTTTTCCTTTTTGCGAGCCCATTTGGACACACGATCTCCCTCTGACTTGTCTCCAGCAATATTAGAAGTCGCGTCAACAGCTACAGCCGAAGGCCCCTCAGCATGAGTCAAATCCGCCACCACTGCTTGGCCGGACCGGTCCGACGAGTGCCCGGAGCAATTCACCTCAGGAATAGGTGGCTGCTCCACAATGACAGGCTGAGCAGGTGGGCGGAAGCGGTTCCTCCCGCCTCGGCCACCACGACCTCGATATCCACCTCGCTGTCTGTAGTCTGGACCTGAAGCTCCCTCGACAAAGCCTCCCGGGGGGCCAGCGAATGGTCTCTCAGCCGAACCATCACTATTCCAAGCATAACCACGGCCGCCTCCCGACGACGAAGACCCGCGATGCTGGCCATCTCCGTACGCATTGTGACCATCATCACCCCATTGTCCTCTAGGCTGCCCAAAACCGCCTCTGAGCGCCGGAGCCCGCGCAGCGCCCGCTCCACCATCGACATGCTGTGCCGGCGTCGGAACGTTTGCCTGAGCATTAGAGCGGTGTATCTGTGGTTGCGCAACATAGTTCGGCGGAGGCGCTTGCTGCCCCGGCGCATGCTGTTGCTTGCGCGGCGGCACGGCCGCAATGTGTGGCGCCGGCGGCCGCGGCCCATGGCCAGCACCTCGTCCCGCCGGAGCCGCCCCGTGCGTAGCAGCCGCCGGCGGACGCGCTCCCGTATGTGCAGCCTCGACCCGTCTAGCCGCAGCGGCTCCAGAGAACGCCGGCGGCCGAGGCCCCGGTGGCACTCCACCTCGGCCAGGCGCAGCCATCAGCGGCCGGATCCTCCTTGCCCGACCCGAAGTGCAGCGTGGGAACCCCACCCGAGCAGGGCGCTGAGCAGCCCTAGGCGGCGGCGGCAAGTCTTTCTCTACGACGAGCGAAAGCCCTGTGCATGTGATCGCATCGGAGGGAGTAACCTGATCATTAGCGACGTGGGCCTCATACCCCTCGCGAGAGGTTCCACTCCGATCGTCCTCGTACAGTAGATACTGGGCCTCATACCCAGTATCCTGCCGGCCCGAACCAGCCCACTCAACGGCCGGTCCAGGTCCACCAAGAAGGGAATTCAAACGAAGGCGTCGTCTCGCCTGGATCTCGTCCACCGGACGGATCGCCGGCGCCGGCGGCGCCGCAGGCCGCCCGCCGCGCCTACTCTTCTTTCTAGTAACCCTAGTCCAAGCATCCGGCAAAAAGAAATCCGATAGAGTCAAGGGTTGGAGACATACCTTAGGAAGGGGACCTCTCCATGGCCGGATCGCGGATGCCGCCGTCCTCCGATGAAGAATCCGGCGAACCACCTCCTCCTTGTCTTCGGGATGCAGTCCACACCTTGCCGGATCGTCCATGGGCACAACGCCATCAACAATCGTGGCCACCTCCTCCACCGAGTAGCCAGGACTGAAAGCTTCACAAATGAGGTCCGACGGTGTCGGCGAACCGGCCTCCGGCGAGTCCCCCCCGTCGTCGGAGTCTACAAGCGCCCAGAACCGTCCCCCAACTACTCCCAGTGCAGGATCCATCTACGCCGGCGATTGCACGGCGCCTGCCCTGGAACGCCAGAGTCTCAGCACTCGGTTCCCTTCGGCGTCACTGGATCTGAAGCGTGCCGATCCGGCTTTCCCCTCAACGCCGGGCCCGCCGCGCCGCCGGGGCAGGGAGCTGAGAGACGGCGTGCGTGAGTCCGCCCCGCCGCCGCGCGTGCCCGCTTGCCGCCGGCCGCGAGCGGGGTGCAGTTAAATTAATGTATTACAGCTCTCAGCGGAAATCCTTCAAGTCTGACATCGCCTAATTTATTAATTTTTTAGTTCCTTTTTTTTGTAGTTTTGTAAATATAATTTATGCTACTGTTTGAATCGAGTTCGAATCAAGTTTGGTGGACTAGTTTCAATCAAAATTTGCATGAATTAGTATTCGATTTTTCAAGGAGTTAAGTGTTTTGGGTTCGGTTAGAAACCACAATTTTTTTTAGAGCAGCAAATTTGGGGAGTAATAAGGGATTGGTTAGAGATGCTCTAATAGCGTCATCCTACAAGCTCCTGATGTTGGAAACTCCATGACCTGCTAATCGAAGACGAGCTAAAGAGAGTTTCTGGTCTAGGATACTTGGCAAGGATTAAGCTGATGTCCACCAAACAAATATATCATTATCATGTCTCACTCAACGGATACAACCATATAATTTTTCTAGGCAGATGATAGCACACTTCCAAAATAAAAATTCAGAAAATAAAGATGCTACAAAAGAGAGACATCATTTTTGCACGATAAAGTAAATATGCATGCCCGATACCGAGGTATATATTATGATTGATCCTTGGATGGTTGTGGCAGTGAGGAGTTGGTAACGGCTTGACCAAGTACCATGACTGTTTTCTGGAGATACTCGAGCTTCTCGTCACGATCTCTCATAAAGTGGTATAGCATGTCAACACTGCGGTGGAGATCCATGATGGACTCCGCCTGATCTTCATTGGTTGCTCTTGCTACTTTATATAATTGGGAAGGAGTTGGAAGTACATGCATGATAGATTGTGTTGAAGACGAGGGCCCTTCTCCTGATATTTTGTCTTGCCTGCATGGTTGCTTAGGTTCACGCAACTCATCGCTCAAGTTCTCCACATATTGCCACTCTACTTTCTTCTTGACAGCTTGACAAAGCACCATGACTTCCTTGTGGATATTCTCGAGCTTCTCGTCAGAATCTCTCAAAAAGTGGTATAGCATGTCCACACTGCGGTAGAGATCCATGATGGACTCCCTGTGATCGCCATTGGTTGCTATTGCTGCCTTGTATTCTTGCGAAGGAGTTGGAAGTACATGCTTGATAGATATTGCTGCAGATGAGGATCCTTGTCCTGATATTTTGTCATGCCGGCATGCTTGCTTGGGTAGCCTAGACACTTTACAATCTGCTCCACGCAACTCATCGGTGAAGTTATCGATATATTGGCACTCTACTTTCTTCTTCTTCTTGGCCAATGGAGTTATCTTTGTCGGAGCCTCCCATAGACGATCCAGGATCTCCTCATCGGTGGACCATCCTTCACCGTAATCTTTTTCCCTGTGAGAGCTGTCGTAGCCCCATAGAACTTCAAGGTTGTGTGATGAAGTCTGCAAAGGGTCTAAGGGAGGTACCTATTTCGTTGAAAGTGAGATTATTTTCAATGAAATTTGACAAAGCTCTGGAGATTACTACATTAAATCAGGTATTAATATTCAAAGTAGACTCTTCGTAACTTCAGGAAAAATTGATGCCAGAAAAATCATGTCATTTATTTAACAATCAGTGCATGTCGTCCGCACAGCACTTCCGAAATGCATTTGAGGTTCGCAAAGCTCTTCGCCTAGTTAATAGTTACCATGGTATACATCAATGGCATTTAAATCGAAGCGTATCAACACTTTTTCGTACCCAAGGGCCTCATCATCCAATAAATTTCTGTCGATTTAATAGCACGTTTCGGCAGCGTGGGGTTCAGGGTCTCTCGTGTGGCGTCGTGTACGTTTCCTCCGTTGCATACACCCGAGACAAATAACCAGCTGTACTCAGTTTTATGTATTCGGCGGCGATGAATGAAGGCGTGGCATGCATCACACGCCATCTCTCACGAGGGACGCTCCAACGAAGATGCATGGGCTTGCAAGGACATCTCAAGGATATATACAACGCGCACGAGACGCGACAAACCACACGACCAAAAAGCATGCATGCATGCATGCGTTGCTTTGCACGCCCGATGGATGGATTATCTCATTCGAGAGCTGCTACCCACACGGCAAGATCTGAACGATTTTCAGACGACAAAACGTGGGCGCGTCCATGCGTATATCAGACACTTGATAGCACCGTCAATTTCTCCATCGTCCAATGTTCGTGCGTCAACTGTCGTCCGCAGAACACCGCCGTCGACACCACAGCAGGGCACGCGCGGAACATTAGGCGAAGCCGGCTGTCCAAGGCCGCCCACATAAGAAGAGCGCCCGTCCGCGAGAGAGGTTGCCTTCGCCGAGGCACCCCTCCCACCGATTGAGTCGATGGGAGACGCCCGGGCTGGCATCGACAGCAGCGGGCTAGGGGCGAGCTCAAGGCTTTCTGCCTGATGTCCCCCACCACCCCGGCCAGTGAGCCCAATCACCGCCGAGGCAACTGATGATGTTGAGCCGAGGCATCCCCCTCCAGGCCATCGTTAGGACCCCACAGTCCAGGCACCCCTGGTGAAGCCACCGGCGATAACTCCTGCTCCTCTGGATCCTCCATCTCGGACGAGATACCCCATAGGCGGTAGGGAAGCCGATGATGCTCCATAGGATCCATACATCAGAGGATTCATTGGAGTAAACGAGGGCGCAGTCCCCCTTGCTAGCAGGTCCCTCAATTGGATGAGCAGACTGTCCGCCAGTCCTCAGTTTGCCATCTCGCTTACCGTGCTTGGTGACCATATCATGATTCTCATTACCATTACAGCCGTCAGTCATATCCACATCGTTGTCCTTGGCAATCCGATCAACATATGGGTGGTCCTCGATCTTGATGTCAAGATCTTAGCTCTTATCCCTATAGGTCCATATCACTAAATCCAGAACAAGCTCAATGTCCACCACACTGACAAGCAGACGAGCAATACCCTGGGCATGAGTGAATGGCATGTCCACCTGCTCTGTCTTGCCTATCAGCGAACTCAGACTGCAGGTAATTGGAAAGTCACTTAGAGGCGTAGATGGTGCCCCTGAAAATCTGACCCAAATCCGTCGAAGAGGTGTTCCCTCTAGTTCATGCTTATTCAATGCATCAAACTTGAGAATACAAGTGATGTTCGGCACCCTGCTCATACTGAACTTAAGAAGGCGAGCTAGAACCTCCCTCGTAGGAAAATCTACTACGAACACTTGATCCCGAAGTCTCATCGGTGCCCACTAAAAAAACTGGCCGAAACCAACTCTCTAACTCGGTGCACAACTTGCTCCTGAACCACATTTCACCCTCACCAACCAGTCCTCGAGCTCTCCATGCGAGGCGCAACCAATGCGCTGTGAGGGGACTCGAAAAACATCAACTCAGGGCAACACACCCCATAGATCATGACTACTGGCTTCGGTCCCAGTAGAAGAGGGTAGTCTCCCAAGCCATGCTTCGGCTTGAGGCAAATATCGCAAAAGCTCCGTACTGCACTCAACCACGAAATGTCCCAGTTCACCACAATGAAAGCATGTCATCTTTTCCTTCCTACGTGCCCATTTACTAACCCGTTCGTGTTCTGACTTTTCACTGCCTCTGTCACTCGCCGCATCCCGAAGTGGTGCCAGCCTTACCGCTGGCACCTTCACCATGGCCAGGGCACGGATAGTATCCAATGCCGCGCCCGATAGCGCCGGTGTTGGTGTCCCCGTTACTGGCTCACTACTGACTATGACTTGCAGTACTCTTGACAATTTACTTCGCATGTCAATTCTTCTATATATGTAGGTATGCTGGGCACTAGCTAATGGAAATAACATGAATATGGCCATGTTTGTTTGGGCTTTTGCTTCTGCTTTTTGCAGCTTTTCCACTTTGGCAAAAAAGTCATAAAAGTTTCTAAATAGGTGCTTTTGGAGCTTTTATGCCCTTTGGAGCCAAATGTTGTTATATTGATTCATCAAAAGCCAGAAAAGCTTCAAAAGCACCTATTTACGAGCTTTTATGGTTTTTTGGTCCAAGTGGAAAAGCTGCAAAAGTAGAAGCAAAAGCCCAAACAAACAGGGCCTAAAGGAGGCAGATGCACAAGCAAACAAACCAAGCTTCATGTAGGGAATTTGCTAGAAAAAATTGAAATTAGCTTGCATAATAGATGCATAATCGAAGTTACCTCCGTTGCATACACCTGGACAAAGTAACAATTGTACTCAGTTTTATGTACTCGGTAGCGATGAAGCGAGGCGTGCCATGCATCCCACGCCATCTCTCACGAGAAATGTTTGAACGGAGATGCATGGGCTGCAAAGACATCTGAAGGTTATATTTCAGTGTGGTCCTAATACAAAAAGACCGCGAGTCGCTTTGGCAGCATTCGCGGGTGCCGAATCTCAATCACAATAAATTATTGGACAAAATAATATGTTTGCGTGCTTGCTCGAAACATGCTTTCTTCACCCCCTTTATATAAATAGTAAATTCACAAATGGGAAAATCCTTATACAAGCATGTCAAAAGAAAATGCCATTTGAGAGAATGTCAGTTGACTATTAACCAAACACCGAGCATAAAAACAGGAGACCCCACACCTAACATAACATGAGACACCCTAGACGTGTAAGGTAAACTCTTCCCTCAAGACTTTACTGGTGAGGTTGTGGATTCACCATCTCTCTGCTTGCCGCTTCAAAGGCTGGTGGCCGGGAGGGGAATGCCGGTGCCTCCATTCAAGTTAGTAGTTTAGGTTGGGTCATTTTTAGCCCTCGCAGGTGCGGCGCTTTGGGCGGATGATGGCGCTCTTCTTCGAGTTTGTCTTGCGGGCTTTGATCTTCCTAAAGTTCGTCCGTTTGGACATAGTCTAGAAACTCCGGCGTAAATTCCTGATGCCTGCTTTGGGCGGTGAGATTAGAGTTTCTGATCATGCGACGAGATTTGTGTCTGGTGCTTCAGATCTAAGCAAGGGTTCAACGTCAGTGACCGCGACTCCAGGGTACTGGTCCTTGGGGCACATGCACAGAAAATTCTCGGCTATCATCAACAAGTGAAGCCTCTCCCTTGGGGCACATGCACAGAAAATTCTCGGCTATCATCAACAAGTGAAGCCTCCCCCAACGACGGCGGTGTCTCGATAGCTTGTTCCGGCGGTTGTTCAATGTTCTTAGAATCTCCACGTAATTTTTATTATATTTGACATGCTTTGTACTTCTGATGAATTATGATAATTAATCTAGATCATTTTTGAAAGAACAAAAAAACATGAGACACCCTGGCCTACAGAACATTGTCGATGCATAATAATAATAGTCTACTTCCTCCATTTTTATATATAAGACATTTTAGAGATTTTAATACAGACTACATACAGATGTATATAGACCTGTTTTATAGTGCATATGCACTCATTTTGCTCCGTATTTAGTTCTCATTGAAAACTCTAAAAATGCTTATATTTAGAAACTGAGGGAGTATTAAACTTTAAGAAAAACTTAAAAATATTGTTCCCAAATTAACAATAGTGTGTAACCACTAGGAAAAAAATGTATGGGAAGAAAAGACAACCATTGTTTATGAAAATACAAACTTCACAAATTAAGACCTCAGTATATGTGACACTTGTGCCTCTGACCTTAGGGCAGCGCGCGAGGGGTTCGAGACATAGTGTCCGGATCCGACGGTCGCTGCGGCAGTTGCCTTTGTAAGGGCGACAGTGGTTGGCGCGATGGTGGGTGCTCGCTGTAGCGCCCGGATTTTGGGTGGCAGCCCCTCTTCTACGACGACGGCAGACTCTCGGGTCGTGTGGTCGACTCGTAGTTTGGATCCGAAGGTGTTGACGTTCTTTTTATGGTTGGAGGCGGTATGGGACGTCCCCACCATCAGCAGATCGGGTTTGATGCGCCTCGACATGTGACACTTGTGCCTCTTACAGAGAAGGCAAGCAATGCTGGTCACCGACAGGTAAAGCCACTGGTGGATGTACCGCCGGCAGAAGCTACGCGCGGCGTCTTATGCGGAGACGTCAAGTCATGCCTACTACTGGCTGGTGTTGCACAGTGGTTCTGGCGGAAGTGTCATGTTTAGTCTGTTGCTGCTGGATCAAAGGTGGTTCTGGCGGAGGCGTCGGTAGTGGGACAAGGGATGATGGTACAGACGGCTTCGTCGACGAGTTTATGCACTTTGGTGGAAACATAAAATCTCTGATCAGGCTATGTCGATGCGCGCCTGCGTCGTGACCTTGCTCAAGGTGGTGGATTGAAGCTTTGTTTCAGGAATGAGAATCCGAAGTTCAAACGGTGTTGGAATCACCATCATTGTCGCACCTGCTCCTGCACCCGCTAGCAGCCCGTCCTCCATCTCTGGCGTGTTCGGCGAGGCTTCGTCTTTGGCTGAGCTTGACGCCCTCACGGTACCTGTGCCACCGGCCCTCTTCAATATATGTATAATCTACCGTTTGTGTTTCCTTTCAGATGTCTCACGTTGCAGACATGTCTTTACAGGCCGACGCAACCCCTTGCACCATACTGTACACCATCAGCGGCCAGAAGGTGGATGTGGGAAACGCGATGATAGTGAAGCCGAAGGAACAATTGTTCCTTAGCTGGCCGACCCCCCTGACGTCTTCAAGGTTTTCGTGGCCAGTGTCAAACTAGGCCACGAGAATATGTCTCCTCTGGTAGCACTAGGGGAGATGACGACAAGACCCCGCGGCGGCCTGGCGATTGCATGAGTTGGGTCCACTTGTGGCCAAAGAGTCTGCTTCGTCTGGAGGCGGCCGGGAGCACACCCATGACCACGTAGCCTCAGCAGGGTATGAACACCAACACCCCACCTGCCCAATTAGCATCGCCTATCGTGCCGGGTGGTAGCGGACGGCTAGAGGAAGAGACTCCATTAGTCGCTGATGACGTCGAAGAAGCAATGCATGATATCGATGCCATCGATGAGGATGACGACGACCCTCTAAAATATCTCAATACTGGCACCTACGAGTACCGAAGGATTGAGCGCGATAAGTTGGTCCCTGAATTGCCAAAGGATGAACGTATTATAGTGTTGGAAATATGCCCTAGAGGCAATAATAAATTGGTTATTGTTATATTTCCTTGTTCACGATAATTGTTTATTATCCATGCTAGAATTGTATTGATAGGAAACTCAGATACATGTGTGGATACATAGACAAACACCATGTCCCTAGTGAGCCTCTAGACGACTAGCTCGTTGATCAATAGATGGTTACGGTTTCCTAACCATGGACATTGGATGTCGCTGATAACGGGATCACATCATTAGGAGAATGATGTGATGGACAAGACCCAATCCTAAGCCTAGCACAGATCGTGTAGTTCGTATGCTAAAGCTTTTCTATATGTCAAGTATCTTTTCCTTAGACCATGAGATTGTGCAACTCCCGGATACCGTAGGAATGCTTTGGGTGTACCAAACGTCACAACGTAACTGGGTGGCTATAAAGGTGCACTACAGGTAGCTCCGAAAGTGTCTGTTGGGTTGGCACGAATCGAGACTGGGATTTGTCACTCCGTATGACGGAGAGGTATCTCTGGGCCCACTCGGTAGGACATCATCATAATGTGCACAATATGTGATCAAGGAGTTGATCACGGGATGATGTGTTACGGAACGAGTAAAGAGACTTGCCGGTAACGAGATTGAGCAAGGTATCGGTATACCGACGATCGAATCTCGGGCAAGTGCTATACCGATAGACAAAGGGAATCGTATACGGGATTGATTGAATCCTTGACATCGTGGTTCATCCGATGAGATCATCGTGGAACATGTGGGAGCCAACATGGGTATCCAGATCCCGTTGTTGGTTATTGGCCAGAGAGTTGTCTCGGTCATGTCTACATGGTTCCCGAGCCCGTAGGGTCTACACACTTAAGGTTCGATGATGCTAGGGTTATAGGGAAAGTATGTACGCGGTTACCGAATGTTGTTCGGAGTCCCGGATGAGATCCCGGACGTCACGAGAAGTTCCGGAATGGTCCGGAGGTAAAGATTCATATATGGGAAGTCCTGTTTTGGTCACCGGAAAAGTTTCGGGCGATATCGGTAATGTACCGGGACCACCGGGAGGGTCCCGGGGGTCCACCAGGTGGGGCCACCAGCCCCTGAAGGCTGCGTGGGCTAAGTGTGGGAGGGGACCAGCCCCAAGGGGGCTGGTGCGCCCCCCCACCAAGTCCCTAGGCGCATGGAGAGTGGAGGGGGGCAAACCCTAGGTCCAGATGGGCCTTAAGGCCCACCCTAGGGCGCCCCCTCTCTCTCCCCCCCCCCCTTGGCCGCACCCTAGATGGGTTTTTGGGGGCTGCCGCACCCCTAGGGGTGGGAAACCCTAAAGGGGGCGCATCCCCCCTTCCCCCTATATATATGTGAGGTTTTGGGGCTGCTAGATACACGAGAAAGTCTCCCTCTTGGCGCAGCCCTACCCCTCTCCCTCCTCGTCTCTTGCAGCGCTTGGCGAAGCCCTGCTGGAGTTCCGCGCTCCTCCACCACCACCACGCCGTCGTGCTGCTGTTGGATGGAGTCTTCCCAACCTCTCCCTCTCTCCTTGCTGGATCAAGGCGTGGGAGACGTCACCGGGCTGCACGTGTGTTGAACGCGGAGGCGCCGTCCGTTCGGCGCTAGATCGGATCTTCCGCGATTTGAATCGCCGCGAGTACGACTCCTTCATCCGCGTTCTTGCAACGCTTCCGCATCGCGATCTACAAGGGTATGTGGATCCAACTCTCCTCTCGTAGATGTGCATCTCCTAGATTGATCTTGGTGAGCGTAGGAAATTTTTTTGTTTCCCATGCAACGTTCCCCAACAGTGGCATCATGAGCTAGGTCTTTGCGTAGATGCAATCACGAGTAGAACACAAAGGAGTTTGTGGGCGTTGATGTTTAGATTGCTTCCCTCCTTGGTCTTTTCTTGATTCAGCGGTATTGTGGGATGAAGCGGCTCGGACCAACCTTACATGTCCTCGTACATGAGACCGGTTCCATCGACAGACATGTGACTTTTGTTGCATAAGATGGCTAGCGGGTGTCTGTCTCTCCCACCTTAGTTGAATCGGATTCGACAAAGGCGGTCCTTGTAGAAGGTTAAATAGCAACTTAAATATCACCGTTGTGGCTTTGCGTAGGTAAGAAGCGTTCTTGCTAGATACCCATAGCAGCCACGTAAAACATGCAACAACAAATTAGAGGACGTCTAACTTGTTTTTGCAGGGTATGTTTGTGATATGATATGGCCAATGACATGATGAGATATATTTGATGTATGAGATGATCATGTTGTAATAGTTAATATCGACTTGCATGTCGACGAACACGGCAACCGGCAGGAGCCATAGGGTTGCATTTAATTTTTGTATGACCTGCGTGTCAATCATTAAGCGCTATGTAATGCTTTACTTTATCGCTAAAAGGTAGCAATAGTAGTAGAAGCATGGTGGGCGCGACAACCCCGATGGCGACACGATGATGGAGATCATGATGATGGGGATCATGGTGTTATGCCGGTGACGATGGAGATCATGCCGGTGCTTTGGAGATGGAGATCAAAAGCACGAGTTGATGGCCATATCATGTCACTTATGATTTGCATGTGATGTTAATCCTTTTATGCATCTTATTTTGCTTAGGACGACGGTAGCATTATAAGATGATCCCTCACTAAAATTTCAAGATAAAATTGTGTTCCCCCCAAGTGTGCGCCGTTGCGAAGGTTCGTCGTTTCGAAGCACCACGTGATGATCGGGTGTGATAGACTCTACGTTCGCATACAACGGGTGCAAGTCAGTTTTGCACATGCAGAACACTCGGGTTAGACTTGACGAGCCTAGCATGTACAGACATGGCCTCGGAACACGGAAGACCGAAAGGTCGAGCATGAGTCATATAGTAGATATGATCAACATGAAGATGTTCACCATTGACACCACCTCATCTCACGTGATGATCGGACTTGGGTTGGTGGATTTGGATCATGTCACGCTCGGATGACCAGAGGGATGTCAATTTGAGTGGGAGTTATAAGTAATTTGATTAGTTAAACTCACTTATCATGAACAATAGTCTAAGTTGCCTTTGCAAATTATGTTGTAGATCAATAGCTTGCGTTGTAGATCCCTGTTTAATACGATCCTAGAGAAAGACTAAGTTGAAAGATATTGTAAGCAAGGATGCGGACTGGGTCCGTAGTCCGAGGAGTGTCCTCAATGCTGCACAGAAAGCTTACGTCTTTGATGCACCGCTCAATGTGCGAACCCCTACAACGTTGTCTGTGGATGTTGTGAACACCTGAGAGACACGTCCTGATGACTACTTGATAGTTTAGTGCACCATACTTTACGGCTTAGAATCGGGATTCCAATGACGTTTTGAATGCCATGGAACATATGAGATGTTCTAAGAGCTGAAATTTGGATTTCAGGCTCATGCCCGTGTTGAGAGGTATGATACCTCTAACAAGTTCCTTTGCCAAAAAGATGGAGGAGAATGGCTCAACTGGTGAGCATGTGCTCAGAATGTCTGGGTGCTAAAACCACTTGAACCAAGTGGGAGTTAATCTTCCAGGTGAGATAGTGGTTGACAGAATTCTCTAGACACTATCACCAAGCTACTAGAACTTCGTGATGAACTATGACATGCAAAGGATGGAGATGATCCCGGTGCTGTTAGCGGTTCTTAGTACCGCAAAAGTAGAAATCAAGAAGGAGCATCAAGTGTTGATGGTTTAACAAGACCACTGGTTTCAAAAGGGGCAAGGGCTAGAAGGGAAACTTCATGAATGGCAAACCAGTTGTCGCTCTAATGAGGGAACCCAAGGTTGCACCCAAACCTCGAGACTAAGTGCTTCGATTGTAAGGGTAATGGTCACATGGTAGCGGAATTACCCCAAATACATGGTAGATAAGAAAAGCTGGCAACTTCAACAAAGTATATTTGATATACGTGTTATTGATGTGTACCTTACTAGTACTCCTTGTAGCACATGGGTATTGGATACCGGTTCAGTTGCTATTATTAGTGACTTGAAGCAAAAGCTACGGACTGAACGGAGAATAGCTAAGGGCGAGGTGACGATATGTTGGAAGTGTTTCCAAGGATGATAAGATCACCATCGCACGCTCCCTCTATTTTCGGGATTAGTGTTGAACCTAGATAAATGTTATCAGGTGTCTACGTTGAGCATGAATATGATTAGATCATGTTCATTGCAATACGGTTATTCATTTAAGTTAGAGAATAATGGTTATTCTGTTTACATGAATAATACCTTTATGGTCATGCACCCAATGGTTTATTGAATCTCGATTATAGCAATACACATGATGATAATACTAATGCCAAAAGATGTAGAGTTAATAATGATAGTACCACTTTCTTGTGGCACTGCCGCTTAGGTCATTTTGGCATAAAATGCATGAAGAAACTCCATGCTGATGGATGTTTGGAGTCACTTGATATTGAATCACTTGACACATGCGAGCCATGCCTCATGGGCAGGATGACTGAGATCCCGTTTTCAAGTACAATGAAACGGGCAAGTGACTTGTTGGAAATCATACATGCTGATGTATGTGATCCAATGAGAATTAAGGCGTGTGGTGGATATCGTTATTTTCTCATCTTCACTGACGATTTGAGTAGATATGGTATATTTACTTAATGAAGCAAAAGTCTGAAACGTTTGAAAGGTTCAAAAATTTCAAAGTGAAGATTAAGAATCATCATAACAAGAAGATCATGTTCCTACGATCTGATCAAGGGGATATTATCTGAATTATGAGTTTGGCAATCACTTAAGACATTGTGGAATTGTTTCGCAGTTGAAGTCCCCTGGAACACCACAGCGTAATGGTGTGTCCGGACATCGTAATCGAACCTTATGAGATATGGTGCGATCTATGATGTATCTTACCGATCTACCGCTGTTATTTTAAGGTTATGCATTAGAGACAGCTGCATTCACTTTAGATAGGGCACCATCTAAGTCCGTTGAGACGACGTCGTATGGTTTGGCAAGAAACCAAAGTTGTCATTTTCTTAATGTTTGGGGCTGCGATGCTTATGGCTTCAGCCGGGAAAAGCTCGAACCCAAAGCGGACAAATACATCTTCATAGGATACCCAAAGGTAACAGTTGGGTATACCTCCTATCTCAGATCCAAGGGCAAAAATGTTTGTCCCTAAGAATGGGTCCTTTGTCGAGAAGGAGTTTCTCTCGAAAGAATTGAGTGGGAGGAAGATAGAACTTGATGAGGTTGTCGAACCCTCACTTCAACCGGATAGTAGTGCAACACAGAAAGATGTTTCTGTGGAACCTACGACAGTTGAAGAGGAAACTAATGATAGTGATCACGAAGCTCTAGATCAAGTTGCTATCGATCCTCGTAGGTCGACAAGGATATGTACTACTCCTGAGTGGTACGGTGATCCTGTCTTAGATGTCATGTTGTTGAACAACAATGAACCTACGAACTATGGAGAAGCGATGGTGGGCCCATATTCCGACAAATGGTTAGAAGCCGATAAATCCGAGATAGGATCCATGTATCAAAACAAAGTATGGACTTTGGTGGACTTGCCCTATGATCGGCAAGCCATTGAGACAAATGGATCTTTAAGACTAAGACGGACGTGGACGGTAATGTCACCGTCTATGAAGCTCGACTTGTGGCGAAGAGTTTTCCACAAGTTCAAGGAGTTGACTACGATGAGATTTTCTCACCCGTAGCGATGCTTAAGTCCGTCGGAATCATGTTAGCATTAGCTGCATTTATGAAATCTGGCAGATGGATGACAAAACAAGTTTCCTTACCAGTTTTCGTAAGGAAAGGTTGTATGTGATACAATCGGAAAGGTTTTGTCGATCCTAAGGATGATAAAAGATATGCTAGCTCCAGCGATCCTTCCATGGACTAGAGCAAGCATCTCGGAGTCGGAATATACACTTTGATGGAGTGATCAAAGTTTTTGGGTATACAAAGTTTGTTGGAAACTTGTATTTGCAATAAAGTGAGTGGGAGCACTACAACATTTCTGATAAGTATATGTGGATGACATATTGTTGATCCGAAATGATGTAGAATTTCTGGAAAGCATAAAGGGTTGTTTGAAAGGAGTTTTTCAAAGGAAGACCTGGGTAAAGCCGCTTACATATTAGGCATCAAGATCTATGGAGATAGATCAAGACGCCTGATTAGACTTTCAAAGAGCACACACCTTGTCATATTTTTGAAGGAGTTCAAAATAGATCAGTCAAAGAAGGAGTTCTTACCTGAGTTGTAAGGTGTGAAGTTGAGTAAAAGCTTGACCACGGCAGAAGAAAGAGTAAGGACGAAGGTCGTCCCCTATGATTTTGTCATAGGCTTTATACGATATGCCATGCTAAGTACCGCACCTGATGTGTGCCTTGCCACATGTCTGGCAAGAGGGTACAAAGGTGATCCAGGAGTGGATTACTAGATAGTGGTCAAAATTATCCTTAGAGGAATAAGGAAATGTTTCTCGGTTATGGAGGTGATAAAGAATTCGACGTAAAGAGTTACGTCGATGCAAGCTTGACACCTATCCGGATAACTCTAAGTGGAGATACCGGATACGTATAATGGAGCAACAGTTTGGAATAGCTCCAAGTGGAACGTGATAGCAGCATCTACGATATGACATAAGGTTTTGCGAAGTACATAGGGATCTAAATGTTGCAGACCCGTTGACTACAACCTCTCTCACAAGCATAACATGATCAAACCCAGAACTCATTGAGTGTTAATCACATATTGATGTGAACTAGATTACTGACTCTAGTAAACTCTTTGGATGTTGGTCACATGGTGATGTGACCTGTGAGTGTTAATCACATGGTGATGTGAACTAGATTATTGACTCTAGTGCAAGTGGGAGACTGTTGGAAATATGCCCTAGAGGCAATAATAAATTGGTTATTATTATATTTCCTTGTTCACGATAATTGTTTATTATCCATGCTAGAATTGTATTGATAGGAAACTCAGATACATGTGTGGATACATAGACAAACACCATGTCCCTAGTGAGCCTCTAGACGACTAGCTCGTTGATCAATAGATGGTTACGGTTTCCTAACCATGGACATTGGATGTCGTTGATAACGGGATCACATCATTAGGAGAATGATGTGATGGACAAGACCCAATCCTAAGCCTAGCACAGATCGTGTAGTTCGTATGCTAAAGCTTTTCTATATGTCAAGTATCTTTTCCTTAGACCATGAGATTGTGCAACTCCCGGATACCGTAGGAATGCTTTGGGTGTACCAAACGTCACAACGTAACTGGGTGGCTATAAAGGTGCACTACAGGTAGCTCCGAAAGTGTCTGTTGGGTTGGCACGAATCGAGACAGGGATTTGTCACTCCGTATGACGGAGAGGTATCTCTGGGCCCACTCGGTAGGACATCATCATAATGTGCACAATATGTGATCAAGGAGTTGATCACGGGATGATGTGTTACGGAACGAGTAAAGAGACTTGTCGGTAACGACATTGAGCAAGGTATCGGTATACCGACGATCGAATCTCGGGCAAGTGCTATACCGATAGACAAAGGGAATCGTATACGGGATTGATTGAATCCTTGACATCGTGGTTCATCCGATGAGATCATCGTGGAACATGTGGGAGCCAACATGGGTATCCAGATCCCGCTGTTGGTTATTGGCCAGAGAGTTGTCTCGGTCATGTCTACATGGTTCCCGAGCCCGTAGGGTCTACACACTTAAGGTTCGATGACGCTAGGGTTATAGGGAAAGTATGTACGCAGTTACCGAATGTTGTTCGGAGTCCCGGATGAGATCCCGGACGTCACGAAGAGTTCCGGAATGGTCCGGAGGTAAAGATTCATATATGGGAAGTCCTGTTTTGGTCACCGGAAAAGTTTCGGGCGATATCGGTAATGTACCGGGACCACCGGGAGGGTCCCGGGGGTCCACCAGGTGGGGCCACCAGCCCCTGAAGGCTGCGTGGGCTAAGTGTGGGAGGGGACCAGCCCCAAGGGGGCTGGTGCGCCCCCCCACCAAGTCCCTAGGCGCATGGAGAGTGGAGGGGGGCAAACCCTAGGTCCAGATGGGCCTTAAGGCCCACCCTAGGGCGCCCCCTCTCTCTCCCCCCCTTGGCCGCACCCTAGATGGGTTTTTGGGGGCTGCCGCACCCCTAGGGGTGGGAAACCCTAAAGGGGGCGCAGCCCCCCTTCCCCCTATATATGTGTGAGGTTTTGGGGCTGCTAGATACACGAGAAAGTCTCCCTCTTGGCGCAGCCCTACCCCTCTGCCTCCTCGTCTCTTGCAGCGCTTGGCGAAGCCCTGCTGGAGTTCCGCGCTCCTCCACCACCACCACGCCGTCGTGCTGCTGTTGGATGGAGTCTTTCCAACCTCTCCCTCTCTCCTTGCTGGATCAAGGCGTGGGAGACGTCACCGGGCTGCACGTGTGTTGAACGCGGAGGCGCCGTCCGTTCGGCGCTAGATCGGATCTTCCGCGATTTGAATCGCCGCGAGTACGACTCCTTCATCCGCGTTCTTGAAACGCTTCCGCATCGCGATCTACAAGGGTATGTGGATCCAACTCTCCTCTCGTAGATGTGCATCTCCTAGATTGATCTTGGTGAGCGTAGGAAAATTTTTTGTTTCCCATGCAACGTTCCCCAACATATAGGTGGCCTTTCTGTAGCAAAGAAGCATAGGAAGAGACCGATGAAAGGTAACAAAGCTGCTTCTATGAGCCAGCCGCCTCCGCAGCCTCGAGTCAAGACCGTATACCTGTCATAGGTACGGCGAAATACCATATCCCGGTGATCCGATCCTACCTAAGGCAGCGGTAGAGGCCCATATACGGCGATCTCCGGAGACTTCATGACGATGTGCTGCAGAGAGAGAAAAGCATGATCGCCTCGGAAAATCCAGGATACCCACTCTACGTGGTTAACATGTCACGGCAAAGGTTATACGTCGACACATTCCCCGCAGAGAAGTTGTTCCTTCGATTCGATTACATCTTCGACATGTTTCACTTGAAGAAGCTGGATTTTACGTTTGTCTGTCTTTTTTCCTTGTACATGAACAACATCATCCGGATTGAGAAAATACATTATATCTGTGTCACTAACCCGTACTTCATGCACAAGACCTTCTTGGCAGTCTGCCCAAAGCACCGTGAATATGCGAGTAACTACATCACCGGTTTCATGGTCGGCAATAAGGACAAGGAGCCGATTCTCGTGCCTTATCATCCCATGTAAGTCATACGCTGATATCCTTTCTTCAATTTCAATAATTCATTTGCAAGCGTGGAGGCTAAGTTGAGGAGTACTTGTTTTGCGCAGCGACGGGCGTGCCATCCTCATCATCCTTTACCCCCGATTCTCCCACGCTCTTTACTTGGACTCGTCGAAGAACTTGAAGTAAAATGATTACACCGACATCAAGTCTGTTCTCGAAAGTGCTATCTTAAGCTACGACTTACAGGGTAGAGAGATCACGCTCAAGAAGACAAGGAACAGCGTGCCCGCCTTCGGCCATAAGACCAACTTCTGCTGCATCCAGCAACCGAGTGATACTCTCAGTGATGGATTCTATGTCCTCCACCACATGCTGGAGTACAGACAGGATCACTAGAACCTTCGCATGTCACCTAGATCCGGCGATGCCAATGTTCTGCGATGGGCAAAGATTCTAGGAGATGTCTCGGATCATCGAATCTGAGTTGAGTTATATCACATCCAGGGTAAACTTGCCCAAATCATCATGAAGGAGGTCCTCGAAAAAACAGGGATGTTCTACGATGAAGGGAAAATGTCGCGGGAAGATGTCCGAACACGCGTAGCCGCTCAGCGTCTCGACCTGAAGCCTTTCACTGCGCTTGGGGATTATCTCCCTGATTTGGATGGATGGCACGGCATGATCGAGTGATTGACGATATATGACAATGTGCATGTTTAGTCCATACTTTCTCTATGCCGAAACTTTTAGTTATGCACGACGAAACTTTGTGATTTAAGTAAGCAACTAGCGAAGATCACTCTAGTTAGGGCATTGTTGATACGATGAACTTTGTTATTTATGCTTATGATATGATGCTTCTATTTTTGCCAACTCTGTCTCTTTCTGTTGCTCAACTATATATGTCGTTGAATATTATCGACTCATGTGACGATGCACGTACATAGATGATCGATGGCGAAGAAGTGCTATGCCAGGAGTATACGACGAGTGGCCGGAGTGTCAGGCCCAGGTGTACCGGTTTCTGAGTGACAGCCAGAGAGGGTTCGATAGCAAAGCCGAAGCAAAAAATAGTTAGTTTAGTTCGCTAGTGCGAGAGAGGGATACAAACAGGAGGCTCAAGAAGTACTACATTATGTATGATGAGACATGTCATGTAACTTGTATATCTATATCATGATTATGATGTGACGACATGATTTGTGTAGGATGATATGAAGAGACTATTATGTGTATGATACGATGAGCATATTGCATGTTTATGATATGATTAGAATACTGTATAAAACCTGCACAAAAACATCATAAATATGTAGCAAAAAAAGATATGTGAAAATATATTAGTAGCGCTCATTAGTGTTGTACTAGAAAACGCTACTGCTAAGACACTTATTAGCAGTAGCACTGGTACGGAAAGCGCTACTGCTAAGTAGGTATAGCAGTAGCGTGTTTTAATACGCGCTACTGCGGTGCCCCGCGTTACTGATAGCACTTAGACCGGCACTATTGCTAAGCTTTTTCCTAGTAGTGATCATGTATATAATAAGTGGGTCTCCCACATTACAATGAAACTAATGAATCAACTCTTTATTTGTCTATTTTTCTTTTGCTCTACAACATGTTATCAATACATAGCCTCTACCCTGCTATCCACAGCAAGGACAAGCATGTGTTTGCAGTTGCACGCATGATCTCGTACAGGAAGCAGCCAGGAAAATTTAATAATTTAGTTGTCTTCTTCTGATTAAAATCAAATCTAATGATTGTGTTTACATGTATGGCCATGCATGGGAGAACGACTTTCCCGAATGAATCAATGGTACGACAAGCAAGAATGGAAACTCATTACCCTAGGAACTCCATCGTAGTGGAGAACTAAATCGCGGCGGTGGTGCCCTCTGTCCACACATAAGCGGAGTGGGTAGAAGTTAGCAGGAGTGGCCAGTGGCCACACCTAACATAACATGAGAATTGAGACTCTACATGGCTAAGAGCATCTCCACCCACGCCCCTAGGAACACCCTAGGAGTCTTTTTTTACAGCCGGCGGACAAACATGAACCCAGTCACGTCCCAGGACATCGATTAGCGCCGATTTTGGGCAAAAATACGGCCGGCGATCCCAGGACAAACCCGGCGCACTGGGGAGCGCCTGGGGACGCCGGCAGGAATCTTTTGCATGCAAAAAGGGCCCAAGACTCTCTCTCTCTCCTCCTTTTCTGCCCCACCAACCGACCATCTCTCCTCTTTTTCTCCCCCACCAACCGCCCATCTCTCCTCCTTTTCTCCCCCACCAATGCTGGAAGGACAAGTGGCGGCGAGGTGGCTCCTTGGGGAGGCCATCGCTGGGAGATTTTGCTCCCCAAGGCCAAATTACCACCGGCACATACTTCATCCGGCGGAAAAAACGCCCCTGGGGAGCTCCAACGAGTGGAGATGCTCTAAGGCAAACTCTTCACTTCAAATTATACTGACCGGCATGTGGATTCATGACACTCCGCCTGCCACTTTGGTGGCGGGTGTCAGGCAGGGGAATCCCAGTGCCACTCCGGATAGTAGTTTATGCTAGGATTCTTTGTCGTCACAGGTGCGGCGCTCGTATGGATGGCAGTCCGACTTTTCGAGTTTGCTTTCAGGGCTACAATTCTCCTCAAGTTTTTCCGGCTACTCCACGCAGCTCCGGCGTAGATTCTTGCCATCTCCTGAGCGACGAGGTTAGATTTTCTCGTCATGTGGCGAGATATGGTGTTTTCATATCAATGCAAGGGTTTGATGGCGACGACTGCGGGTCCAGGGTGCTGGTTCTTAGGTGCACATGCACAAAAACTACCCGGCTGTCATCCACAAGTTCAAGCCGGCTCCTGTATCAGAGCGACAAATGGAGGCGCGTAGGCGGCATGTTTCGGTGGTTGTTCTGTGGACTTGGAGTATCGATGTATTTTTTATTATGTTTGATATGCTTTGTACTTCCGACGAACTTTGATATATATCTGGATCATTTTTAAAAACTAAAAAACATGAGGCACCCAAAACTACTGATCACGGTCGATGCTTAACAATAATAATAATATATTAATATTTAAGAAAAACTTAAATAAAATTGTATCCCAAATTAACAATAATGCTTACCCAGTGAGAAGTAAATGCATCGGAAGAAAAGACAATCTTTGTTTAAGAACATACGAACTTCACCAATTAAGACCTCAATATTTGTATAAGAAGCAGAAAAGTGTGATTCACATCAGCTAAGTGTAGGTAAACCAGGTGTCATTCCATCGGGGCATTACATGATAAGCTAGCCTTACGTGTAACGTACACACATCCGGAGTATTTTGGGTAACGCGAGAGCGCGCACTTGGCCATGGAAGCACATGCAATCGCACGGCAATGGAAACGGCCGAGCGATGAAAGCGCTGAAATCAACAATGCAAGTTGTACTTGACCCCCTTCCGTGTATGCCCAGAAGGCATATGTTGAAAAAGAGGTGTCTCTCCAGAACACGCCTTTATCATGAATATAAATGGGTCTCACACATTGCAATGAAACTAGATAATCTTACTGATCTGGATAATCTTTTCGTCGGCGTATAGACAAGACATATGAGATACACACAATCATTTTAAGACGGATATTTGGGTCAACTAAATGGTGCTAAGTTTATAGCTTGAGCATATTCTGGCGGAAATAAATGTATATCAGTCTTCACATATTTAGATATATTGGAAAAGTTCAATACGAATATATCTTATCAAAGACACCTATGGTCGTATTATACCTGACATGAGATACAAGCTCATTCAGACCGACGGGAGGTGGTAAAGTGGTAGTGGACATGAGGTTCGATATCCGAATAGCATTAGAGCACTCATATATCTTGCAAAATATGTCAGGTCTGGCATTATATTTGTTGGTAATTTATTGAGAGTGCAATCCCCACAAAAGGTATAATGGAATATCCTTAGATATGTCCAAGACACAAATGGTCTTGATTTATTCCATCAGGAAATCAAGATGATATCAATGTTTGATATCCTCATAATGGCTAATAATATGATCCCAACAGTGCCATACCAAAGGCTGGATTTACTGGAAGAGTATTCAAAGGGAAGCCTTAAGAATAGAATCTAAATGAGACTGTCTTGTGGTCATTCTACCATAATGTCCCTTTTGTATTGCTTATGGCTTATGTTTATCATTGCAAATTACAGAAATGATAGAGGATAACGTGCAAGCAAATTATGTTATATCCACAATGTCTCTACCAAAGTTTATATCCCAGAGTTAGGTTCGTGGAATTGGTACAAGATAACATTGATGTTTGTAAAGTTCAGGAGGGGTAAAATCCCAAGTTATAACCCCTTGGTGATCTTCAAATCATTTATATAGTACTCTTTCTCCATTTACGAGTTTTCCATGATGGATGCGTCCACAAGTATATAGTACTCTGCGGACGACACCTGATCTACGCATGAGGTTTTTAACGAGACAATATAAATACAAGTGCGGATATATGCAATATTAGTTTCTCCTTTTATTTTCCCACTAGGTTCTAAAGGAGTTTTTTATGGCTTATTATTAAAAGATTTTTCCTTAATTTTTTTCACGGGATTTTTGGTGGAGTCATTAGTATCCATTATACAGATGACAAATTGATTAAGGTGGTGCGTTGAGAAATAAAACATGTGACCAATTATATGTGGGGGATGCCATGTGTCTGTTGGCGAAGAGTTGTGTACCCAACACACTCCATCATTTATATAAGTGGTTCTCCCACATTACAATGAAAGTATTGACTTATTTAGAATGTGTGTTTATCTCTTTTGCTTTCTTTCTATAACACGTTATCAGCACATAGCCTCGAACGAGGAAGGAATCCAGCCAAGACTATAATGCAACAACGACAAAACGACGACAGGGACACACACTTCCACGCGAGACTAATCAGCGGCCTAATGCGGCTCTCCGGGTGGCATTGGCGATGGTCGGCCGGCACGACATATACTGCTTGACATGTAATAATTTCATTAGATCCGTATTTTTCATACATAGTGTTCGATGTGGCTCGAGTTCATGTATCATTAGAACATTCAGATCTGAATATTAACCCAATAAGATTGAATTACTGTGGGGAAAGTGTATGTGTAGCAAGTAAAGTACCTCGGGGATTGTGTTCCTCCCCGTCGCTGGGTGCCTGGTCTCTGGCCCAAACTTGTCCAACTGGTCTTCGCTCGGGCCACAGGACCAGTTGTTCGCCACCGCCACTGCTGCCGTCTTGTTATCCATGGCCTCTGTCCCTTGGAGCCTCGGAGGTCAGTGGATCTGCAAGAGAGATGGGGATGGCAACGGGCCCCATACCCGCCAAATCCATGGGAATTTCATCTATTAGGAGGTGGGGATTTATTCCCCATAGGGTACAACGGGGACGGGGACGATATCATATTCCCCAGACCCAATACCCATCGGGGACCCTGTTAGTAATTGTGACACTGCGGTTAACCTTAAAATATTCACAAACAAACTTGCGAAAACAAAAAAAGCTTTGAAAAAAAAAAACCTTAAACCTGTCTCACGTCCTCATCTCAGCTGCCACCATGACCAAGAAGTTAGTACGACCTAGATATGCATTAGCAGGACAAGGACAACACCATTTATGTATGTTAATTATAGGGTGTCATATTATGTATATGAGTAAACTGAACCGGGAGACGAATAGAAAGCTGAACGCCCTGTACTAAATAGCAATGCAACATGGAAAGCATTTTACATATGAGGCCCACTTGATGATGTGGATAGCTTGCATGTCAAGATAAATTAGATAGTGAGGATGAACTATTTAGATATTATAGATGAGTATTTGTTTATGGGGACGGAGACTCTAATGGAGCCCCGATCCCCAGTGGGGCATGGGTATGGGGAAATTTCATCCACAGGCATGTAAACGGGGATGAGGATGAGATGATAGGGAATAGATGAGGATGAGGATGTTGTAGGTATCCCATAAAGGATTGTCCCCATTGCCATCCCTATCCCACGCCATCTCTCACGTGGAACGCAAGAACGGAGATGCATGGGCTGCAAGGACATCTCAAGGATATATACGACGCGACAAACCACACGACCAAAAGCATGCAGGCATGCGTTGCTTTGCACGCTTGGTCGATCGACTACCTCATTTGAGAGCTGCTACACACACGGCAACAACTGAACGATTTTCAAACGACACAGTACATCAAGCCGTCCATGCGCGAAACTGCTCTATGCACGACAAAACGTGGACGCGTCCATGCGTATATCACACACTTGATAGCACTGTTAATTTCTCCATCGTCCAAAGTTCGTGCGTCAACTGTCGTCCGCAGAGTAGTTTCGATCTCATTCCACGTGAACGCGCATGGATTAATTTCGTTTGACGAGCTTTTTTTCTTCCGAGGCGCAAATTAAACTGCTGATTCTGCGCGCATGTTTGCCAGGCCAACCAACAAAAAAATGAAAGAAAATCAATCAATTGGCTCCCCCGCGCGTAGGCTGGCCATGCACACCTTCTTTTTCTTTTTTGATTTGATTTGATTGAGTTGGCCGTGCACAACTACTAGCCACGTACGCAAAATGAAATGTGGATTTATGATCAGCTATACCCACCGCCGTCGACGCCGCAATAGGGCACCCTCAAAGGTGACCGCGCACTCGACATGCGCGGAACATGAGGCGAAGCCGGCTGCCCGAGGCCACCCACATAAGAAGAATGCCCATCCACGAAAGTGGTTGCCTTCGCCGAGGCACCCCTCCGACTGATCGAGTCGATGGGAGACGCCGGGGCTGACATTGACAGCTGCGGGCTAGGGGGGAGCTCAAGGCCTGCTGGCTCATGTCCCCCACCACCCCAGCATGTGTGTGGAATCACCGCCGAGGTAATTGATGATGCTGAGCCGAGGCATCCCGCTCGAGGCCCTCGTTAGGACCCTGCAGTCCAGGCCACAACTCAAATGAGATGGCAACTTGACAAAAAGTAGAGACGGCGCGTAGGGGCATGCAGCTAATTTCTTCGCGGGCTATAGTGGCACTCACATAACTCATGAAGTTTGGGCGGCGGTCATCCAGTATCCAAGCTACTTACTGGCACAAACCGAAATTTCCCACTTATTAAGTCCATGTCAATAAACCATTGCATGTGTTCCCACATATTGAACCTCTTATCAATGCTTGATTTTCCTCACAAAGGTGGTGGTGTTTTCCCCACTTCTTTTAGCTATCAACAATAGCACTTGGCGCGTCCGGCCGCCGGCGACTGCGCCTTGCCATGAATTGGCTGGGTACCAGACTACACAACACCGACAACGCCTCTGCGCCGCATGCAGGAATTGAGTCCGCCTCTAGCCGATCCGATCTCTCCCATCGGCGTTTCGCCGACAAAGACAAGGCCCGACTGTCGCCAGGGGTCGGCGCTGGCCCAGCAGCTCGCCGGCTCCCTGTTTGCCGGTCATAAAGTGCGACATCTGCCCGTGGCAGGTAGTGCGCCGAGTTTGTACCAGGCCAGAACATCCTTGATGTGTGTTCATCAAGTGCAAAAAAGATGGGGTATGTGCTTCTTTGATTCAGTTATTCACTGGATTCGGCGCAATTTTGGTAGGTTATTATTTGCTTAAATTTGCGTGTAGGATGGATGCAAGTTTTGGTATTGAGAAGAAGATTACATCGATCTATTGATAGCACGAAATATAAAGATACTCGTGCACTCGTTGCTAGAATAGAGGCTAGAGACGAGACTAGATGCGAATCAACATCGAATTTTTGGGAATCGAAAAAGAAAGAAGTGTGCAAGCTCGAGAAGCCAATAAAGAGAATCAACAATGAAGACATAGAGAAGATATTAATCCAATTATTGGAAGCAGTTACAGAAGTTGGATATATTTTAAAGTGTCTAATTGTGGTTCTTGTTTTCTTTAGTTTTTGCTCTCATAGCGCAGAATTGGTGGATCATGTACTCCTATGTATCAAATGTCATTGAATGAAATAAAGAATCAAAGAAATGTGTTTCGGTGGCCGAAAATGAAATGTAAATGATTTTTTACTATTTTATATATAAGGGATCGGTTAGGTCTGGCAAAAACTTAGTGCAGTAAAAATACTCCAATAAGGGTTTACTCCACCGGATGCCCCCTATTTTTCGGGGATCGGTTAGAAATGCCCTAAATCAAGGTTAACCTCCCCTACATTCTTTTGGTGGGGCTGGGTCCACTATTTTTTTCCTTGTTCATTTCCACTGCAACCATATACTAATTGATCGTGTTAGAACCCACGCAACAACTTATTTATATGGACCATGGAAAACAATAACCACGCGTTTGGTTTGGTGAAATTTGCCGTGGTTTCCGATTCCTGCGTTTCCGGAAAGCGTAGATGGCGTTTGTTTCGCGTACTACGTCTTTGGTAACCGTGTTTCCTGATACGCCGGTTCGCACAGTTGAAAACAGCCAATCGGCAGCTGATTAGGAAACCGGTCCCAGTCGTACGAACCAAACAAAGCTGGTATTCAGTAAAAAGAGATCGGAAGCAGAGCTTTCCGGTACCCGAGCCCGTTACGTTACCTGACCGTGAACCAAACGCGTCGTAAATGGATTTGACTTGCAATACTCTTGACAATTTACTTGGCATGTCATTTCTCCATATATGTAGGAATGGAAGGCACGGATGGAAGTACTAACATGGCTAAACGAGCTAGATGTACAAGCAAACAAACCAAGCTTCGTGTAGGGAATTTGCTACCAAAAATTAAAAGTAAGCTTGCATAATAGATGATCCATGAAATAAATTATTAGTACACAAGTAGATGCAACTATTTAGTTGTCTTCCGTACTTGGCCCAAATAGTCCGTCCATATTTTAAGTAAGAACACGATAGGTTCCAAATTATTGTAATGGATTTAGTTCTAGAAATAATATTTTATTTCATGTGCACTTCTCTTGTATGCAACATTCCAATATTCACGGATGTACCAAAGTAACCAGACGCAGTTATATTTTAATAATCTAAGTGCATATCTAACGGATCCACAAAAAGGGGTTAGAGGACTGCAATTGCGGTTTTGCTCCTCCGGTCATCCACTGCTGGGGTATATTTTTTGCCCTCCCACCACTCAACCTCATCCTTCCCGCCGCTGCCCAAGCACCCCGCATCCCTGCCGGCGCACCCCACATCCACTCCGGAGCCGCCCCGCCGCCCAAATAGCCGGATCATCCCGCTGTAGGTCCCCACTGCTTATTAGATGCACCGATCCACGCTACCACACACACACATCCCAAGCCCAAGGTTATGGCGGCGGGTCCTACTCCCGGTTCCCGGACTTGCCACCACCAGCGGCGCCATAGAAGAGGTACCTCGGAGTGCAACAGCAGGAGCGGGGGATGGGTGGCCGAGGTTACGGTTTTACGGACCGAGAAACCCACTGCCGCCATCTGGATCAGTTCGTACCAGTCAGCTGTGCAGGCAGCGTAGGCGTACAATATCCAGTCGGTGTGCCTCCACGGTGCTAATGTGCTTCACGGTCAAAAAAAAAACGGTGCTAATGTGCGGCTGAACATCCCTGTCGGCACCCCCGAAGTGCCGTATTTGGCTCCTGTCGCCCCCGAGTGGCCTCCACACGCGAGCTATCGGAGGACTAGGAGTCCCGCGAGCGCATCGAGGTGGAGCGATAATGAGGAGTATATGACGGAGCTCCGCCGCCGGTATCTAGATCGCGTCGAGGAAAAGCATTTGTAGTTCGAGCTCTAGAAGTTGCTGATGATCGACGAGCCGGGCCATCCAGTATGTCGGTCATTGACCTTTGCTCCAACGATGGCGACAGCTCGGCGTCTGGCGACAGAGTGGGCGAGAGCAGTGGCGACTGCGGCAGCGATGAGGAATGAGAGAGAATTTTGGCTGAGTCTGACATCGCCTTTTTTGGAAAAGGGGAATACCCCGGCCTCTGCATCAGAGTGATGCATACGGCCACCTTTATTAAAGCAAGAAATAAACAAACAAGGTCTTGTAGTCTGCGGTAAAAAGCTCTCTAGGAGCAAGGAAAACAAAAATCATTCATCAGCCACAACCGGCAGGCATGAGAAAGATAAGAGAACTAATTGCCTATCCTATTACATGACCGCCATCCAAACCGGTTGAAAATAGCCCGTGCTACCATCTCCCACCGAATAGACCCAGTAACCAAACGCTCCCTGGCCTCCGTCGGAGTGAGTAGCGACCACATACGAATCAATGCAGTGGCTCGGAAGATAACCTGCAAAAAATGAATATTTGTTGCTCTGTTAAAAACCAAATCATTTCTGCAATTCCACACTGCCCACATCAAAGCACATACTCCCACCCGGATATGTCTCGCTAATTCGGAATCTATCCCGTGTAGCCACTGCCCAAATAATGAGCTAATGGAATTCGGCGGTGAAATGTTAAAGGCAACCTGTATTGTCCGCCATAATATCCTTGCCATCGGGCAACCGAGAAAGAGGTGTTTAATGGATTCGTTCCGATCACAAAACGAGCATCGTGAGAAACCAGTCCAGTTGCGTTTTGCCAGATTGTCTTTAGTCAGAATCACTTGTTTATGCACAAACCACATAAACACTTTAATTCGCAAAGGCATGTTGACCTTCCAAACATGCTTCGAACTAGAGATAACACTAGAGTTAATGATATCTAGATACATCGATTTGACCGAAAACTTTCCATTCCTAGTCAACTTCCAGCTCAACCGGTCGGGGTTCTGGGATAACTGCACTTCCATCAGTCGTCTGACCAGATGAAGCCAAGTTTCCCATCGGTTGCCTACGAGCGCTCTCCTAAAGTGAATATTGAGGGGGGATGACTGAAGAATTGTCGCAACAGAAGCCTCTCTTCGTTGAACAATTCTATACAAAGAGGGATATTGCAATGCGAGAGGTGTATCCCCAAGCCAAGTATCTTCCCAGAATCTCGCAGCGTTACCATCTACAATAATAAACTTTGTCCTATTGAAAAAGACTGACTTAACTCTCATCAGTCCTTTCCAGAATGGCGAGTCATTCAGTCTCACATTGACCTGTGACAATGTTTTAGACTGGAGGTACTTATTACGCAGAATCTGAGCCCAGGTGGCTTTCGTCTCTGCAGATAATTTAAACAGCCATTTGCTGAGAAGACATCTGTTCTTCACCTCAAGATTTTCTATACCCAGACCCCCTTGGTCTTTCGGTCTACAAATAATATCCCACTTTGCAAGCCTGTATTTTCTCTTCAGTTCATCACTCTGCCAAAAGAAGCGCGATCTATAAAAGTCAAGTCTTTTCCGAACTCCAACCGGTACCTCGAAAAAAGACAATAGAAACATAGGCATACTCGTAAGCACCGAATTAATGAGAATTAATCGGCCTCCGTATGACATCAGCTTACCCTTCCAACAGCTGAGCTTCTTCTCAAAACGGTCTTCAATACTCTTCCATTCATTGTTGGTTAGCTTACGGTGGTGAATTGGGATACCCAAATACGTAAACGGTAGCTCCCCCAACTCGCACCCGAACAATTGTTTATAAGTTTCTTGTTCCTCTTTAGCTCTTCCAAAGCAGAACAATTCGCTCTTGTGGAAATTAATCTTAAGCCCACTCAATTGTTCGAACAAGCATAACAACAGCTTCATATTTCGCGCTTTTACCAAGTCATGCTCCATGAAGATAATGGTGTCATCGGCATATTGCAGGATGGAGACCCCTCCATCTACTAGATGAGGTACCAGGCCTCCAACCTGCCCAACTTCCTTAGCCCGTCCGATGAGAATCGTCAACATGTCAGCTACTATGTTGAACAAAATAGGTGACATCGGATCACCTTGACGAAGGCCCTTATGCGTTTGGAAGTAGTGGCCAATATCATCACTCACTTTGATTCCAACACTGCCCTTTTGCGTGAAAGATTCCACCTGATGTCTCCAGGATTGATCAAATCCTTTCATACGCAATGCCTGTTGAAGGAATGGCCATTTGACTTTATCATATGCCTTTTCGAAATCCACTTTGAAAACAACCCCATCTAGTTTTTTTTCGAGTGGATCTCATGGAGCGTTTCATGCAGAACCACAACCCCTTCTAGGATATTTCTGTCCGGCATGAAAGCAGTTTGAGACGGCTGCACCACAGAGTGCGCAATCTGTGTGAGCCTATTAGTCTCGACCTTGGTAAAAATTTTGAAACTAACATTGAGAAGACAGATAGGCCTGAACTGCTCAATCCTCACCGCCTCTGTCTTCTTCGGAAGCAGGGTAATCGTACCAAAATTCAGCTGAAACAGTTGAAGCTGTCCAGCGAAGAGATCATGAAACATTGCTAACAAATCCCCTTTAATAATATTCCAACATTTTTTGTAAAACTCCGCCGGAAAACCGTCCGGCCCCGGAGCTTTGTTGCTTTTCATCTGTGAAATCGCTTCAAACACCTCTTTCTTAGTAAATGGGGCGGTGAGCACCTCGTTCTCTTCTACAGCTAGTTGAGGGACGTCCTCATTCCGAGACTCATCCAGGGACACAAAGTTGTCTTCCGGAGGCCCAAAAAGCTGTTTGTAATAGTTGGTAATATAAATCTTTAGGTTGTCCTGACCAACAACCGTTCCCTCGTCTTGCTCGAGTTGAAAGATCCTTTTCTTTCGTTGTTTGCCATTAGCAATCATGTGGAAGAATTGGGTGTTGGCATCCCCTTGGATGACCTTGCGAACCTTAGCTCGCAATGCCCACTTCAACTCCTCCTCTCGCAAGAGCTCTTTCAATCTCATCTCAGCGTCCACTTTTGCGTAAAGCTCCGAAGGCTCTAAAATGTTAGACTCTGCCTTCAAATCTAGTGAGTTAATAAACGTAAGGATCCGTTCCTTTTCCACCTTATAAACTCCACTATGATGCTTAGCCCAACCTCGTAGATAACTCCTCAAATGCCTGATCTTATTCTGCCACCTCTCAATCGACGTCCTACCTCCAACATCCTTCGACCATTCCCTGGCAATCAAATCAAAAAAACCTTCTCTTTCAAACCACGCTAACTCGAAAGAAAAGGTATTTTTATTGCCCACATACGTTGCCTCACCCGAGTCTACCAGTAATGGTGTGTGATCAGATACTCCGCGCGATAACGCTTGTACCGTTATGAGAGGGTACTTGTGCTCCCACTCCACACTAGCCAGGACTCTATCCAACTTTTCAAACGTCGGATTTGGCAGGGAATTGGCCCAAGTGAATTTTCTACCCGAAAGCTCTATCTCTCTAAGATCCAAGCTTTCAATAATAGCGTTAAACATGAACGACCATCTGCCATCAAAGTTATCATTATTCTTTTCCTCTCTCCTTCGAATAATGTTGAAATCTCCCCCGACCAAGATCGGAATCTGATCGGACCCGCAGATGCGAACGAGATCCGCTAAAAAGTCAGGTTTGAGTTCTGGCTGTGCGGCCCCGTAAACCGCCATCAGAGCCCAGTTGAACCCATCAACCTTAGATCGAACCCGAAATTTGATAGCGAAATCCCCCATCACCACACTACGGACTTCCAGCACGTCACATCTCACCCCGAGCAAGATTCCCCCTGATCTTCCTCTTGGGGGCAGGCAATGCCAATCAAATTCAGCACCACCTGCCAGATTGCTTAGGAACTGAGGCGAAAAATTATCCCGTCCAGTTTCAGAAAGTGCGATGAAATCCAAACGATACTCATTAGAGGCATCCGCCAGAAACCTTCTTTTAGCCAAGTCCTTCAGACCTCTGCTATTCCAAAAGATGCCTCTCATAGTTCATCATGGAATTTTTTAGTAGTTCGGATTCGAGCACTTCTACGCACCGCGGAGGCTGGATAGATCTTTCGCGACCACTTACGCTTAGGCTTTTGCTGAACCCCCACCCGATCCTCACAACCGGGCTCTGTGGTCCTAGTCGCTAGCTCCAAATCCTGCACCCCCTCCCCTGAGTTGGTTACACCACCTTCCTCCTCTGCCTCAGAGAGGGATGGGGCAAGATCATCACAAAAGTTATTAAGCACCGACACGCATAAAGCCCCTATGTCTTGGTCATTCAGCGGTCTTACTGCTGCTATGTTTCGAATCAGTTCTATCGCACGTTCTGCTTCAAGGTCCAGCATATCATTAACGGATTTTGAAATCTCACAATCATTACTACCAAGTGAGATTCCTAGCTGATTGGCATTATGAATAATTTCCTTATTAGAAAAGTGCAGAATCGAATTAGAGGTGTTGACTGACATACCCGTAGTGACCTCAATGTCACGAAGCTTGGCCGCCTGCATGGCGCACCTCAGCTGCATATCATCAACGTCCGGCCTATCCTGGAAGCGACTGCTCATCCGTCGCCCCTCAGACATAGGGTCCGGTATACCTCCAAAAGCGATGACCTCCTCCCTAGTGGCTCCGTGCGGGGTGGAGCCTCCAGCCCCACCCCTACTGGCCCGCGCTCCCGGCACAGCAGCCGAAGGCCCCCCAGGAGAGGCGCAGGAGGGGGCCGCCTGCCCCCGCTCCCCACCCGTCCCGAGGCCAAGAGGGAAAGAGACCTCCCGCGCCGACGCCGCCTGGACCGACGAAGCCGCAAGGACTGCCACCGTCCCGGTCGCCCCCTCTATCACCGGGCAGGAAAGAACCGGTGCCACCTGCCCCGGTCCCTCTCCCGTGACAACATCATCACCTATCAACGCCGCCTCCGTCCGTGGCGTCGTCCCCGCCGGAGTCCTCAAGCACGTCGATATAAAGGATGAAGCGGGAGTGCAAGGTTCCTCCTGCCCAAGCGCCTCCCCCCC
>LR738710.1:1155218-1197894 GCA_902687465.1 Secale cereale | reverse complement strand
AAAAAAAGGACCAAAGGTGGTGTGCATGCGAGAGCTCGGGATGCGGGCACCGACTTATTTCTCCCGATGGAGGCGCGGTTGACAAGACGATGGGCGAGCTCGACACTGGCTTAGGTACTCGCGTCACGGTTTGAACTCCGGTGTCACTTGGCACGGGGGCCGAGAGCTTTATGCCGGTGCAACGAACCGGAACATGCATGCATGTACCGCGCGCGAACCAACCGTTGAGCCATGGTAATTTCCCTACTCAACGGCTGTATCATTCGCATAACCAATGGTGCGTGCCGGAGTGTCCTCATGTTTCTTTTTTTAACAGCCCTGATGTTATTTTAAAACGATCGTGAGTTCGTGACACGTGTCTAACGATGCGATACTACGTACGTATATGCAGACTATACACGCACCGTAGTACTCACCAATCGTCTACTACAAACTAGAGATGACATGTCATTACTACCGACCAATGAATGGACTAGCACGGCTGTGTCTTTTGCATAACCGCTGAGGTGGAGATCGACACGGCCCAGACAGAACAATGGGCATAGCGCATGTGGTGACCCTGAGTAGAAAGCAAATCTTTTGCGAGCGGTCAGCCAATGCGTTCCGTAAAAATTGTATGGCGATATGGTACGTACCTAGGATGGGTTGCGAAATGACACCCTTCTAGAACCTTCCGTGCGTATCAACAAAGTACGTACAATGATATTCTCTAGTTAAGTAGAGCGTCCCTGCCGTATACGTCCTCTGCCTCCGACTATTTATGCCTACCGACTCCAAATAAAAACACATGCCACGTGTTCGGCGACAAAGACGGATGTCTCATTTGCGCTGGACGCGCGCGAGGACGAGCCGTGCCCATCGCATATGGCGACATGAGTGCGAGTTGCGAACCATACTAGCTACATGATGTTGGCACGGTGCACCAGATCAATCAATCAATCATGTGCAGTTCATCGTCGATCAGCAGTGATGTATGTCGAAAAGAAGTGGCGACGATCTTCTTATTAGCGAAAATGAATAGTTTTAGTTTTTGTTGTTGTTGTGAGAAAGCGAAAATAAATAGTTAATCGGTAAGGAAGAGTTTTTTTTTTCGAAGGAAGGATAAGGAAGAGTTGGTATGACAGGGATAGCTAGCTAGATGGGATCTGCATATCTCTTTCCACCGTGGTTGACAACCATATCGAATTCTTTTTCCCGCCGGACAACCGTGTCAATTTGAATTTGAAAATATAAAAGGCCAGTGATTTAGAAAGTCACTCGTCTAAGCCTTGCAAAAAAAGAGAGAGTCAATGAGCAAATATTTCAAGCGGCAAGGTCAACGATTTAAGAGTGAATTCCGTTTTTTACCCCCTATTTTGACATTTTTGACACTAATTACCCAATTTAGCGAAATTTCATCCGTTTTACCTCATTTAACAAAATTGTTGACACAATTTACCCTGTTTAAAGTTTTGTGCGCATTATAACCGGTCGGTCACAATTGTTAGGTCCAACAGGCATCCCACGTCAGTGTTTTTTCATGACTATTTTTCTCACTTCTGAACAGTGCCGTGCAGCTTCTCCCGACCGGCTCGGCCCGATGGCGGTCGCTCACGTCACATCCAACGCACAACGCCCAAGTCGGCCGCGCGCCACGCTCGCCTCCCGTAGCTTCTCATTTGCGTTGCTCACCCCGAATCAAACATGCAAACTGATTTCCGTATAAGCATCAAATTCCTATAGCATGTTCATCATGCCTGCATCATTTGTTAACTCAACCATGGAGTTCCCGTTGGCCAGGAAGCCAACTCCTTGATCTTCTCCTTTATATCAAAATAACTAATGAAGTCCCTCTCAATCATCTCTGGCTTTGGATTCTTTTATCCACGGACATGTAAAATATATAACACTCCACATCTTGGTTGACATCCGCTTTGTGCAAGAAAAATAAAAACGTATTAGTGGCTGCAATCATCATAAATCATAATCTACTCTAATAGGGTAAATACACATGTTTCAGCATGCATTGTAAGATAAAAATATCCAAAATTCCTTTACAGCTAGCAAGTAGCAACAGATGCTATCACTTGTGCATGTATTAACACTCTACCGGTCAACATATTTGCTACCTAGATATTCAGATATGTAGGTGTATCAGAGTTAGTGAAGTAGTATATTTACACCACTTTAATATAATCCATAGAACCATGCATACGTAGGGCCGTATATCATATCTGAAGAAAAACATACATGATTTCAAATTATATCAGTAACAATTTCTCCGATAATTTATTCAATGGTAATATGCCATGCTGATCAATTATAGTTGTCCCATCAGAATACTTCAAACCAGAAATGAGTTGAGTAGGGAGAAAAATACGCAGGGAAAAACTGTGGACGTGGCATGCCAGCCGGTCAGAACGCCCAAAAAAATTTAAAACAGGGTAAATTGTGGCAACACTTTTGCTAAATGGGGTAAAACGGATGAAATCCCGTTAAATGAGGTAATTAGTGTAAAAAATGTCAAAATATGGGGTAAAACCCGGAATTCACTCACGATTTAACAAACACACCTACGGGAATCCACCACTGCAGAGGTGGTCGTGAGGTTGTCATGTATGATTCACAGTTTTTCCCATACTCAATTTGTTTTCCCGTACAATTGGTATTTTTTCTCTTTTTTACGTGTGTTTGTGGATGTTGTGTGTGTAGTTATAAACACAAATTCTATACAATATATAGGTGTAGATTATATTTGAGTACCAAAATTGCACTATCATATGTTTATTTTTGCATTTTATAAAAATTATATTTGTGCAATTTATTTTTGTGAGTATTTTTTCTTCACATGTATGTACCAAAATAATTGAAGTTTTGGGTTGTCCAAAGTCAAACTTGTTTATGTCTCATCATCTTTATAAAAAAATGTGGTAAAATAAAAATACCAAATATACATAATATAAAATTATTTTATAAATAATATCATAAGATTAATTTGATGTTCTAGATGGTAATATTTTTTATATATACTTGGTCAAAGCTAAACACGTTTCCTTTAGGACAAACCTAGAGCTTCAATAATTTTTAAACGGAGGGATCAAACATGACACTTAAATAATTTCGCCTATTTCTGCAAAACCTCACTCCTCCGAGTCTCAATGAGCGCTTGTATTCTTACGTCATCTTTGGCGCAGGAATGAAAACACATAAATAATCACCCGCAAAACAAACACACATAAATAGTAGTAACAATCTTGAGAAAAATCTACTATAATCCAACTACAATACGAAGGACATTGAAAGTATAAAAACGTTAACAGCTTTGTTAAAGCACATCTAGATTTGCCATAAGTATTGCACATCTAAATCCTATGTCATTGATCTTATGCGGAGATTCGTGCGAGTATTTTTTTTTCTTTTTCTTTTTTTCTTTTTTTTTTCTTATGCTTGATTTTTTTTAGCATTAGTACAGACGCAAGCGCTCATCTACACGCGCATACACTCACCCCTACGAACGCACACACGCACACCCTACCCCTATGCTTGATTGAGTCACTTAGATGTGCAATAGTTAGGTCACATCTAGATGTGCGCTAGACATTCCCGTTAACTAGTCGTCTGGATGATACATAGAGAGAGAAAAAAAATCTTGATCCTACTTTTTTTTGGAAAAAAAAAATCTTGATCCTACTTGAAGAGCGAGTGTAAGAAAGGAGGTTGAAGTGTCCGTTGAAGTGTGGACTACTAGGCGTCTTCACACTTGCACGTAAAGCAGAAACCTGTGATGGAAAGGAGTAGTTGAAGCGACGAACCAACGTGACGAGTAGTAGATGCCATGCGTACAAACACGGGCAGCTCGACTCCACACTCCACTCGGAAATGGACTCAAGGTGACGGACGCACGCCGTGCCACACCGACTACCGAGACTACGCCATGCATATGCCGCTTGCCGATCACACTGGTCCTGGTAGCTGCCAAGGCTACCAGAGATTGTTGGGGTAGGCCGGCCGCGAAACTCGACGGGAATCTAGCGGCGGCGACAGCGACGTACGGGCCGGCGGGCTCGCGCGCGGTGGTCCGAGTTGGAGGACGACGAGGGCCGGCCGGCCAGTGGCACAATAGTATTAGGTCAGGCGTCGGCGTCAGCGTCCTGTTGACACGGATAGGCGGTCGACCCGTCGAGCAAAAGGAAACCACATCGCCGTCCACGGTCGCGTCTGGCGCGTATTAACAGGGGATGGACAGAGACGTGGACGGGGTATCGTACCACGATGAACCTCGCCGCTGCTACTGTGTACAGTATGAACAGTTGCGCCTGGATTCATTTCACCGGTCGTCGTACTCGTTGTCACGGAGACCTGCATGATGGGTACCGGTGCGTGTCTGTGGTAGATGGATTGCGTGCTAAAACGGGGAGGAACACCATGCGTCCATGCCCACCAACAGCGATGTTTATTTTTGCCCACGGTATGCACTGGAAAGGGGCTTCGTAGTATTTCAAGACATTTTCTCCTCGGTTGCAACTGCGGGTTTGGTTCTTCTTGAAAAGGAGATTCGGTCCTAGTCGGCCGCTGCGGCGATAATGATGTTGGAGGATTTTTTTTTTCTTCCAAGGCCAATTCTATCTATAAAAGAATGGCCAACTCTAACTGAAAATACAAATTACAGTTAGGTCCTTCGAAATGCCAACATTATCTTAGGGTCATCTTGCACACGCCGGTGGCGCGCCATGAGCCACCCTCGGTGCAGCGACTGAAACTCCGTATCACCGTCGGAGCCAACAAGACATTGAATCCGTGGTTGGGAAGTTGATAGAATACATTGGTGGACATCATTTGAAGGTCAGGGCACCACCTCGAAAAGAAAACGAGAAGGGTCGGACATGACTAAGATGACCATCACCTACGTCAACATCGACATGTTGCGACACTGCCGCCACCTCAACATCACGACTAAGACGCACAACATGTCCGCCCAGATTTGAAAGAATTCAGACGACACATACACTACATCTCAGATCCAATGCCAACGGGACGGAGAGAGACTCTCGAAAGGCCGTTGGCCGATCTTTATTAGATAGGGAGAAAAAGAGAGCGGTTACAAGATAGTTTGTTTGCCGTCAAGACCAAAGTGGACTGGACGCAAACGAAAGCCAGGAAAGCCATGACAGGCCACTACCACACCATAACAACTACACGAAAGCGTGCAGTTAACCCAACTCGGCAATGCAGCCAGCAGATCGCCACATCGCTATGTCTTCACGCACAACGTCCAGTACTCTTTCAGCATTGCTTGCCAGTTGATTAAACACTCTGGAGTTCCTCTCCTTCCACAGTCTCTAGTGCATCAAGATTGCAATGGTGTCAAAGTTGCGGCGCATCGGTTTGGGTATGCCAGCCCTGGCCTGTAACCACCACTCCTCCGTGCAGCCGTGTCGATCATCTGGCAAAATGAACGGCACCCCCGTCCAGGCCTTCAGCAAACTCCAGAGCTGCTGTGTGTACCGGCAGTGCACAAACAAGTGTGTGCAGTCCTCAAGATGTGACAGACATAGAGGGCAGGAAGGATTCCCGGGCCAGCCTCTTCTTGTAAGATTATCCGCTGTCAGACACTTGCCATGGACCACTAACCGCATGAAAAATTTGCATCGGGGCGGCGTCTTGGATTTCCAGATCATCTTGTTGCAGGCGAAACTTGTATTGGCCATGAACATCAGCTTGTAGGCGCTGCTGACAGAGAACTCCCGCTCCTTCGTGAGCTTCCAAAGTGCACAATCTCGCGATCCTGGCCGCAGATTAGTTTACTGAGAGATGTCCCAAACTGCTAGGTACTGCGCCAGGGCCTGCACCGAAACGCCACCTGATATGTCCCTAATCCATGATTGATTCTCCAGGGCTTCCCGAACAGAGCAGCCGGAGTCCTTGACAAACGAGAATAGAGCAGGCGCCATAGCAGCGATCGAGCGTCCATCCGGGAGCCAGTTGTCTGTCCAAAACCTCGATGTACCTCCATCCCCAGTGATATTGCCGAGGCGGCGTTAAACATCGCCCGGACGGCCTTCTCCGTGTTATCCGGCAGCAACTTCCATGGCGAGAGAGACACCATGTCAGAGGAAGAACCGTAGTAATCTTATTCGTCATCGATATTGCTAGTGCCAAAGCCGAAGACATGGACAACCAAAAATCTAATTGGACAAACCTTGACTCTCGGATGTACATGGAACTAGGTCTCGAGGTTTCCCTCCCACCCGCCGCCACTGTAGAAGCTGACAGAGATGAGGAAACCCCAGTGCCACCGATTGCCGAGCACTCTATCATGTCCTGTCTTCAAATGGATTTATGTAGGAGGGCTCTTTGTGTTATACTAGCGCCGAAAAAGCGCGGCGCACGCCGCGCCTGTGAACGATTTTGTTAGTATTTTATCAAAATAAACCAGAAAACAACATGTATTACGCGAGAAAATAAAATGAAAAGGAGAACACAAATTGTTCTTTACCCCATGATCTGTGTAGGCACGTAATAAACATTAAATGATTTAACAAATTAAGTAAACCAACTGGCCTAATAATCTTTTTTCATAACCATATATTTTCCACTTTCGCAAGTAAAAAAAGTGATGGGTGTCATAGACGGTGGCAAGAACATGGCTATTCTTCCTGCGTAAGTGAATGGACCGAGGGAGAAGGAGTCTCGGTTTTTTAGGGACTTTCTTTGGGTATTTCTTCTGGATTACAGTTGGCGTGAATGCAGTGTTGATTTACTGTTTTGGTTGTTCTGGTTTATTCAGGTGTATTGTTCTCGGTTATAATTCGGGTACTATTATGGTTTATGGTTTGGATGGGTTAATATATTTGGTTTATTCAGGTGTTGTTCCGTGTCACCGGTTTCGGTTCGAGGGAGGAGGAGTTTTTTTATTTCCTCTAGATTACTGTCATTTGGATTATTGTTTCGGTTAGTAGTTCTGGGTTTATTCATATACTATTTCGGTTTTTGCTTGGGTAATTGTTGGTTCACTATTCACTAATGTCATGGTATAAAAAAAGTTAATTGGTCAATAACTAAAAGTTATTCCCTCCGTCCGAAAATATTTGTCATCAAAATGAATAAAAGGGGATGTATCTAGATGTATTTTAGTTCTAGATACATTCATTTTTATTCATTTTGATGACAAGTATTTTCGAACAGAGGGAGTATTTTCCTCACGGTTACTATTCATGCAAATCTACTGTTCTAGTCTATTGTTTTGTGCCTCGACAGCACCATCACAGGAAAGGTTAGGGAGAGGACTGGGGCGATTCTGCACCGATATGCTTGTGGAGAAAAATGATGTGTAGAAATATCCTAAAGCTTAACTCTCCATACATGAACGTGATGGTGGAGGAGGGGGAGAGAAATGATGTGTACAAAAATTATAGTTGTTCATTCTGAAATGATGTGTACAAAAATCCAGAAATAAATGCAAGCACCAGGACTTGAACCTTAATTGGCTGGGGATACCACAGTTAGTCTAACCATCCAACCATATGTTGTGGTCGATCGATGTGCTTCCGTTGGAAACTCGTTGTTCGGGTGCGGAGCATCACCGCACCGACTTGTCCCGTCCCGACACACTGCGGTGGCTAGGCTGTGCCATGCACGATGAGCTCGACACGGGCCTAGTTGCGCGCGCATTCTATATCGTGCCAGCTTGTCGCCCGGCGACCTCGGTCGAAAGCTTGCCGGCGAGGCGAAGTAGGTGGAGCGAGAAGAAGATGCGCACGTATGTGCCGGTGTTCTCCTTTCAAGTTTTCAAACTCGCTGCTTCTTTTGAGGAGCGAGTATGCATACGTGCGTCTCTGCCGACGGCACGAAAGAGAGAATCTGCTCGTAACACACGCCATGTGTGCGTTGTTTCCGCGACAATGACCGCTGTCTCGTTCGCGCCGGACACAGGTAGGAACTAGCTAGACGCATCGCATAAATGGGCGGCACGAGCGCGAGGTGCGATCGAGACCATGCCGCATGATGGTTCAACGAAAATTTGTGCATAGCATATGCTCGTCTCTTTCAGCACCAGAGCCGGTCGAAAAGCGACGTCGTTTTTCCTTCCAAAACACATTTCGAACAAGAAAAGAAAAGAAAAGACATGGAAAATAAAAGGATTCCATCAATTTGTGCAAAAGTCTTGCCAAAATTTCTGAATCCAAATCGAGGGACCGCACAAGCCGAGTGATGACTGTCGGGACCTGTAATGTCGATGCCATGAACCAACGGCGGTCGGGCACGCAATTTCTGGTCAAAATAATAAGGATAAAAACAACTTGTAGATCGAGTATACACCATGCGTATGCTGACTGTCTACTCCACTGGGGAATCAAGACTCAAGAGCACTAGTAGCCGCGCAATAGACGGATTATGAAGGGAGAAGCCGGCAAAGAAACCCGCGAAATGTGATGCAATCGGAGAAGTGACGAAAACGACGTACGCGGTACGCCGGTCTTGGATCGAGTTCGATGGAGGGCGAACACCATTTGAGGTCCTGCATCGGCGTCTTAGAGACAGGGATCGTACGTTAGGGCAATAGGGCGATGGATATGCTATCAAATTCATACACAGTCGCGTATTAACCGTCGTATTCGTCGTGACCTTCCTTCCATGACAGGTACATGCACGGTCCCGAGATAGATTGCGTGCTGAGACGGGGAGGAAGACCGAGCCCAGAAACAGCCATGTCCTTATGTGAAGTGCACTTGGCATTTCATGTTGTTGTTTTTACAGGTGCAAGTTTCGTGGCGTGTTCAGAGAAAGTTTACGTGCATGCAGACGACGGGGTCGACTTCCCAACCGCCACCTCGCCGGCCGAGAAGGACGCGCACAGTGCCTCGGTGTAATGCGCCGCACCTCCTTCCTCCTCCATCCTCGACTCCTCGTCCCCATCGTTCACGCGCCATGGTCCCTGTGGCCAGCGGCGGTGGCTGGCTAGTCCCGGCCCCATCCGTTGCGTGCACGGCTCTCCGCACCTCGGCCGTCGGCGCGGTGCTCCGATCCCCGCGCTGTTTTGTAGGGCACGAACGCGTCGTCCTCCATCGGCATCGTGCACGCACCACGACGGCGACCCGTGTACCGGACCACGCCCGTGCATCGCCTTCTTCCCCACGGCACCGGTAGCGGTGGGTAGGGACACTTGTACGTGAGCTGCTTGCATTGCGCGCGCTCCAACATCTGCCCACCCGTGCCATGCCCTGCCGTCGGGAGCGCGTCTCCTGGTGGCCGCTGTCCTGTCCACACCCTGAGATTCAGGGACAGATTTGTGGGATATTGGCTGCTAAGATAGTCCGTAAGCAAATTCCGTAGATAGCATCCGTAAGTGTAGAATTATTGACGTCCGAATATGCCGGTTCCATCAGGGTGAAAATGCCTCCAATCAACTCATCAACTCGTCGTGAATGGCGCGTCCAATCGGTGCAACTTTGCGGGGTGGAGCGAGATTCACTCCGAGCAACGTACGCGACGGGAAATCTCATCCTGGCTGATGTGAAACAAAGCTGGTTTGGCTTCGACAGTGATGGTTTTGGTATCCGGTTCACATTCTACCACCCCACCCGCCCGGCTTTGCTGATTCCTCCTGAGCCGGCCGGCCGGCCGTCTCCGATTGCTCCGGGGAGTCAGCCACATGGCCCCCAAATTAATGTATATATTCCACTGATTATCTCCTGTAGCGGGGTTGAAAGCAATTATCACACATGAATGTATGAATTATATTCATGAAACAACGGCAAAAATCCTAAAACATAATCAGAGAGCCTTTTCCTTGAAGTTAAAATTAGCGAAATTCGCAGATAATAGCAGACGCTGCTACTAAGTCGTACAACTGCGACGTTTTGTCCGGCCAAACGTGGCTACTACTCTGAGGCCTGGAATCTTCTGGCATTATACACTGGCAGCGTTTGGCTCCGTCTGGATGCCACAAGTACAAATACCTTATCCGCGTTTTCCTGGATGGCGAATACTTTTACTCCCTCCGTTCTGGTTTACTTGTTGTGGCTTTACTTCAAATTTGAATTAAAATCACGACGAATAAATCGGAACGAAAGGAGTAGTAATTAGCAGGACTAGTTGCAGCGTCCTGTTTTGCTCAAACGTTGTAGATATGAAAATCCTATAAGGGGTTTTTCTACTAGTGGTGGACGTGGTCCACTCGTGCTTCTCCTCTTTCCTAGCCTGGTTCTGAGAGCTAGTTCGGCCTCAGTCCAGGCAGGCGTTGTCGGCTTCGGTGGTGATTGGGGTTTGCCGGACGACGCAAATCTTGTGCTTTTGGCATGGATCTAGAGCACCCGGTGGTTGGGCGGCGGCCCGGGCGGTGGAAGTCGTGGACTTGTGGGCAGAGCTCACGACAGATGCTTGTCTGTGGCCATGGCTGTGTGGGCGGCATGGTCTTTGATGGTTGGCGTGCTATGCCGGTGATGCGGCAGATGCGATGTTGGCCGCACCAAGGCTAGAGGAGGAGCATGTGTGCCGGGCTGAAAACCTCGCCTGCCTCTGACCAGACCGACGATGGCGGCGTCCGCGGGTGTCGCCCCCTTTCTTGAAGGCTTCATCGCGGTTGCGCAAGGTGAAAACCTTGATCCTCTAGGTCAGGCGCTGGTGGTGCTCTGGCGTTGTGCCCTTCATGAAGGCATCGCCATGGAGCTTAGGGTATGTTGGCGCTCAATATCGTCTCTGTGCGCTGCTTTTTTGACGGTCGAGAGCTTCATCGTCTCCATATCCTCTTGAAGTTGCACGGAGTGATGTGACTGAACCGAAACACCTTTGAATCTTGCTTGGGTGTGTGTGGCGTCGTGTTGTATGGATCGTTTGTACGGTGATCATTGCTTTATACTATGTAAAATGAGACAGGAGCTTTTTTTAGATATGTTGATGGTCTTAGTAGTGCCTAGTCACTACGAGCTCCTCCATACGCACCCTATAAATATATATATATTTTTTGCGGGAAGGCTCCCGCACCCTATAAATATTGTCAGTGAAATAACCATGACACAAACAATCGTCCTAGAAAAAACAATCACACACGAAAAACTAAACGTGCCATAAGTTTGGTGTGGGATGTTGCTTTCGTGGTACTTCCTCTGTAAATTAATATAAAAGTGTTTAGATCACTACTTTAGTATTTCAAACGCTCTTATATTAGTTTACAGAGGGAGTATATAATAAACACATTGGCCGGTGGTCCATCTATGCGCTCCCGGTTGGAGCTGGTTGTTCGGGTGCGGAGCACCGCCGCACCGACTTCTCCCGTCCCGACGCATGCACGGACGATGGTGGCGAGCTGCCATGATGAGCTCGACGCGGTCCTAGTTAGCCGTGTAATCTATCGTGCGAGTTTGTCGCCTGGTGACTTCTGTCGGAAGCTTGCCGGCGAAACGAGCAAACTGCCTACGTACTGTGAGCCGGCCGCCGACGTACGTGGAACGAGAAGATGGTGCACACGTACCTGCTGGTTCTCTCCTTTCAACTCCTCGCTCCTTTTGAGGAGCATGCGGCTACGTACCTTTCTCTCTGTAGACTCAAAGTAAAGAATGAAGAATCTGTTGGGAATCCACGCCATGTGTGACTTGTTTAATTTCGGCGACAATGACTGCTGTCCCGTTCGCGCTGGACACGGGTAGAAACTATGTCCATCGCATACATATAAATGGGCGGCACACAGGGCCGGCTCTGGCCCAGGGCAAGAGGGACGACGGCCTGGGGCCCAGCTGAAGTAGGGGGCCATATCTATAACATACACAAGTACATATATTTCTCAAAAAAACACACAAGTACATATGGGCTAGACTAGAGAAGAAAAAGGCCAATCTATCAACTATACACACACGGGGAGGTCCAGATTTGTAGTACGCGTGAAACCTGAAGAAAATTGACGTCTTACGGACAAGGACGTATTTATCACAGACGTCCAGTGATCATACGGGCAATATGTGCGACGGATAATACTGTGAATCTATCATGCACAGTGGTGTACTAACCGTCGCATTCGTGGTGACATCCATGATTGGTACATCCTGGAGGGAGATAGATTGCGTGATAAAGAAGGCCCGGAGGATGTCCATGCACCGCACAGCTTGATGACCACAAGTAGTACAAACTACAAAGCATAGCGGTACGTACACCACCGACAGCACTCTTCCATCCTCATCCCCATCACGCGCCGTACCGCCGGTCGCTGTGTCCAGTGGCTGGCTGTGTCCGCTGGTCCCGGCCGGTCGCGCATGCACTATCCGTTCGTCCGTTGCGTGCAGGGCCGGCCCTGTGGGGGGGGCAGGGGGGGCGGCCGCCCCGGGCCCCCGAGTAGAAAGGGCCCCCGATGGATGTGTGTGATGTTTAGGAAATAATTGTAATTCTTCTCAAAAAAGGAAAGAATTGTAATTTTTTGGAAATAATTCTTTCCCGTGTTGACAGATCGCCTGATTCTAAAGAAGGCAAAGAATTATTTGCCATGTAACATAATTCTTTCCCATGTAAAAGATTGACTAATTAATTCTCAATCAAAAGATGGAAAGAACTGTAACAGACCGTTAATTCTGGCCTTGCCTCACGCCAATGGTGTTCTCGTCTTTCTATTTCTTCTCTTCCATAATTGGCAACGAATCGGCCATGCCAATGGCAAGTTCAACGTCATGTCACCGGCATCGTATTTGTGATTTTCGGCTGCTGGACGCGATTAGTGGAGGATGGTAATGTGATTTTCAAGATTTCATCAACCTCCTCTTCTTTTTATATAGACTTGTATGACTGTTCGGTTCATGAAGTTTTAGTTCTCGTACATATCTCTCTCACACACTCCAATTTCCTGTATTATTTGGAAACAGAAAAGAAAAACTGGGATTTCTGTTCGTGACTTGTAAGCAGCAGTAAAAGCTTGCAATTTCTATTTTCTAGCCTTCAAGGTACCTTGTTCCATGCCTCTTTATTCTATATTTAATTAGCAGTGTTCTTAATTTCTTGTATCGTATGTGTGTGCTACTTAGCAATAATGCTATTAATTTAGTTGGAAAGTATACAAAGAGAAAAAAGAACATGCATATGAGTTGTTTGAGTCCTAGAAAAAGTCTTCCAGTGCTTCCTCAGAAATAAAGAAAGTACTTCTGCTAGGGATTTCGAGGAATTAGCTTTAGTTACTGTTGAAGAACAATGTAGCAAAATATTATAGGATGATAAAATTTGAGGTGCAGAGAAGTGTAACTAATTCACCAAATAAAAGAAAATAAGTATCGATTGAAAAGGGTAAAAAATGTATCGATTGAAAAGAGCGAGCAACTTTTATGTACCCTTTTTTTGAATAGTTGAGATGATAAGGCAACATAAATTATAAATTAGTGTAAAATGAGTAGTAATTTGCAATTGAAATAGAAAAACCATATATATTTATATGACTTTAGGGCCCCTTTTTGTTATCTGCACCGGGCCCCCGAAATCTCGGGACCGGCCCTGGTTGCGTGCACGGCTCTCCGCTCCTCGGCCGTGCTCCAGCTGTTGGTAGGGTTCGCACCGGTAGGCCTCGATCGCACTCGCACGCCCCACGACGACGACCCGTGTACCTCAGCACGCCTTCTTCCCCAGGGCACTAGACACTTGTACGCGAGCTGCATGCGCCCCGACATCTGCCCGTGTCCTGCCGTCGGTAGCGCGTCCCATGGTGGCCGTCGTCGCGTCCCGTCCCGTCCTGTCCAGGCGGCGAAGAAGGTCACCGTATGTGCCGGATCCATCAGACTGAAAATGCCTCCAATCAACTCGTCTCGAATGGCGCCGGTCGACTTGTCCAATCGGTGCAACTTTGCCTAGTGCGCCTAGATTCACTGGGAAGCGACGTACGATCCGACCCCGATGTGGAACAAAGCTACTATGACGGTGACGGTTTGGCTTCGACGGTGACGGTTTTGGCATCGGGATCATATTCTACCCACCCCACCCGCGCGGCCTTGCTGATTCCTCCTGAGCCGGCGGTTATCCTATTCCAAGCTTAGGTGAATTGCTTGAAGGAAGTGCGCCCTTAGACCGACGGGACGTGAGTGGACGCAGGGGTCAAGCAAAGATACGGATACCACCACCTCCCAGCACCCTCCAAAATCTTGGTGCGATGTCACCATCGAGCGCCACCTGTGCTCCCGGAATTCGACAGCTCGATCGCACCGGCGAAAAGTTGGTACGTACTATTATCTCCGTCGCGTGATCAAATCCGAGGTCATGGGTATAAGCAGCGGTATATTCCCATATAGTGCAACTTTGAATTATCATGCAATGACACGACACGACGGGCTGTGCGCGTTTTGCCACTTCCATCCACAGGTCATATCCGGTGCCCCAAAGGCTGGACCTCGTGTCGTGCCAGGGCAAGAAAGGCTTCGCCTGTCCTTGTAGCTAGTGGATGGACACAATGTGTGGACTTGATCGATATGGTCCTGCTGTCTGCTTGACAGTTGTGGGGCTGGGCTAGTAATAAGTGACTAATCATGACCGTGATTGATTGCCATCAGATACGATCAGCTTGCACATCGACATGGTAAAGACTTTTTCCCAGAAAAAAAAGACATGGTAAAATCTTTAGTTAGGATTTCTTTGGTACAAAGAGTTTTCATAATCGGGTTTGCTATTTCATATCTATATCTCACATCTAACTCCCTCATCATTAAAATCCATGGAAGACTTAAAAAAAATGAAGGGTGAGAGAGTTAGATGTGAGATAGTTTTCATAACAAAGAACATTCAGCTCGTTTTCAGACCCTTTTTTTTTTCAAACGAAGGCACAAGATTTGCCCCATCCATTAATTAAGCAGAAGAGAGTTGTCCCATCAATTAACGGAAAACCAGACTAAACCATCACAATTCACAAACCGTCGAGCGACACACACAAAAGATACTCCACACACACCTCAACAAGGAGGGCCCCATCAAGATACACTCAGACGTCATCGTCATCACTTCTCCCCAACAGGCGTGATCGCCCTCCTAAACTCCGAGCAAGTGACTCCGACTTCGCCAAAGACGAACCTCGACGTCGCCACCCTCACCGAAGAGATTGTTTGGAAACACAAGCAGACCCGTGCCGGACCCAACCACCCGCACCGAAGGTAGCGCAGCTCCGACTTGGATGGATCGCTCCGAAAAAGAACTATGCACGACTGGCGTCATGAAAGACCACCGAACAGACCATTTGTTGCCTGTCATCGTTGCCGCAGGGACCCCGCCGCCACAGCTCCGACTTCACCACAACGGGTCTTAAGTTTAGTTCATGCAGCCGGATTCGTGCCAAATTATCATGGGTGGCAAGCTAACTAGGACAAGATAATATAGTATCAGTTCGCTGCGCATCATCATGTGGGGGCCCAGAAGCAGTGGCAAACAGCCGCATTCAGCGAGTAGCCTGATTAAAACAACTACTCGTAGGAGTGCCGTAGAATCGCCGCCGATCAGGGCGACGATCCTCATTCATAATTAATCCATCCTCTCTCATGTCTCTGGCTTGGATCGATTACACACCGGCAGTATTATAAACTCATTTGGATCACTTTAATTTCTCCGGCTGCTGCTTTTAATCAACACGATTGATATGCCATCAAGTTTTTTTTTTTTGAGCGAAAATATGCCATCAAGTTGGCGTACGTGGATGCATTCAAGTTGTTTATGAATATTGTTGATAATCAGGCACAATCTTATGAGACGCCGCAAGACAACAACTAGGAGTATCTTACAACAGCTTATGGGCCTAGTTATGAATATAATACTACACTGAGGCTGCCCGCCACTCACGAGGGCACATAAGAACCTTGAACTAGTGGAGTTGATTTCAATTATGTTGCAACTAAACTCAAGGCAATCAGATCTGGTGACACACATATAGTTGGGACAGATCGCTGGGGACTGGGGTTAGGTAATACTACTTGTAGTACTGCAATTAGATATGCTTAGATGGTGAGTAGATCGTGTGTGGTACTACTCAAGGTAAGTGCACCTCGGGTGGATTAGGAATTCCCGTAGGATTATGTTCTGCTTCCGGCCGATACTCGAAGATCTCTCAAATCCATCCCCACATCGTGGCTTGCATCGGCCATTGCCAACGACTGTCACGGAAACGTGCACGCGTCTTGTATGCTCATCTTTGGTGATGATCACGCTGCTGTCATTAGATCCTGCCAGGGATAAAATATGGACCCTGATTAGTGTCAAATTTAGTACACGAGGATGGCAATTGTTGGCAATCATGAGAACTTTCGTGCGTCGGTTTATTTCTAAAGAAACTTGCCGTGTGTCACTGAAAATTGCCATCCTTACGTGACCGAAATTGCCATACAAAAATGTCAGGGCCAAAGTGCAATGCATTTGACGTGTGACACCTATCAATTGGGATAAAATAAACCAACTATATCACTTGTTGTTATGGGAATTTAGATCCTTGGCGGGGACCGACCGCTCACTTGGGGGAATTTCGACTGAAAATTCCGGCAGCATAACGCGTTGGGTACAAATTTGAGAAGCGTCGAAGCCATGGTATTATATATCACATAATATTGTTGCGAGTAGAAATACAACAATGTGCTTTGCCTCGCCCTATTCCATCCATCAATACAACTCTACCAGGATGGATAATATCCAAGAGCTACTACCTACCTACTCCAATGCATCCATCCTACCAACATAGCACAAGAATTCTCGAAACAACTAACTAATCTCGACAAACGGCAACCAACGGCTCCATCCATCATCATGGCCTCGGGCTTCAGCACCACGACCTCCGCCCATCCTTCTCGAGTCACACCACCACCAGCATAGCGACGCATGCCAACAAAGCTGTTGACGCACCATTGCACAAGCACCTGCACACCAGTCCAGTCAACATCAGTACCAGTGCATCTTCCATTTATGATATATAATGTCAAAAAGGCAGCAACAACATCTATCATATCAATCAACGACTTATGTTTTACTAGACGACAATCCACTTCCCCAATCTCACAACCGGACTACAAGTTGAGACGACGACTAGCACGCCGATGCATTTGCAGTAGACAGGAGAAGGAAAGCTTACGCGACGAGTAGCGATATGAGCCAATTTGTTGATGATTTACTGGTTTTCAAAGTCGTGTCACTTTTGCAAAGGAAACTTTACTTTACCTTACTCCATGGACCAAACCAGACATACTACTCAGAATAGGAAACAGTGGCAATGAGAAGCAGATGATCATCCAGGATGCCATGTGTATGAAATACATGGAAAAAATATGTGCAGAAGGCAAACACACACATATACTGATACCTACTCTGCACCAATGCAGCCCATGGTACAAAAAAATGGCTCATCGCAGTGTCCAAGTTCAGCAAGAACTGGCTGGCAAAGGTATAGCCCAAATCTCGAGTGTTTCATTAGCACAATTGGCCAGCCAATAACCAGGATTTTCACTGTTGAAAAAACGAAGCTCTGGACCTATGGTTCTAGTTCCAAAAGTGGCCAGAATTACTTTATAAGCTAACCTATGAATTCTATTGATGCTCAGGTAACTTCCTACTCCTCGATTGTAAATAGAAAATGTTCACAACTAACATGAGAGTATATCTTGATCAACTCTTTAGTGGAAAAGGACACATGGAGGGTATCTAAAACATACATGTGCATCATTGCATATCCATTGATGACCATGTGCCCGGAAAAAGAGGGGAGACCAGAGGAGGAAAAAGAGAGTACCTTCAATGTCGCTAGCCAAGGCCGAACCACTTCATCACCGGTTCGAGAGCTAGATGAAAGCACAACCACGGAAAAATCGACCCGACAAGGGGCATGGCATGACCACGCGAAGGATGTCAGGGAAGAGTACAGAACATGCTTGCCACCCCAAGCTACAACAACTGCCATTTTCATAACAAAACAAGTCAGCAACCAAAATGAGTTTGTTACTGAAGCTCATGTTGCACGCCAACAAGTCAAACATGAATAATCTCTCTATCTAGCAAGAAAAATTAATGTTGGCAAGAAAAATTAATGTTGGTGACGAGAGCAAAAAACCAACAGCGACGACTAGCATGCCGACACACTTGCAGTGGACTCGGTACATCCACATGGACAAACAGGAGAAATAAGCTTACTCCATAATATAAGAGCGTTTTTGACACTACACTAGTGTTAAAAAAAGTTCTTATATTATGAGACGGAGGGAGTACAAAGTAGTAGTGTACATCCAATGCAACGCATCAGCCAAAACAGGAAACATGGTCCAAATTAATAAGATGAAGCTGCAAGGATGAAGCTGCAAGTTAAGATATCAGCAAGTTATGTTTTACTATATGACAAGCCACTTCCCCAACCCTAGAACCTGGACTACTAGTTGAGTTTAGTTTAGTTTCACTGATACCTACTCTGCACCAATGCAGCCCATGGTACAAATAAACGGCTCATCGTCCTGTCCAGGTCTAGCAATAACTGGCTAGCAGAAGTACAACGCAAATCTGGAGTGTTTCATTAGAGGTTCACAACTAATCCTGATTAATCATGCGCGAGAACATCAAGTTACCATGTGACTGGACAATGTAGAACTAGACTAGAGCACGACTGTGAGGTGTGATAATCTGAAAAGCATCATTTCGGTTAATAGCTTACAACAACACCTATATATGCACACAAGAATAAGTACCAGGCTCACTTTGCCGCCAAACTTCTTCTGGTCGAGGGCCTGCTCGTACTTGACCAAGAACTGCAACACCTGGGTCATGTCCTTTTTCCTGAACTCCAGGTACTGCGCAGAGATAGCGTAGAACCTGCAGTCCACCAACAAACACACTAGCTCAGTTCAACTAAAGAGAAAAGAAAACGAAATCCAGCGATGACCCAACAATGTTATGGCTATATGGATTACATATGTCCGTAGTCTCTTATTCCATAACTGAGAAATTCAATGAAAACACGCCGGTAAGTAAAATCTAAAAACCTTTCGATTCCAACATGAACCAGAAAACAGCAAGAATAAGGGACTTATACATAACCCAAAACCAGTCTAAGTCCCCCTCCTCTATGCCTCCATGGTCTCTCTATTTAGCTATACTTGTACAAGACCACCATTTTACAAGAAAAAAATAACAATGTTGGTGAAGAGAGCAAAAAACCAACAGGGACGACTACCATGCCGAAGCACTTGTAATGGACTCAGTACATCGACATGGAAAAAAGGACCAAAAAGCTTACTCCAAAGAGATACAAAGTAGTGTACAACCATGCAATGCATCAGCCAAAACAGAAAAGGTCCAAATAATGATGAAGCTGCATGCTGGGAATCCAGAAACTCATTCATTCATGCACTCGAAATCATTCATTTATAAATCAACACTGACCTCAAACACTTGGTTGGAGATCATTAGAGCGGGGACATTAAAGGCTCCTCCTCCAAGGTTAAATACAAATGCACCAATCTGGATCGGCGAGTATAGCTTGCCATCTCTAGTTTCAACCCAAGCAGCTCCACCTGGAAATTCTATTGATGCTCAGTTAACTCCTTGACTGTAAATAGGAAAAGGAACATTTGCATATATTGGAGGTTCACAACTAACATGAGAGTATACTGATTATCTCTTTCGTGTAAAAGGGACATATGGGGTATCTAAAACATTCTTCCCCGTCCCAAAATAACTGTCTCAACTTGATACTACTTCGGTACGAAGTTGTACTAGAGTTAAGACACTTATTTTGAGACGGAGGAAAAGTACATGTACACCATTGCATAACCATCGATGACCATGTGCCCACAGAAAAAAGGAAGATCAGAGGTGGAAGAAGAGAGTACCTTCAATATCGGCAAACGGCAACCAACGACTCCATCCATCATCATGGCCTCAGGCTTCAGCCCCACGACCTCCGTCCGTCCTTCTCGAGTCACACCATCAGCGGCATAGCGACTGATGCCAACAAAGCTTTTGAGGCATCATTGCACAAGCACCTGCACATCAGTCCAGTCCGGTATACATCAGTACCAATGTATCTTCCATATATGATATATAATGTCAAAAGGGCAGCAGCAGCAGGAGTCATATTAATCAGCAAGTTATGTTTTACTAGATGACAATCCACTTCCCCAAACCCAGAACATTGACTGCTAATTAAGTTTACTTTAGTTGCTTCCCTAATAAGTAAATAAGCTGCCCTATATATATCGGGCAAGACATGAGAGGCAGTACAAATGGACAGAAATTCCAGTCACATAATGATGAAGGGGCAAATAAGAGACATGCAAAATGTAAATAGGTTAAAATTTCTAAATGGACAAACAAGAATCATGCAAAATATAAATAGGTACAATTTTCTTTGCCACCAACTTGTCGTTTCCACATGCATGATGCTTTTCCTAGAATATCTTTCCTCCACGAAGGACATCCACATATGCTAGTTAAAGAACTGGTCATTGTGCAAATTGAGCATGCTCACCAGGTAGGTAGAAAAACCAAATCTTTACATTGGAACAATGTTTGTGATACAGTGGCGTAACTAGCGGGTGTGTCGTGGCACACCCAGAATCTTAAGGTATTTTTAACATATATATGAATTCGGCCAAAGTAATCCTTTTAAACAGCACCCAAGCATAATAAGCAACCGCTGGTGTGATACAACCAAGCATCATCTACCAAACAAAACCAAACCCAACACCAAGACTAGAGGGTGGTTCCTAATGACTTCAGGATCATTGTTGCCAAAAGCCAATTAAGCTGCAGAAACAGGTAAAGGAAGCCAAAACACCAATTAGGGGCTTTCATATGTCTTGGGACAGTTGGTGATGAGGGAGATGGCGCAGAAGTGCAGGCAAACATCACAAGGAAGAAGGCAGAAATTTCAGTACCATAACAATTTCATAACAGAGATAATCGATGAAAACGCGCCAACAAGTCAAACATGAAAAATCTAAAAACCTTTGGATTCCAACATGAACCAGAAAACAACAAGAATAAGAGACTTCTGATTCATAACACGAAATCAATCCAAGTCCCCCTCCTCTATGCCTCCGTGATTTCTCTAACTAGTTATACTTGTACAAGACCACTATTTTACAAGAAATAAAAATTTAATGTTGGTCACAATACCCATTGCACAGCCAAAAAGTTGCTATAGCTTGATGCTCAAATGCTGTAGTAGATGCATCAACAAGGATCAGTAGGATGCTACAAGGATATGATACTGTTTAATACTCATTCCGTTCCAAAATAAGTGTCATTGTTTTAGTTCAAACTAAAACCATGGCACTTCTATTGGAACATAGGGAGTAGTACATCATCTCCTTGCTGGAAATGAGCACATGTAAGTAATGCTAAGAAACTAATTGATGGAACGGAAAAGGAACTCATAGCAGCATCAAACAATACAGACTAAATTAGTTGTAAGCGAACCTCACGAGAACATCAAGAAACTATTGTACTTCTGTGTGACGCCTAAATAATATATGCCCTAAAAACCAATGAAGATGGTAAAGGCTATAAACTTTGGACTCTGCTTTCCCGTGTAAATGCACTAAATACACTATTACAGTGTCGAATGCATTCCCAGGAGAAAATAAAACAGAGACACTTGCAATTGAACAACTTGATGCTCAACTGGAAGATGCAAATCCCCATATATTCTTGGAAATAACTTCCGTGATTTTTTAGGGAAGACACACTAGGCACCTAAACGATAAGAAAAATAAAAACAAAGGAAGCAAAGCACCCAACGTATATAGGAAGCCTCTTAGTATTTTTTTAGCCCTGTCTGTTAGAATCATTCAAACAGACAGAGCTAAAAAGATAACCATTCAAACAAGCGGTCCTAGGGGAAGGGCTAAAAAATGGGAGAAATAAGAAACCTCATGACCTAATCCTTGATTTGACAAGGCCATGATTAAGAACACCAACAGAGAGGGGTTAATCTTATGTTTCGGAAAATATTTTACACACATAGATAACATCAAGCAGAGATGACACAGTTTGTGAATCTTTTGGCAATGAGAATGTTACATCTAGTGAGCGCATTGATCAAGTCAACAGATGCAAATTCACCTGGGGTGGGGGGCTCCATGCTACAAAAAACGACTCATCATCCTGTGAAGTCCAACAATAACTGGCTGGCAGAAGCAAAATCCAAATCTGGAGTGTTTCATTAGCACAATTGGCCAGACAATCACCAGTATTTTCACTGTTCAAAAAAGGAAGCTCTGGACCTACGGTTCCAGTTCCAAAAGTATCCGGATGTACTTTATAAGCTAACCTACGGTTCTGGGAATGCAAAGTCTGGGTTGGGTTCATGTGTAGAAGGATGGGCTGGGCGATCAGTTACAGAGTTTCATCATGTCCTGATTACAATCAATATAAAATTTATACTTACTATCTCAACGAGTAACTGAAGAGCAGAGATTCACTAATATGACATCAAGCTAGGAATGGAAAAAGTAGGACAAGCATGTGTTCAAGTTCCAGCAACGTACTCTTTATCTCTCTCAAGATCTAGAGAATAAAAATATTCAACTATGACCAGGAAAAGGAGATCCAGTAACTGGACAAAATTAATTAATATTGCAGGAGTAAGGAGGACAACTGACTACTTCAACCACTGGATCACAATATGTTGACCCGGCATCGCTAACCAGCCCCAGGGTAATTGGCCAAAAAACAACGATTGGGCTCTGAGCAGCACAACAAAACTTTTCCCCGGGCATAAATAAATACTGCTAACAACAAAAAATAGTAGTATTAGCTAGGCAAGCTCACCCAGCCATTGCATCCTTGCAAATTAAATTTGGGTTTCTAAACTATGCCCAAGGCAGGTCAAAGTTGACTTTGCAAAAAAAAATGTTCCTCACATAACAAATATGGCTACAACAATCAACTCCTAATTGAGGATTAACACCACACGATTGTGTTAACTAATGTAAATTACCTCAGAATTTGCAACATCAACAACCAGAAGACACTACGATTTCCCAATCATGGAAGTTCATAAAAAGAACCAGATTAAGCACTAATTTTCACAAAGATTGCACTCCTCTGAATTTTATGAGATTAAAACTGCAAAATCATCCTTATGGGTAATTATCCTCACCCCCAAGAACAACCAGGTAACAAATAAATATCATATGCTTACAGAAGTAAAATGCTTTTAGAATCATATGTACAAAGATAAAAAAGCAATGATGCCATGCCATATATAAAAAACTCCACTTTTTTACCTTCAGACCAAACAATGCCATGTTTTGCTTCTCCCGTCTTGATTAACTAGTGCCCAGGTCGATCGTGCCTAGGAGGCACAAGATTCCACTCAGGGCCTCGACTAATCCACCAACAACTCGCCGCCCCTAGCTGCTGCTCCATTCTCCAGTATTGACGACTTGTCGCCATTGCTCCAAGCTACCATTGTCGTCATCAACAAGAATCTGCTCGCGACAAGGAAATAAATCAATTAAGAGATATTCATGTCCTGCTTCCTGGTGGTATCCTGAATATTAAGTGGTAACCAAGATCCAACCATCAGAATGGTGACACGCCAGTTTGCCAAAAACTAGTCATTCAACAAAGAGAATATATCAAGGATGAAGACTTGCTATATTTATTTCATATGATTACATTATTTGTTGGGTTCCTAAGTTTTTATTATAACATTTGTTGGGTTCCTCCAAGTGTTTCATTTTACCTTGCAACAGTTAAAGAACATCCAAGAGTGGCGTCTGTTACATGCAGATCATTGAAACTAGTTCACAACCAAACACAAAAATTCAAACAGCAGGATCGAGTGCGTGCCATTTGACTGAGTGGCACAATAAAATCAAGAAAAGGGATACTCGTGCTCCCCAAATGGCCTATAGTCTGAGATTTCGAGTAGATCACGTGCTCCCCAAATGAGCGTTAGGAAAATGATGACATTGGCTTTGGGCGCAAACAAGAATACTGAATCTTGAACCGTAAGTTTGTGTACGCAGTAAACAAGATACAAAATTTATTCGGAAGTTTTGATGTCTTTACATGATATACCAGTACTGCTGTAGACTAAGCAGATACATTGAGCCACTAAGTCATCGTCAAACACAACTAATCCTTACCAAACTCTTCGGCCACTATGTGAAGCAAACCAACTAAGTTTTTTGTTGGACAATCTAGGCATCAGCTAGTGTATCAGCTAGCCCCAGTAGTATCAACTCTCAAAAACTAGGTACTACCAAGTACCAACCAGGGCGGCGATATTTTAGAGGTAGATCCAGGGCACCTCAGCCAACACGAAGCCAAAAGGGTGTCTCCTTGAACTCTGAAAGCAGATCAACGATGCATGATACTCCCTCTATAAAGTACATATATATAGACAGAACACATGCAAGGACCCGAATCTCCAGGTATTCAGGTTCGCCACAGCCATTGACGCCATTCTTTTTGTAGTCACATACGTACATCCAGCCAAACTATGTTTGTAGCTATAGATATAGATAGAACACACTGTTTGCCTTGAAAGAACTACAGACATGTGTCGTATAAATACTGCTGACCCATCCTGAAGTAGGTCGCTGATGCAGTAACAAGGCATATCGTTCAGCTCATAGAAACTTGCATCCTCTTCGATCAAATGAAATAAAAACAAAAGGATGAAAAGGAAAAGCAGTTTAATGTACCTCCAGAATGACCAAAAGAGTGTCTGCCATCATCTTGGTCAATCCATAAGAGTAGTCCAACCTCAGGTATAAGGAGCACACCACAGACAATCCAGCAGAGTGCCCGCCATCATCTTGGTTATTCGCTGTATAAAGAAAGAACATGTGAATAACATATGTGTGCCTTGGGACGTCATATGAATAACTTCGTGTTTAACAGTCTTTCAACAACAACAATATAACAAATTTCAGGAACGTATGAACAAGTCTGGAGACCACATTCAAGCTAATTCGTCGGACGCTTCTACATGCCAAATGGACACATGCCTAAAGTAGCTAACAATGATTTCTACTACAGCAAAACCGAAGCTTTAGAGTTTAGAAGAAGAGTCAACGATGTTCTAGTTCACATAGTACTAGGCGTCGATGAGTGTATATAGCTAGCCCCACTAGTATCAACTATCAACAAGTAGGTACTCCCAAAGTACCAATCAGGGCGGCAATGCTTTAGAGGGAGATCAAGGGCGCCTCTCCTAACAGGCAACAAAAGGCATCTCTTTCAACCCTAAAATCAGATCAGACCGCACCATATGATACTGCTACCAAGACTGGGGACCCTGAATCTCCAATCGTTCACGTCTGCCGCAACCGCCAACGACATTCCTTCTAGTCACATATGCACGCCCAGCCGAACTATGTATGTAGCTAAAGATACACATATAAAACACACTGTGTTGCCTTGAAAAGACTATAGATATGAATCTGTACAAATATTGTAACCTACCCTGAAGCTGGTCACTGTCACTGCATACATGTTTCAATTCATTCCTTTACAAATCTCTGAGAAAATCCAACAATTTGCTGCAAAAAATGAATCTTCAAGAGAGACAAAAGTAAAATAGAGCGACTGAGGCCTCTTGCCCTTGAGAATCCCTAGAACTATGGACTGTTATCAATTGGAGAAGAACAAATGGAATTGAACCAACAAGGCAGACAAAAGGGCTTCTCCTTCCACCCAAAAAGCAGACCAGAGGTCGCTGCTACATGATACAAGCCAGAAGACAGAACGGGGGATAGGGAGGGATGGATGAGTCAGCTGGACCTGAACGACGAGGTTGAGTGTGCGCTGGTGGCTGGGAGACCAGGAACTCCAGCGGCGCCGCCATTGGTGGATGGTCTCCGACGCTTCCTTTCTTCCCGGGCAAGAAGATGGACGAGACGAGGAGGAGCAGCGATAGTTGGATGTGTCCTAGCTTTGTGAGGAAACCAAACCGCATCAGGGAAACCGAACCAAGTTTTGCTTCTTTACCTTCAATATAAAAAAACAAAACAATGATGCCTTGACATATAATAAAACTCATTATACTTCTTTAACTTCAGACCAAATAATGCCAGGTTTTGCTTCTCATGTGCTTAAGTAACTAATTGCCAGGCCGACCACGCTAGACGGCACAACGGTCCACCCATCAGCGTCAGGGGTAGGGCTTCCAGGGCCTCGGCTCATACACCAACATCTCATCTCCCTTAACTGCTGCTCCATCCTTCAGCATCAACAAATCGTCACCATCATCGTGCTCTGAGCTTCCATCGTTGTCATCAACAATAATCTGCTCGCAACAAGGAAATCAAACAATTAAAGGAGTCATGTCCTGCTCCTTGGTGGTAACCTGAATATGAAGTGGTAACCAAGCTCCAACCAGCAGAATGGTGAAGCACCAGTTTGCCCAAAACAATTCATTCAACAAGGAGAATACATCAAGGATGACGACTTACTATATTTATTACATATGATTCATTTATTACATTATTCGCTGGGTTCCTAAGTGTTATTACAATATTTGTTGGGTTCCACCAAGTGTTCCATTTTATCGCGCAATAGTTAAATAACATACATGAGTGGCATCCGCTACATTAAAAGCATTGTCGTCAGTTCACAACCAAACATAATTTTTTTTTTCAAAAAACAGGATCGAGTACGAGCCACTTCACTAAGTGGCACAATATATTCCAGAAAAGGGAAACTCTTGCTCTCCAAATGGCCAGGTGATGACACGATCTAGTTTTATGTTTGATAACTAAATAGGCATAATAGCTAACCGTGTTAGCTATACAAATTTTGGCGCTGAAAATACAAAGAAAATGCTGCTACAAATTTGAATAATTATTGTCCAGTGAAAATATGTTTATGCACATGGGAGGTAATCTCAACAAGAGGTGAACAGATTTTTGTGATTCCATATCTCCAACCAAACACGTGAGCCACATAGATAGATAGTGGAATCTGTTCTTGTTTAAATGGGAAAGAGGGAGGGGGAAAAGGCCGAATCAGCCTAGAACAAGACAAACCAAACAGACAAAGGACAGGTGGGAGGGGACCTTCCATGGCGTCGGCGCTGGCAGGCAGGGTCGGAGCATACACGCGGAGGCGTCGAGCTTGTTTTGGCTATCGGCGTCGCCCCGGTCGCTGGCCACTGTACCTCCTACCTACAGAGACGATATAGGGGTCAGAGAGAGCAAAACAAAGCATTCTTCAGCATGAGTTCAGGAAAGGAGCATAACAACAAAGCAGTATAAAGTAAATTCTAAATCATGTGGATGGATCTCATCCTGGACATACATATGTACAGAAGAGGCATCTTGTAACTAAGCAGATTACTCGAGGCATTAGAAACTAGTAAACATGAGGCATTGTTTAGATACGCACACGAACATTGAATTGAATATCATAACAACCAAATCAACAGTGATGGTCACCCCAGCCACAATCCCGTTGTAAATGTGTAACCTAGTGCAGTTTTGGACTCTCCCTTGTCCTTCCAATGAAATTATTCCCTGCTGTTGGCCCGTCAAAACAAATTGGAATGCAGCAACAGTTCCCACTCACATGGTGGGTATGAAGAAAGATGATAGTACCTTTTGTTGATGGTCTGGCTGGGTAGTTCTTGGCATTGATGATGACAAGAGTAGAGGAGAGAAGAGGTCCTTGTTCTCCTCCGCCGAGTCCTGCATCCACACATCCGCCAGGTTATTCAGAGAAGAAAGGGAAGAAGAGGAAGTCGAAAGAGGGAGTGCGGACCTGGCAAGTGCTGCTGCTGGTGCCTGTCCTAGGACGGACTGGAGGACGAAGGAGTGGCGGACCTTGACGCGGTGTCCCGGGCAGAGGAAGGGACACTCCAGTCCATGGCGCCGGGGGTCCATGACGCTTTGCAAAAACAACTACACTGCATAAGAGAAAACTGACATCACACCACTTCAGATCCAAGTATGACAGTACAAAATTAAATACAATAAGCAAAATAGAATCCCATTGCAATTAGGAAAAGCGCATAAGTTTGTATGGAGCAAAGCATAACAAAGAGATGGAGCAGAGCATACAGTAGGCGAATATTAATCCCATTTATTATTTGTTTGCAGAGCAAACATTTAGAATTGCAGGCCAAAGGTTTTTCAATTAACTCCGGCGGACGCAGCTTTGGAATCATGGTTATGCGTACAGACAAAATGCCAAGTCTGAGCCTTTCTTACATTGGATGAATCCTATACGAGTATAAGATTGGATGTAAAATAAGACTTGGCTTCTCCAAGTGTTTGAAGATCACGTTGAATGTTAACATCAGAATATGAGAGCACAAAGTTGAAAAGGAGGACATGTGTATCATGAAAGAAACCCACTAGATAAAGGTGCTTAGTAAAATGACATAATTACATTCAGTGAGTTGTAAACAAACTATAGTAAGGAGTAATGAGAGTATTTGAAAAATCTGAAATAGAGATAGTATGACCGGATTAGTATTATTGGAAGAGAGTAAAAAATCATGATGATATTGTCTTTCTCTTCTCTGCGACAAATTCATCATGCTATTCAGTGACAACATTACTAGTAAGAAAGGTAAACTATATCATCTCTTACCAAAGATTTTAGTTGCCATGTTGCTGAATACATCAACCAAGGCGCTCCACTACTCGTACTCAACGGGCTTCAGGCGCAACACGGCATACACCTCAAGGACCAAATTGTTCAGAGCTGGAAGACGACAGCTAGGATCGATCGACGTCGCGGCCAGCAGCCGCTCCTTGTTACGCTCCGCATGGCAACGTAAATCTGCTCAGGAACAGACAAGAAGCATTAGTAATGATAGTGGGGAAGGTAAATAATAAGTAAAATCCAGAGAAATAGCTAGCTACAGACAGCTTAATCTAGGTAATGTGAAGCAATGTGACATTATTTGAAAAAAAAAATCAAGTCATCATAATCACACCGATTTTGGCAACACTCTCAAGGATTAAGTTGTGAACTATCTTAGCCAACCATTTGATGTCTCGCACACTGTGACGAGCAAAACTGAACTCTAAAAGACATAACCTGTTCAGAATTCACGCGTGGAAACATGCAAAATACAAGCAGTATTGTATTTCTCTAATGAAATACAGCGGCCAACGGCATTCTTTCTACAGTCACATAAGTACGCCCAGCCGGATTATGTATGTAGCTACAGATATGCATACAGAACACTCTGTGTATCCAGCCTTGAAAAGACTACAGGTATGAATCGTATAAATACTGCAGCCTACCCTGAAGTAGGCCACCGTCAATGCATACGTGTTTCAGTTTCACCCTTCACAAATCTCTGAGAAAATTCAACGATTTGCTGCAAACAATGAGGCTTCAAGAGAGAGAAGAGTAAAATAGAGCGACTCTTCCCCTTGAGAATCCCCATAGCTATCTACAGACTGTTTATCAATTAGAGAAGAACAAATGTAACTGAACCAAGAAGGCAGCAGACAAAAGGGCCTCTCCTTGAACCCAAAAAGCAGAGCAGGGGTCGCTGTTACATGATACTCATAGTACAGACTAGCATATCAGGACGGGGGATAGGGAGGGAGGGATCCAATCAACCGGACTTGGACGATGGGGAGGGCGTGCTGATGCAGAGCTTCCGCTGGAACTCTAGCGCCGCCGCCATTGGTGGCTGGTCTCCGGAACTTCCGTTCTTCCCGGGCAAGAAGACGGACGAGACTAGGAGGAGCAGCGTTAGTTGGTTGTGTGTTGGGTCGCCTGGCTGCAGCGTGAGGAAACCAAACCGCATTGCATCAGGGAAATCAAATCAAACTAATCCATGGCGGACCTGGCACAGAGAGAAGAAAATGTGCGCGGACCTGGTGCGTGTTGCTGCTGCTGTCCTTGTCCTGGGACGGGCCGGAGGAGGAAGGAGCAGTGGACCGGACCTTGACGCGGCGTCCCCCGCAGAGGAAGGGAAGCTCCAATCCATGGCGACGGCTCGAATCCGCTCCCATCTGGCCGCCGGCTGCTCGCGCACGGCCGCGGCCTTCCTTTACCGGCGCGCCGTCGAGAACCGTGGCGTGGTGGATCTGGGACGCGTGGGGGAGATGGCGGATCTGGGCGACGCCGCCGAAACCCTAGCCCCGCCAGTCGCCACGCCGGATGGCGCGAGCAGGTAGGGGCCTGCCGCTGGAGTGGATCCGCGGCCAGGGAGAGATGGCCGGCCGGCGAGGGAGTGGAGTGGAGGCCGGGGTTGGGGCTGGCGGCAGCGGCTGGTTGGTGAGAAATAGAGGGAGTCGGGAGAGGACTGAAGAAGAAGCTGGTTGGGGATTGGGACTTTGGGTTTGGGTGGATTGAAATATGGGCTTGGACTTGTCTTGGCTCCCCGTGCACGGGCACTCAAATGAGTTGCGCGGGGCATCCAAAATATTAGCCCGCGCGGCGTTGGGCTTTGATCCAAAATTTCATTTGCCCGCGCGGGAGCACCCAAGTTGGCGCGCGAGCATCGATACTGTTTTGACCCTTGCGGGGATCCATCGCCGGACCCATCTCACACGTCCATTCATTTTCTTTCTTAAATGATCCGACGGTGGACATGCTACATCACGCGGATCACGCTCCATGCTCCCACGGATCACTGGTTGTCTCCCATCATGATCCAACCGTCCATTCCTTTTCTCCCTCCCAGATCCGACGACACATATCATACGTCACGTGGATCACCCCCTTACTCCTTATAAAACCCGATGATGAACTCTGCCCTAAGTTTTTCCATTTATTCGTTATAAAAACTAAAAAAAATCTAAAAAACAAGTCTAGTATAAATATAAGGCGTAGGAGTATTTTTTTTTAGAAAGTCAAAATTTTCTAACTTTGACCAAGTTTGTAGACAAAAATATTAATGCCTAGAATACCAAATCATTACTACTACATTCACCAAGAAATGTAACTTTATATTTTATATATTTCGTATTGTAAATCTTTATTTTTTTATAAAGCTTGTCAAACATCGACAAATTTTGACTTAAAAATAAACCAATACACGGGCGAGTATTTAGGAAAGGAGGAGTGTTGTTTTATTTCCTCCACCCAAAAACGTCTAATTTGGAATTTGATAGCTAATTTGCAAGAGCTTTAGTCATCGCCGTCGTTTGGGCCACGTCCAAGCTGGAATATGATTCCCAACTCCTACCGCATTGCCATCGTTGGCGTTGGCTTCATCGATCGAACACCACAAGTCTAATAGGTCCATTGATCGCACCGAAAAACTTCCAGGCTTTCTGAATGACTCGATGGTATTACATCGGTTAAGCACATGTCTAACTGATTGTATATATCTAGGGCCGGGGTCGTTGCTCGGTACTTTACTAGAGTCGATCCGAATGATAGAAATTTAGCAAGCGGGCGATGATTAAGGTAGCTAGCTATTTTGATGTGTGCATGCATCATGGCGGCCCATGTACAAGAGACATTGATTGTTAATCATGTTTACTTGATTTACATAAATTATTAAGAACACCCACAAATTAGTCTAGGCCATGGGACACAGTCGAACATGTAGCTCCAAAGAGGATTTTTTTTTTGCGAGATCATCCAGATAAATAACAGATAAGTGGACAACGCACAAACCACACACCCGTTGCGCGCACAAAGAGAGAGAGAGAGAGTGAGATAGAGAGGGAAGGAGGGAGGGAGATAGAGAGAGAGAGGAGTCATGATTTAAGAACACGATACGAATTTAAGTCGATCAATGATCTAGAAAGTGTTTCCCTAGTTATCCTAGGCCTTTTGACATACAGTTATTCTATAAACCAGATAGTTGTAATCCGTGTGGTATCATGTTTGATCCAAACTCATGCTTCATTTGGCGCCAAAATAATCAAGACGTCACGTCAAGCACATTATGCTTAGGGGGTACATGTCAACATTTGGGATCAAACACCACAAGTCTAATAGGTCCATTGATCGCACCGAAAAACGCCCGGGCTTTTTGAATGACTCGATGGTATTACAACGGTTAAGCACATGTTTAACTGATTGTATATATCTAGGGCCGGGGTCGTTGCTCGATACTTTACTAGAGTCGATACGAAGGATAGAAATTTAGCAAGCGAGCGATGATTAAGGTAGCTAGCTATTTTGATGTGTGCATGCATCATGGCGGCCCATGTACAAGAGACATTGATTGTTAATCATGTTTACTTGATTTACATGAATTATTAAGAACACCCACAAATTAGTTTAGGCCATGGGACACAGTCGAACATGTGGCACCAAAGAGGAATTTTTTTGTGAGATCATCCAGATAAATAACAGATAAGTGGACAATGCACAAACCACACACCCGTTGCACGCACGCAGAGAGAGAGAAGAGAGAAGAGGAGAGAGAGAGAGAGAGAGAGAGAGAGAGGGAGTCATGATTTAAGAACACAATATGAATTTAAGTCGATCAATAATCTAGAAAGTGTTTCCCTAGTTATCCGAGGCGTTTCGACATACAGTTCTTCTATAAACGAGATAGTTGTAATCCGTGTGGTATCATGTTTGATCCAAACTCATGCTTCACTTGGCGCCAAAATAATCAAGACGTCGCGTCAAGCACATTATGCTTAGGGGGTACATGTCTGCATTTTTTTGGGTATTTGAGTTTGTAAGGAGATCACTAATTTCATGCAATGATTCATGAGTTATCCGTGTCGTTTTGAGACAAATGCCATTTTTAAACCAAGGAGTTGTACTCTAGCCGGGGCGTGTTGGTTGTGAACTCGTATTGTGATGGGTGTCGGTGTCAATGCATAAGCCAATGAAAATACTCCCAAAACATTGTAAGTTTTTGCACCAAAGTCTCTTCTTTTTTGGTGTTAGAAGTTTTAGTTTGTTTGTTATTTCATGCGCTGACGACGAGTAGACTGTATGATTTCCAACAACATTTAATCTTGTTGTGTAAAAGTCATGTTCATCGTCATTAAAAAACACACATCAACGCAAAATATTGCCACATACGATAGTGAGCGCAAGAAGGCAAAGTGGATATCAACTACACGCACGTGTATGATTAGCTTGTTGATATTCTCCCCAAACCAATGGGGTGTATTAAGTTTTTGGAGATGCAACGGGGGGGTGGAGTTTAAGTTGTCGAGTACATCAGATTATGCTTAGGGGTTGGTTTAAACACAAAAGTGTGAGTTTAGATTTGGTGCTTGTATTTTTAAGGGCCGATCTATAAGATGCTTCTGGATTTATCAGCGCCCTTTCAAGATGGAAGCAAGCGATATTATTTTACCAAAGGAGAGACAAATTTGTGAGATGGGAGAAAAGTAAAAACATGATTTTACTCTCGACCGTTCTCTCTCGTACATTAGTCACTCATTTAAAAATTTTGACCGAAAGGTTTGATTTATGAACCATTTCAATTTTTAGCGCCATGCGATGATATGTTAAAACAAGATCAACATCGTACTTATTTGAGGAACATAAAATACCATCCCAGCCTCTAACTTAGAGCATCTACCGCCGCGATGGGCAAATTCGGCCCTTCAAATGCCCGCGGACAAGCCCGGGAACGTCCGCGAACACTGACCGGTCACGCCTCAAATAATGCAATCCACATCCGGGCACCTCAATTATCATATCTTAATAAATCCATAAAAACTCATGCAACTACGTCGATGCATAACACACATCGTCCGGCTATGCCATCCCTACTAACATGCCATCGTCCGGCTATGGCAAAGATCGTCCACGGCTGCCCTTGCCCTTCTCGATGCACTTGCCGTCCTTCTCATGGAAGTACCGTTCAAAGACATAGTACAGATCGAGCCAAATCTAGTCGTCGCCGGAGCTGTCCTCGTCGTCGTTGTCCTCCTTCTCCTCCTTCGATGGCAGTCCAGCCATGGCACTGATCGCCCGATTCTGCTTCCAGGCGAGGGCACGCGTGTTCGTACACTGTCGTTTCTTCACAATGCGGGCGTAGATGGCTTCCTCCTCTGCGGCCGCCCACGCCGCTGCATTAGCCACCTTCGCTGTCACCATTTCCACCGCGATACGGGCCTCGGCGACCCTTATCCTCTTCTTCCCATGGTGGGCCCGTTACTGGTGGGACTCATAGTCAGCCCGACCGGTGATGGGGACGGGAAGATTTTTTGGCTGCCAGGACCGCGATGATGCAGACCAAGGAGACCCGAGCGCCCTCTAAGTTGACGCTATGGAGTAGCGCCAGGCAGATCTGTTCGTTGTATAGGCGCTGTCCTCCTGGGAGCGGCGGAGTGCACTCCAACCCGCGCGGGAAGACACCCCAGTCGGCGGATCTAGAATGGCCGGAGTCAGATCCGCTGCCCGCCATGCCGGAGACGGCCGGAAATCGCCGGAGGTGAGCGGAGTGGAGGGAAGAGAAATGTGAAGTGGCTAGAGTTTGGTCCGACGAGCGGATGTGAATGAATATATGTGGGGTCGGGTGGGTCCGAAGCTGGATTTGAATATATCTTCGGGCCACTGTACAAGCAGTGGCAGAGTTAAAATATGGGTCGTGGCAAGTAGGACGACGACCTATTTGTAGTAGCCTATGTAAACAAAGAGAAAACCTTGCTAAAAAAAGTGACATCACCATGCATGCATGTACATGCAGGCTGGGTTGATTAAGTTTAACGTGTGTGAGGTGCCTATCGATGGAGTTGCCATGCATGCATGCACCTAGAGCGTACGTACGAAGGGATGTTTTTCCCGGAGCAGCTGGTAGTTGGAATGGTGCATGCGTGCCCACCATGCATCAAGTTGTCCGATCGACCTCCATTCGGGAGGCATGCGTGCATGTTTGGGTGCCCCTACTACTCCTACATCTCAAGGCCTGGGTACGTATGTGGTGCCGGTGCAATGGTGTATCTCATCAGTCGACGACCGGATTTGTCAATGCATGCATGCATGGCGAGAGTTCATCTCAGTTAAGATGGGCATGCATGCATGATGACAGTTGACAGCGTGGAAGAAGAAACGACAGTAGAATCGCCGCCGATCAGAGCAAAGATTCTCATAATTAAACCATCCTCTCTCATGTCTCGTGCTTGGATCGATTAGACACTGATAGTATTATAAACTCATTTGGATCACTTAAATTTCTCTGGCTGCTGATTTTAATCAGCATGATTGATATGCCATCAAGTTGGCGTACGTGGATGCATTCAAGTTGTTTCTGAATATTGTTGATAATCAGGCACAATCTTATGAGACGCCGCAAGACAACAGCTTATGGGCCTAGTTATGAATATAATATAATACTACACTGAGGCTGCCCGCCACTCACGAGGGCAATCAGATCTGGTGACACATCGCTGGGGACTGGGGTTAGGTAATACTACTTGTAGGACTGCAATTAGATATGCTTAGATGGTGAGTAGATCGTGTGTGGTACTACTCAAGGTAAGTGCACCTCGGGTGGATTAGGAATTCCCGTAGGATTATGTTCTGCTTCCGGCCGATACTCGAAGATCTCTCAAATCCATCCCCACATCGTGGCTTGCATCGGCCATTGCCTACGACTGTCACGGAAACGTGCACGCGTCTTGTATGCTCATCTTTGGTGATGATCACGCTGCTGTCATTAGATCCTGCCAGGGTTAAAATATGGACGCTGATTAGTGCCGAAATTTAGTAGTACACGAGGATGACAATTGTTGGCAATCATGAGAACTTTCGTGCTTCAATTTTTTTTGACAGAATTTTGCCGTGTGTCACTACAAATTGTCATCCTTGCTTGACTGAAATTGCCATAGAAAAGTGTCAGGGCCGAAGTGCCTTGCACTTGGCGGGTGGCACTTATCATTTGAGATAAAATAAACCTACTATATCACTTCTTGTTATGAGAATTTAGATCCTTGGCGGGGACAGACCGCTCGCTTGGGGTGTTTTGGCTCCATGTCAGGAATTGACACCGAAGAAAACTGAAGAACAAGTGTTCAAGTTCTGTTTCTTCACGATACTGCTTCGCCAGACGGACGGACATGATTGCTCCTTGTTTTCCCGCTCGTGCCTGGCCGTCCATTTATGTCACCGTTATTACAGTGCCTATTTAGAACGGCGTAAAACCCTCCTCTCCTACTTAAGCCGAAATGTGGCTATGAGGTGGGTACCCATCATTCCGAGAAGAACTTGCCTCCGAGGACAAGCTATACTTTACAACTTTTAGCTATAGTAATACAAAAATAGTATCTTTTCTTCGGCACTAACACTAGCTACCAACGCTGGGCATAAAACCCGAACCCAAAAAACCAGAACACCTTTTCGGTTAGCAAATCCAGAAACCGGAAATTTATTTAAGAAATTCAGGTTTGTACTCCAGATACGCGAAAAACCCGAATACCTGAAATAAAAAGGAAGCCCAACAAAAAAACTCGGCCCAACCCAAGTTTCCCCCAATCCCTAGCAAACACAGGTCGCCCACGACGCCACATTGTTTAGTGTTCACCCCCCCCTCCCCAATTCCCCGTTCCAGCGCCCACGGCCCGCCCCAGCCGCCGCGACAATACACATCGTCGGTACGCCAGATCCCTAATGCACCAGCCGCCCATAAGCGCACCCAACACTAAATCGGCTGCCACTGCGTGCGCTCATAGGCCCCGCCACCTATAACTGGAACACGAGGAGACCTCTCAGATGGCCTATGCGACGCAGGCTCCCAAGTCCCCAATCCCCATGACCAGCTTGATACGGCCACCCACAACCGGACATGCTCGTCGCGGCCACCTTCGATGTGGTCTCCACCTCCCTTGCATCCCGTCATCGTCGCGTGAGGGCGGCAAGGCGGCAAGGAGCATCACCGCGCGGGCAGCCTTCCTTGGCTCTCCACAACACCTAGTGTGCACCAACGCCCTGGCCGCCTTGCTCGACAACATGCAATGGGCAACATCGCACTGCCTGCCTTCCTTGACAACACAGTGGTGTAGCGTGGCGCCGGCCTCCCTCGATTCCCACCGTCTGTCGGCAAGCAATATTGGCTAGCTTCTATTTGGCAAATCTGGTAAACCGAACCCGAACCCGAATTTTCGGGTACCCAAAATGTCGGTTTTTAGTTTTTTTGGAACAATTTTGGGTTTGAAATTTGATGAAAACCTGAAATTTCTGGAAAACCTAGCTAGTTTCCCCAATTCCTTCGATACCTTGTCACCATCCCTTACTTCCTCTCTTGGGTCTTGACAATCCATCGACAATAGAATTTTGTGGGGATCGTTACTGATGTCGATCGAGACGACAAAAGTATTTTTAGGGGCTAGGAGGTAGTCGAGAGAGTGGAGCAAAGCCTGGCGACATCATCGATCACCGTCTCTGCTCCCCCGATTAATCGATCAGAATTTCAATGCAAGAGAGTATTCTTTCTTCCGAGGAACGGCAAGTGTTAGAACAAAGAAGAGGAATCGGGCTTGCAGTCGCAGTGTGCAGAGACACGCTGTGTAGACAGCATGTGGGCTTCCACATGGTTTTTCTGGACAATACATGACATTTCCCTGTTCGGCTTCTCGGTTTTGTTGTTGTTGCGTCGAATAGGAAACTGCAGCCCATACTCTCCCATTTATGAGCGGCCCAATAAAAACTGGTATTTTCTTCCTTCAATTTTTTTCTTTTCTATTTTTTTCTATTTTTTCTTTGAGTTTTCACTTTCTGCTTTGTCTTTGATTCTAATGTGTGTTTCGACACATATGAAGACCTCTTCTCTTTATACACACATAAATATTAATTTTGCGTTGGTGGAATATTATTATAATATGAGGTGAATATTTCATTTTAAGTAGATACACATCTACATTCAAGTACATAAACCTCGGAAAAAATCAATTACATTTTTGTCATATTTAAATCTTCATCAAGCTAGGTTCCACGAAACCGGAATTTGCATATTCTGTATTTTTATTTTTGAAAAATAGAACTTGAAAATAAAAAGAAACCAGCACTACAAGCTCTGGATTATTTATTCATTTTGAAATTTCGGATCTTTTACTTTTACACGCTGCGGCTTTCTCTTGGGGTCATTATGAGCGTTGCATATGGAGTATAAAACTCATGCAGTGGATTCGCGCCAAATTATTAGGAGCAGCCGAGTGCCACGATGCATTGACGTGAACTGAAAGACTTAGAATAAGGATCAGTTCCCCGGGTACGCATCATCGGAGCTAGTAGCCCAATCAACTAAAAGCGATAGCTAGTCTCATGCTTGGATTACACACCAGTATTATAACCTTGATTTTTCTGGCTGCTTTGTGCAAAGATGTTACATGATTGAGATGCCATCTACATGCATGACGTGGATGCATCCAAGTTGCTTTCTCACTCCCCTATTAATCCTAGCTACTTGATTTTGTGATCTAGTTTTATGGGCCTAAGGCTGAATAAAGTAACATGCTCGCCTCGCCACCCACAAGGCAATCAGAGCAAGTAGTGACCCTTGTCCTAGCTAGATTATATTGCAATTATTGCCACTAAGCTCAAGGCAATCAGAGCAAGTGACAAACATGCAGCCTACTTGCGATGAGAGAACCTTCAGCTCCTTCAACTGCTCTTTGCCACAGCATGTGTACATTATTTCTCCCATTGTCTAGTAGCCATAAAACTAACAACCTCCGAGAGATGATAATACTACTAGTGGAGTAGTGGTACCATTAGATATGCTTAACTGATTAATTATGTAGTTGAGTGAATCGTGGCATGTACTACTGTAAGAACGGACATTCATGTCTGCGAGAAGTAATTCCGAACGGAGGGAGTACTACTGTAAGAACCTGTCTATCCGTGATTTGTTTTTCCTCAACGGTTATTGTCTCGGATTTGACTATGCATCAAATGCATGCACTACATGCATGGCGTCTGCAGCGATGATCTCGTGCACATTGTTTAATGAGCTCAGATAGGCACGTTAAGATTATATTCTGCTCATGGTTGACATCTTTCGCTCGTCGCTTGTCATGAGATCTAATGACAGAAGCATAATCCTCATTAGAATTCAGGGAGGAGTATAGTTAAGTGGGCAAGTGGATGCCGGCCTCTCCTCGAAACTAGGAAGAGAAATGGCCTCGACAATACAATGACGTGCAAGTTTCCAGAACAATGATCGATCGATCAACGCAAGGGTCGACGTGTAGATCCTGGATCGGCATATCGGCCGGTTCCAACGACGGTCGACAGCAGAATTTTGTGGAGATGGCGTGACCGGACACCCACCGGTCTCGACGCGAGATTTTATAGGGCGCTGGGTGGATGGAACGAGTGGAGCAAGAGAAGCCATGTCGCCAACGATCGGCAGGCATGGCGACGTCTCCGCAGCAGCCGGATCCATAGGAATATGTCAGTTAACAGCTGCTGAATTCAGTTTCAGTTTCGTCAGACTTAGTTGGTTGTTTTCTCTGTCAGTTTCGACACAGTGTTATCTTTGATTCAGTTAGCTAATAAGCTGAGCTGCGACTCGGCCGTAGTTTGTTAGGATTCTCCGCGGCCCTGACCCGATCGTGGGATGGCACGAGATAGACGGTCATAGCCGCATAGCGGGCGACGCGCGGGGAGCGCTTGGATGGCAGTGCTCACGACCCGGGACGTGCCCTTGTTTTGCGTTTTCAGTTAAGTGTTGTAATCGCTGAATAAGAAGGAATAGCAAGCAGAAAAGCTGTAAGTTGAACGCGGCACAAAACACCTTCGTCTACCTCTCGTGAGCTCAAGCGCTAAGTCTAACAAGTGGCATCAGAGACACGTTGCTAGGTTCCTGTGATGGCTGGTGATGGCGGCAAGAACAAGGTGGGAGACGCCGACGACGACGGCGGCAAAGGCTCGCCAAAATCCGCAGCCGGCCAAGGGCGCGAGCTGCCGGTGGCGATGCAGTACTCCCCGGTCGTGTCGGGTCACGCCAATGTGCCGCCATTGACCCGCACCAACTACGCCGAGTGGAGCCTCCTCATGGAGGTTGGGATGCAGGCGAGAGGCATGTGGCGCGCGATCGAGGGTGCAGAAGACCTCGACGACGAGTATGGGTACCGCAATGACAAGGGCGCGATGGAGTTCATTCTCCGATCGGTGCCACCGGAGATGCTGCCCATGCTGCGGAAGCAAAAAACCTCCCAGCACCTGTAGGATTTCTTTGGAAGTACAAATAATTTTCAGAATAACTTTGTAGGATTACGGTTCATAGAACTATTTTTCAAAAGTCCGTTTGGTTTAAAGGAATGGACGATATTTGATTGGAACAAAATAAGGCCCGACCCCATCCCCTTAAAATTAGGAAGGGGATTATTAGATTAGAAAGAAAAAAGAAAAAAAAGACAGTCGTAGGATGAAGTGGGAGCATAGAATGGGCGCATGGGAAAGGAGCAGGCAAGCTGGATCCCAAAGGAATGAACCCTTTAAATTTGCTTCTCTACTTTTAAAAAATTCCATAGCCGAATCGTGTAGCGGCACTCGAAGAAAAGATGAGCTCCCGATTCTTGTTCCCTATTGCAAAGCTTGCAAAGGCCAGAATTTGGCCAACCTCGTCGCTCCAAGCGGTCGACGGTCCAAATACTATCTTGCAGCGCCAACCAAGCCAAAAAAATAAATAAAAAAAATTAACCTTTGGAGGCGCCCATGCCTTCCAAACCATGCGATCCAAGGAGGAGAGGGTCATGCCTAGGAATTGAGTCTTGTGTGCAGTGGCCGCTGTGATCAATACGTGTGATCAATACGTGACTGATACATGAGATACGATATGCTTACGGAGGCAAGGGACGTACCACCGAGATTCTCCTGGGAATGTGTCGGCCAAGTTAAGGAAAGTTACTTATAATTTTGCAAGGAGAAAGTATAGGACAGGGAGGGATCGGTTGACTGATAGTAATGAAATACGAATTTTGGAAGAATATCTTCTTATAGTTAATATATTTCCTAGAAATAGCCTTAATTGTGACGAAATATTCTGTTTGGATGCGGGTTGCATCGTGTATATATATGATGGTTCTAGGAAACACCAATCATCTTCCATTATTATTAATTATTAATGATGATATAAGAAAACAAGATCCTTTTTCCCCTAGGGTTTCCCTAGGGTCCAACTCCTCCTTCGGCGACGGCGCCGAAGTACACCAAGATCGACGTGGGAATCTTATGCCGACGACGGGCGCTCGCGCGGAGGGCACCAGGGAAGGATCGGGACTCTCCTCCCGCGACTGCATGGCTGACTTGGGCGAACAGATGCTGAGGGGAGGGATAGATACTCTCGAAGTAGCGGCGGCTAGGTCTGGAGATCTAGAGGCGGCTAGGGCTAAGGGAGTAGACCCGGCGGCGGGGTTTGAATCTACTGCGGCGGATGGGGCGGTGAAGGGCGATGAGGTTGATGGAAGGACGATAGGTGCGAAGGATGGGATTGAAGAGAAGGAAGTGGAGGAGGAAGATTGGGACCAGTATGAACATGGCGATGAACTAGAGGATGCTTTTGAGAACCTCAAATTGCAAGGGGAGGAGGAAGAGGATTTAGACCTGTCTGGAGAGTTTGAAGACCTAATCAAGGACGTGCGTTGGATGGCGCTGTTCAGGGTTCATACACTTCGGCCGTTTAGCCATGCATCTCTGTTGAACTCCATGAGGAACGCATGGGCTTGTGCGCAGGGGGTAACTTTCAACATTAAGGGTCCCAATTTGTTCTTGGCTCAATGCCATTGCTTGGGCGACTGGAAGCGGGTGATGGAAGGGGGTCCATGGCAGTTTAGGAGAGACCCCGTGGTGCTAGTTGAATATGATGGTTTTTCAGATGTAGAAGAATTTGAGTTAAACATGTACCCCATATGGGCAAGAATAAAAGGCTTACCAGACGGGCTGACAAGGAAGAAGGAGCTGGCTGAAAAGGTTGCAAAGAAGGTAGGAGAACCACCCTTCATAGTCACGGTTAATGAAGGGAGGATCAATCCATCAAACTACCTGAGAGTTCGGGTGTTTATTAATGTTACAAGACCACTAGTCCGGTTTGTGCATATCACTTTGAAGGAGAGGAAGAGGTACTCGGTGTTCTATGAAAAATTACCGGACTTTTGCTACTTCTGTGGGTGCATGGGGCATGTTGTAGAGGAATGTGGGGATGGTGTTCATGATGTTGCACTGTGTGAATGGGGGGGCTGGTTGCATTGGGTCAGTGAACCCGTGGGCTCAGGGGGTCGAGGAGGAAGAGGGGGAGGAAGTGAAGGAGGGAGAGGGGGTTCTGGTCCAACAGGAGGAGGTAGGGGTGGGAGAAGAGGTGGAAGAGGAGGGATTCCCAGAGGGGGTAGAGCTGAAGGCAAAGAGGAGGTTGAAAGCATGGAGGTGCAAGGAGAGGGAGGAGTGGAGTTACAGGTGGGGATGGATATCATGCAATTCAAGATGCTGAAAAGGGCGGAGGAACGCACAGCGAGGAAGAGGCTAGTTAATGATGATGGTACAACTAACAACCGGAGCCTGGGCGGAGATAATGTGGGAGGCAAGGTGGCTGATGCGGTCTTGCGTCTGGAGTACGGAGACTACTCAACATCGGGATACCAAGCAGATCTCACTGGTACTCCTGGAAAGAAACCTGTGGTTAAGCGTAGGAAGCAAGGTGATGGTGGGGTGGATGAGAGTGAGGGTGATGATATGGATACATCTACTCGGGCGGCCTCCGGTGAGGAGGACCGCCGGGCCCAATGAATTGCCTAAGTTGGAACTGCCGGGGAGGGGGGAACACCCGGACAGTTCGAGAGTTAGCGACAGTGTGTAAGTCGCGTTCCCCCATGATGGTCTTTCTGTGTGAAACAAGGCAAAAAGCTGAGAAGATGAAACGATTACGGGCTAAACTAGGGTT
>LR738710.1:1133081-1150257 GCA_902687465.1 Secale cereale | reverse complement strand
TTATATAAAGCGGAAGAGACATGCTGATTGATGAATTATGGCCTCTATTTTTGTTCCATTTTTTATTCAAGATTTTTTAATTTTGTGTGTTTTCTTTTTTGGTCATATAGGCATAACATTTGAAGTCGAGATCCATAGGAAATAAAAAATTCTTTTTTGTCTAATTATATGATTAGTTATTTGTACGTTGGCCATTTCGACAAAAAATTGTACATGCCACGCTCCGTACAGTTTCATCTAAGTTTTGAACGCATGATCTTTTGTTGTTGAAATTTTCATGCAACGCTTTAATCCTAGAAGCCACAAGCCTCACCAGCAGAATATTGGTTTGGCACTGTCGATATTGATAGTTTCCTCAATAAATTTGATCAAATAAAGACTAGCTCGATTTTTCTCTTAAACTAACTAATAAACCATTTTTTAAATAAAGTGAGTGAGAGAGAGAGAGAGAGAGAGAGAAAGTACTCACGAGAATCATAGTGAAAAATGATGGGAGAAGATTACAGTCAACTACAAAGATGTCTATGGCCTTTGCCGGCTCAGTATCTCGGCGTTGGTCATCCACGTCTATATTGTATTAAAAAATACTCCCTTCGTCCCAAAATTCTTGTCTAACATTTGTCTAGATACGAATGTATCAAGTAAAGGGATATTGCATTCGTGGTGAAGAGCAACGACCGGTGATCGATCGATGTGGAAGCGGTGCGGAGCACTGCCGCGCCGACTTGTCCCTTCTCGACGCACCATGGTGGACGATATCTTTTTTTTTAGGGGACGGTGGGCGATATCTTCTAAACTGCCATACATGATGAGCTCGCCATGGGCCTAGTTACGTGTGTAATCTATCGTGCATGTTTGTCACCCGACGGTTACTTCAGTCGAAAGCTTGCCAGCGAAGCGAGCAACCCTCTACTATGGCCAACCGCCGACTGCCGTGGATAAAGAATATGAAGCACCATACGTACTCCCTCCGGTCTTCCCTTTTTAGTATGTGTATTAGATTTGTGTCAAGTTAAACTTTGCAAAGTTTGGTCAAATTTATATTAAAAATATCAACATCTACAATACAATCAAATATATATATATATATATATATATATATATATATATATTATGAAACTGAATTTCATAATGAATCTAACAATACCGATTTGGCATTATGATTGTTGATATTTTTTCTACAAGTTTGATCAAAGTAGAGATACTTTAACTTTGGACAAAGCTTATATTCAGACTAAAAAAGACCAGAGTGAGTACTGTTTTTCTCCTTTCAAATTTTTCACCACCTACACGCTCCTTTTGAGGAGTGTTTTTTTCCCGAAAAAAACATGCAGGTCGAAGTATGCATTCGTGTCTGCCGACGGCACAGAAGAAAAAGGAGAATCTGCTCGGGACACACGCCATGTGTGCGTAGTTGTAGTTTGGGCGACAATGACCGTTGTCTCGTTCACGCTGGACAACGTGACCAGGCCTTTCGCATTGTATAATTTCATAGGATTTCTCGCACGTGACCAGGCCTCTAGAAAAGAATTATTTGCACGCATTCTAGAGTATTCTTTCCAGTTGATGAGGTTTTGTGCTTTGAAAGAAAAAAAAACTCCTTTATACAGCTCATTTTCAGACGTTGGATATTTATGGGTCTGGCTATATCTCAGTCGACTGAGATTTAAACAAGTCTCAGTCTAGTGACAAAACACGCAATAGGGAAAGAACAAGCTGAAAATAAAATTTTACGTGGATCTCAATTTAAAATCTAACGGATATGGCATCGGCTGAGACTTAACGAAGTCTCAATCGACTTAGACTTAGCAAGACTGTTAAAAAAAGGTGGCTAGGTCTTAGTCGATCAAGTGATATAATATGTCAGAAAAAAAACTGAAAATAATTTTTTCTACAAATCTTCATGTAAAATCAAAGGAAAATAGCATCGACTGAGACATAACGAATGTTTAACTGAGTTGCCACTAGCTAGCTAGGATACTGGCATGTGTTGATTATTAATTCCCATAGTTCAGCAGCCACACACTATTTTTTAACAATCTCGCAAAGCATCTCATAAGATAATACTGCTTGCTAGTACTCTGTATTAGTTTGTCAGTTATGCTTAGCAGGTCAGTAAATGGTGCGTTGCGTTCAAGAAGCTGCCATGATTCGACTATATGCATGAATGCATGCACGTCGCGTCTGGAGTTGTGCACCATCTCGACGCATTCTTCTGTCAGTTCAGATAGGCACGTCCCCAAGGATTTTATTCTGCTGGTGCAGCCGAGAGCCGATACTGCACGATAGATCTGTCTCGTCTGGCAAATCTGTCCTATGCCCACGTCGTCGCTTGGATCGACCATTGCCAACCAATGTTCTGGAAGCATGCCGAGATCTCAACGAGACAAGTAGCCCTGCCTCGGGGAGAGTTAGATCTTGCCTGCACAGGGATAAAATAAGCCAGTATGGTTGGTTGTCACTAGAATTTAGATCCTCGGCAGGGCTCGATTTCAATGATTTGGGTCAACCGACAGCGGAATTTTGTGGAGATCGTTCCCCCGATCAACCCGACACCCCCGGTGCCGACCAAGGCGACGCAAGTTTTTTAGGGGCCGGGAGATGGTCGAACGAGTGGTACAAAGCGAGCGACGTCTCTTCGTAGAACCAACCGAAATGGGGGCGGACCAAAAAGCACATAGCTCGTGAGCTTAATGAGCATTTGATAGTTTTGCTCGTTAAGCTCAAGGCTCATTTCTTAATGAACAGAGTCAATCATCGATTTTACCTCGTTAAGCTTAATGAGCTTAACAGAGTAGCTTGTTAAGCTCGTTAGTAACAACACAACACATATTTTCATTTTACGTAATAATTTTTTTTGTAGTATCTCCGTCAATCTATTCAATCTAATCTACATAGGAGAAACACACTAGTGCATTTACTTTTGTACTGACCATATTGTTAGAACTAATCTTGATATTTTGTGTCACATGCTTGAATTTGCATGTAGTCTAGTCTAGTGCGTTATTAGTCCGATGAAGCTTCAGCTAAGCGCACCAAGGAGGTGAGATGCCAGCCTGCCGTGCAAGGCGGTGAGTACGGCGAGATGCCAGTGCTGTGCGATACAGCGAGGTCACGAGAAGCGGCAAGACGCGACGAAGACTGAAGCGTGACGGACTGCGTCAAGTTGAGTCAGGTGAACCGGCAGGTTCGTTCAGTTTGTTGAGTCCTAGCCAAGAGTATCGTTGCTAGCAGTGGATGCATGCATGTAGTTGGCCTTGTCACAGGTGGCTGCCAAGTCATTTTGATCATGGAGTAAGTTTTGGCCGTGGTTAGTGCATGCAGTGGTTTTTTTTTGGTGGGTTAGTTAGTGGTGGTAGTGGGCTGTTGTGCGTGAGTGCACGGCATAGTGTCTCGTTCTTTATGTATATATATACCTTGTGTTGGAGTAACGAATGCGAGGCCGCCGTGAGGGCTGGGCAAGAATGTAGTGTTTGTGCTTTTCACATGGAGACATAGAAGCAAAGCTAGTTTCTCCATGGTGAACTGTGTGTGCGTCTGTGTCTTCTACCCCGTGTGTTCTTTGTGTTGTGTGAGACAAATCAAAGAGAGTTGTGTGAGATAGAGGAAGAAGAAGAGCGGCACTGTAAGAGGCGGCGTCAACACATATTCCTTCTTAAAAACCCACATCTACACAGTCATCATGTAGACTGTAACACATCAGAATTTGTTAACGACCGCTCACGCTTCAAACGCATCGAGCCAACCACGATTTTCTTCTAGTTAATCTTAACAAGTTTAACAAGCCGAGGCTTAACGAGAACGAGCTTAACGAGCCAAGCAACTTGTTAGTCCACACCTAAATCAGAATCTCGTCGTCGCAAGAGAGGATTCTTTCTTCGACGGAACATTGACAGCATTGCCAAGCGCAAAAGTTATGGAGAGGAGGAAACCCGGCGTTGTACGAGCTCCGTGGCAGCAGGGTGAAGAGACGCCGTGCAGACCTTACGTGGGCTTCCACACAGTTTTTTATACAATTTTTTTTGTTTTGGTAATTAGTTTTTCACCACAATCAACACCATTCTTGTTCGCCGCTCACGTCAAATATCGAAATAGAGAATTACAGCCCACACTCTACCGTTTATGAGCCTACCCAATAAAGACTAATATTTTCCTCCTTCGTCTTCTTTCGCTGCTTCTTTGTTCATAAGGTTTTTTCTTACTTTATTTTTCGTATTCATTCTAATATTTTGGCGAACACGTTACTATTTTACACTATAAAACGTATATCTTGACATGTATGAACAATCTTCTCAAATAATGGACACTTAAATACATGAATATTCATTTTCGCTTCGTGGAATATTTTTATCATATGAGCCGAAGATTTCATTTTAGTACATCAAAATTTATATTCATGTATATATTTTAAATTTTTCTGTATATCAAACTTCATGAAGTTCAATTCAGCAAAACTGGAATTTGTACCTACAACAATTTCTTTTCTTACAGCGTAGAACTGAAAAAAATGAACCAACATTGCAATATGCTCTGGATCTTTTTATTTTTAGTTTCTGCCGCTTTCTCCTGGTATCATTATCATCGCTGCATATATAAAATCCATGCAGGTGGATTCGTGCCAAATTGGTAGGAGGAGCCGAGCGCCACGATACATTGACGTGAACTGAAAGACTTGGAATAGATAAATCCCCCAGGGTATGCATCATCGGAGCTAGCCAAACTAATTAAAGCTGCGGCAAAGAGCCGCGTTCCGCGAGTAGCTGTAGTGTGGTAGTGGCCAACAGAATCGGAGGGTGTTTGTTTACAGGAACTTTTTGTCGTAGAGATTAAAAAAAATGCCTTTTAGTCCCATCTAAACTAAACATGTGGGACTTTTAGGGAATAAACATGGGCATTTGGGACTAAAGAAAGAACACCCTAAGGGAGCGTCTTTTTGGGACTTCCAACAGTTGCCCCTGCATGTCATTATTAGGGACTTTAGCATGGTCTTTACTAGGGATAACATGATCTTTTAGCATGTCATTTAATAACCTCTAGTTCATGTTTAGTCTCTGAAACCAAACAAATAGGAACTAGCGGCGTGTTTGTTTCGGGGTTATCGGTATTAGGGAATGGGAATTAGATCGGTGCAGGACTTAAAGTGCCTTGTTTGATTGGAGGACATGTGAGTTAATTAGGGAGGGGGAAAGGGAGTTACGGGTCAAACTCCCTCTTATCTCTTACCTAGTGGAGGCCTGGTAATTGAGGGAGGGAATGGGAAATGAGAGAAAAAGGTTGTTGCCATGTTTTGTTGCTCCCGTGCCGCATGTGTAGGGATGGAGTTCAATCTGTGGGCCCATTTTCTCAATTAGTTTTCCTGTCAATGTCCCACGGGAAATTCCTTTCCGTCACCAAACAAGGGAATGGGACTAAAAGTCTATTTCCCACGTCTAAACCCCGCATCCAACTCACACTGCTAATTCCCCTTGCCCTTCCCTAAGATTACCAAACACGCTGTAGGGACTATTTAGTTGGGACTAAAAAAGGTCCTAGGACTTTTTAACAAAACAGGGCATCGCCCCGGTCAGAGCAACCATCTCATAAACAATCCTGGGCTCATGTCTCATGCCTCATGCTTGGATTACACACCAGTATTATAACCCATTGGGCCCTCTTGCTTCGATTTCTCTGGCTGCTTTGTGCACATATGTGTGTACGTATACATGATTGAGATGCCATCAACTTGTTGCAGCATCGATGCATTCATGCATTCAAGTAGCTACTATACTAGCTACTACATGGTTTTGTGATCTAGTTTATGGGCCTAACTACGACAGAATAAAATAAGGTGCTCGCCACTCACAAGGGCACGGAAGAACCTTGTCCTTGTGGAGTTGATCCCAATTATTGCCGCTAAACTCAAGGCAATCAGGGCGGGTGAGACACATACAGTTGTGACAGCTCTGATTTTGCCACTAGCTCGCACAACATTATTCCTCCACTAGCCATAAAATTAACAATCTTGTGAAAGATAACAATAGTACTGGTGGTATGATTAATGATTCCATAGTACTGCAGGAGAGATGAGTAAATCGTGCCATGTACTTGTGATTTCGACGATTCTGCTTCTGATTTGACAATGAACATTGCTCCACCATCTTGCATTGTTTTATGAGTTCAGAACTTCAGATAGATATATTCTGCTGCCGGTCGTTGCTCGCTCGCTCGTTCGTCGTGCAGATTTCAATTTCCACAGCCACATCGACTGCTTGAATATTTTATCCCGGGCGAGATCTAATGACAGAGAGCCTAATCATCGTCAGAGTTCAGAGTAGTTAAGTGAGCAAAGTGGATACGGGCGTCTCCTCGAAACTAGGAAAACAAATGGTGCGGTCTCGTTGCGATCTTGTTCGGCGGGTGCATTTGTTGGCAATGATGGGTCGATGCGAGCGAGAGACGACGTGCGCACAGATCGGCATGGATCGCCTCGATCGAGTGTTCCGGCCGGCTCCAACGACGGCCGACAGCAGCATTTGGTGGAGATCGCGCGACCCGACACCCCCGGCAGTTTTTATAGGGCGCGGAGCGGATGGAATGAATGGTGCAAGAGTCGCGACGTCGTCACCTCAGACAGGTCGACAGTAACCTGAATCGAAGCGGTGCTCGTGTGCTCTCGTCGTCACAGGCAGGAGTAAAGTCTATTTTAAACCTTGAACTCGTCGAGCCAGTCTAAATCAAACCCTCAACTCCGAATCCCTAAAATCGGCACCCTATACTTAATAATCCAGGTCAATCCCAACCCTAAACCGACCCTGCACTATTTGTTACATTAGGAAAAGGACAATCCCAACCGCGGACAATTGTTTCTGTCACTGACTTCATGTGCCTACATGTCATATTCATCTTCCCCACTCCATACATCCATGGGGTGTGCCACTTGCCCTCAACGCCCCGTTGTCATTTGCTGTTCCTGGTGTGCACCCGGCTGTGAGAGGATGGCTAGCGCAAGGATGTCCACTGAACATCGGTGAGGGACCTCCAGAGCGTCGCCGCCATGATGTCCCTCCTCCGCGCACGCATGGTGTCTACCTGGCTGCTCGACAAGCATCCAGGCATACCCAATACGCCCCTGTGCTGAGCTTATCTACTCTCCTTTGTGCTTCTACAATCTGGTGAGTTTAAGGCCCGTCGACCTCATCGTCCCCTCTGTGCCCACCTCCATGCCCCGACCTGGCTTTTGGTCGAGCACCTGGTGTGCACACGGCTTGGCGAGCCTGAGTAGCGTGTGCCCATTGATGCCGATGCGGAGGATGGCGAAAATAACACGACTAGCAACACAAAGACCCGCTCTCAAGGCAATGGCCTGACCTGGACGGCAGCGCGCAGCAGCACACCCAGCAACCCGTGAGCACCGCCTCACCCCGCGCACAGGAGGAGTGGAAGTTGGTGTCGTGCACGTCGGCTTCGCATTGTACGTGCGCCCATGCGCCTGTCAAGACCAGTCGCAGAAGTGGACGCGTTTCCGCCCAGCGGCAAGATCCACAAGCTACGACAAGCAAATTCCGCTGCTATGCAACTACGGGACTGATTGATTATTTCATCTACATGCCTATGCAAACACAAGGATCTTTCTCAAGATAATAAGAGGAGGGGATTAATCCATTTAGCTGGGAGAGAACAAGGAAGCAGACGAATATGACATGTGGACCCGCATCACCAGTGAGAGTAGCCAGTGAACCCAGTCGGGATCGTGCTTTTTCTGGTGCGCCAAACAGACCTAAGGTCAGGATCGACCGGGATTAAAAAGTATAGGGTGTTGATTTCAGGGATTTAGAGTTTGAGATTTGATTTCTGCGAGCCATACAAATTCAAGGTTTAAAATAGACTTTACTCCACGGGCAACATTGGTTGGAGACTGGCATCCTTTTCCAGAGCCGCAAGTGGCGTGGATGCGGCGTGCTGGCGTGCTGGCGTGAAATCAATTAGTAGATTGTGTATGACGCATATACATGAAAAAAAATTTAGAGAATAAGAATAATAAGAATTCTAATCTTAATAAAAGGAAGGGTTCAAATAGCATCTACTAACATTACCGAAAACTTTATGAAAATACATCTACGAGAAGGTTTTATTAAAAACGTTTGAAAAAAATATATGACGGTGTGAAAAAATTGAAAATGTATTTAAAAAATTGTTAATCCAAGTATTTTAAAAAATGTTAAACTTGTATTTAAAAAATTAAACAAGTAATAAAAAATGTTAACATGTATTAAAAAATGTTAAACTTGCATTAAAAAAATTGATCAAGCTTATTAAATATGTTAAATGTCTATAGAAAATGTTGTCCATGTATTCAAAAGGTAAACCCTGTAGTTCAAAAAATGTTAATCAAGCATTTGAACAATGTTAAATGTGTATAGAAAGGTTGATGATGAATTGAAAAAGTTAATATTTTATTTTAAAATTGTTAAACTTGTTAAAAAATGTTTTACATATATACCAAAAATCTTTACAGAAAAATAGTGAAAATCGAGAGAAAAAAATGATGAAAAACGAGTAGGAATAAAGAAAGCCGAAGAACAAATTTAATCCCAAGAAAATCGAAGAAAAAGGGAAGAAAAGAAAAAACATATTTAATAAGCTTGATCAATTTTTTGGTATATATGCTTCATCTAGAGCTCTTTCCGTCTCGCTATAAGCGAGATATAGCCCTCGTGGAAATAAAGGAATAAAAAAAATAGAGATGGGCTACCATGTTTCTCCTGCTTTGGCCTAGCCTAATATACAGTACTAGGCCTGACATAGTAGTAGCCCAACATAATGACTGCAACATTCAACTCCTCTAACCTGTTGGCCCCAAACCCTATTTCGTGCCCTCAGCGCGAGACAAAGAGTTATTTTTTGACAAAAGTAAAGGGTTATTTATAACTAGAAAACACCCTCCTCGTCCACATCAATCCTAACGTGCCGGCCGAAACGAGAGTCCCTCGTGTTCAGTTCTTCAGAAGCCCCTTCGATTTTGGGAGGCATCCCAAAACCTTTCCAACCAATTTTGTGTGTTTCAGTTTTCTGGTTGTTGCGCAGGTTTTTCTGTTTTCCTTTTTTACTCTCATTTTGTTCCTTTCCTTTTTCATTTTATGCCTTTTCTTTCTTAAATTGAGTGAAAGTTTTTCAAATTCTTGAATTTCCGGTTAGATTCATGAACTTCGTGAAATCCATGTTTTTTTTCTTTCATATTCACGAATTCATGAATTTTAGAAAAAATCGTTTTTTTAAATTCAAAACCTTTTTAAATGCAAAAACTTTCTAGAATTCGAGTTTTTCAATTTTGTGAATGGTTTTCCATATCATGAACCTTTTTAAACGCCTTACATTTTTCAAATTCATGAAATTTCGAATCCGCAAACATTTTTTTTCAAACGCATGAATATGAAAGCAGGAGGAGGATGAAGAGGCCATGTCGAGGTTGGTCGGTTCTCCAGCTCCTGGTTCATCACGTCGGTCGTCCCCTTGCCATTGCCGTTCAGCAGAGACAAGGAAAGAATGGATCTGCAGCACCCAAGCCGTACATGAGAGGAGATGGAGGAATTGGCAAGGAGGGAGGAGGAGGGCGTACGTACCATTGGCGTCTAGGTCCCGCCGGAGATGCGCGTTCGTCGACGGCCACCGCAGCAGCAAGCTCCGGTGTGGTGCGGATCTGGCGCCGTCGTCGCCGGAACTGGTGCGCCCCATCCATCCATCGTCAATGGGTGGGTGGGTGGATCCGTGGAAAAGAGGAGAGTTTCCATTGGTGGATGGACGAGCTGAGGAGGGAGGTCGGCCGGCGGTGGGGATGGGGACGGGGAGACGAGGTCGCCGGTGGGGATCGGCAGCGGCGGCGGCGTAGATTGGAGAGGAATCGGGGGTACGGAAGAGGAGCAGTTTGCGGGCTGCTTTAGGTGGGTTTGGTTTTCGTTTTGTTTTTACCTCTTTGGTTTCATTTTTTCTTTGTACCTCTCTGATTCCGATTGTTTGAAATGAAAATATCTCCGATGGGACTTTGCAAATCCAGCCTCTCAAACGTAGGTAGACTTGACCGGACGTGTGCGCGGACAGTCACCGCTCACGCATCAAATTAGTCCCTTTGCATCTGAGTCTCTCATATTTCCATCCCTAAATCCAGACAAAGCATGTCAAAGAAAGCATACGTGTGATATACTACGTTGTCGGAGATGTCCATGACGACGGTGTCGGGCGTCGGTTGGATGGGCGGATAGGAGAGCTTTGGCTCATCCTACACCTGCCTGACCTCATCCATGTAGGCGAGCGTCTCCGCCTCCTCCGCGCGCGGCCTTCAATCTCTTGCCGGCGACGGCGTATGTGTCCTTTCCAGCCGACTCCGACCGGTGGGAGACGAGGATGGCCTGCTGTTCCGCCTGCAGATTCGCGTCGCCGACGTCCCCCCACATCCTCCTCCTCCTATTCCTCTTGCAAATCCTCCCCGGGTCCACTGCACGGGCTTCGCGCCTTGTCCGGATCTGCTCAAGGAGGTCGAGCCGCCGCTCTGGCGTTATAAATGGCTCGCTCCTCACCTGGCGGCATGGGGCCATGGCTAGTAGGCGGAAGGGGGGAGTGGAAAGTGGCGGCGGCGGACATGTTGAGAAAAAATGTGGGTTTTGGTGCCGCCGGTTGACTTAAATAGCCAGACCAGGCACTACGCGGCCCGCCGGAGCGGCGACATTGGTCCGACGAAGGAAACGAGCATCAGACTGTCGGGTTTTCGGACGTTTTCGTGTGGGACCCCCCGGTCAGTCCGATGTGGCAAGCGTGCCCGAGCGCCCTTATATTCGCCCCATATTTAGGCTGAATATGAGGGGTGTTGTCAGCCCGGCTGTTTGAAGGGGCCACCTGGACCCAAAAATCGTGACCGTCCGTGATTGATAGGCGGATAAAAGGAGAGGTCGCAACGTCAACGGCGGGCGAGAGGCGTGGCGATGATAGGCGGTTGCGATAGAGAAGGGGAAGGGCCACGAGAGGGGTACATGACACTAAACGGGAATGACACAAGAAAGAAAGAAGAAAATAGAGAGAAATGGATCGGCAGCCGCGGATCGGGGACGTGACGGCTGAATTAATTAGTTTCTCCTTTTTTTTTTTTGAATCGTTGGATTCGTTGGCTCGCGATGCTGACTGTGCTGCGCGCGCGTACGAAAGTCCGCCCAATCCCATGCATTGTTCCGGCCGGCACGTAAGACTTGATTATACTGTACTGGCTAGTGTATTAAATTATTATTTTTCGACAAAGGGTAGATTTTATTGACTCCCAATGCAGCATCAAGATAATACAAACACAATGAGTACACACCCGGCCTCTGCATAGCTATGATGCACACAGCCAACAACACACGCACACAAAAACACACCAACAAATAGCAAAGTCATATAAGACCAAAGCTATGTGTAGGCGAGGGGAGAAAACCAAAGCGATCAGATACATGATCGGCAAACTACAACAATGACCATATCCGCACCAATCATCTTATGGCACCAAACGAATGAGGAGGTTCTTCAACAGCAACGCCTTCAGGAAGGGAGCGGCACTCAAGCGCCGCCGTCACCGGATCCAACCACCTATGGCTAGATCTAGATTTTCATCCTGAAGAATAAGTCTAAGCATATCCGAGCGATGCCTTGAACAAGGTAACGACGTAAAAACGTCGCCATTGCCAGGAATAACCAACTTGGCCAGACCCAGGCTTTCACCCCGGAGGTCGAGACCAGATGCGTGAAAGCACCGTCATCAACGTCACTCATGTGTTGTCACCACCACTTTTTCGCAATCCCAGCAGCTACATGCGATGTGTAATCGCCGCCGCTGCACAACCTCCCCTATGCTCAAGCCGTCGTTCATAGTTTGCATCTCACTGCCAAAGCCAACCACCAGGTCGAGAGGGAAGGAATCCTTACAAGAACCTTTATGTGGTCACCGCAATTCGCCAATGCGCTACACAAACCGGATGTATCATCCTCGATCCTCCGTCAGTTGGTTTGTTTCCACATGTTATCCAGATGCATATATATGGAACAACATCGTGAGGAACTATAGCACCAAACCAACACGGGAAACAACAATGGAAATAAGCCTGGTGCTGATCGTTCTTGTCTTGTGCTCCAGTGCTGCTCACCTAGTTACTTATAGTACGGCAGGGTTCCACATGGAGCTCACCCACGTTGATGGCAAGGGCAGCTACACCGCCGCGGAGCGTGTGCAGCGCGCCATGGCCAGCAGCGGGCAGAGCCTCGCGTCCTTTGTCGACGTGACCGCGCCGGTCCACTGGAACACCAGCCAGTACATCGCCGAGTACCTCATCGCTACCCCACCGCAGCGCGCCGAGGCCCTCATCGACACCGGCAGCGACCTCATCTGGACGCAGTGCTCCACCTGCAGCCAGTGCGTGAAGCAGGGCTTGCCCCTATATAACGCGTCCAAGTCGGACACCTTCCATCCCATGTCGTGCAACGACCCCTTGTGCCTGGCCAACCAGGAGCACTCGTGCCGCCGGGACGGCAGCTGCGCTTTCGGGGCCTTCTACGGCGCCGGCGACGCAAGAGGGACCATCGAAACCGATGTCTTCGCCTTCCAAAACGGCTCGGCGAGGCTCACGTTCGGCTGCGTCGACCTGTGTTTTGAATTTCGGCCGAGAAAAACGGATTTCGGCCGAATTTCGGCCATCTCGGCCCTGGGCGAAAAAATACCTTCTGGCAAAAAAATGGAGTTTGATTAAAATTTGGTCAAATTTAAGCCAAACTTGCATCAAAATTTAGTCAAAATTTGGCCGTAATATTTGAAAATGGCCGAAATTCGGCCATCTCGGTCTGGGGCGAAATTTTTCACAAACCAAAAGTCAAAACCATGGCGTCGACTCGGTGATGATCACTCCGGGATCCCTTGATGGGGCGTCCGGCCTCATAGGGCTTGGCCGCGGCCCCCTTTTGCTAGTCTCTCAGGCGGGTGCCAGCAAGTTCTCTTACCTCCGCAGCAATGCCACCGCCGGTGCCAGCAGCCACCTTTTCATCGGCGCCTCGGCGAGCCTTAGCGGCGACAGCCCTGTGACGTCTTTGTCTTTCGTGCAAGGCCCTAAAGAGTACCCATTCTACTACGTCCCACTCATTGGGATAAGTGTGGGACAAACAAGGCTGTCCATCCCACCGACGGTGTTTGCTCTGAAAGAAAACGGCACCGGCGGCGGTGTCATTGTCGACTCGGGCACCCCCACTACAGGTTTGGTCGACGACGCATACGGCCCCTGAGCGAGGAGCTCCGGAGGCAGCTGAACGGGAGCCTCGTGCCGCCACCCGCCGGCAGCGAGATGGACCTGTGTGTGGCCGTGGCGCAGGAAAAGACATTGCCGTCCATGGTGTTCCACTTCAGTGGCGGAGCGGACATGGTGCTGCCACCGGAGAACTACTGGGTGCCGGTGGACAATTCCACGTCATGCATGGTGATGGAGACATCCAGCGGCCTGAGCATCATCGGCAACTGGAACTTCCAGTTGCAGAACATGCACATGCTCTACGACCTTGCCAAGGAAGAGCTCTCTTTCCAAACAGCCGACTGCGGCTCGCTGTGATCATCCGTCCGTTCCGTTCCCCAGGAAGTCAAAACTCGCGTGGCTAACAGGGACGAATGAGTTTCCATTCTTGAAGCGCACACATTGTTATGTTATCAATAAAACAAAGTACAATTACACACACTAGTGTAGCCAGGTTATAACCTCGTTGCAACAGTTATGGACGCTAGCCCTAAGAGCATCTCCAAAAATGCGCTAAATAAGCCGCGCGCTGAAAAAAAAAATGGCTATATAGCGCGCTGCCAAAAGTAGTGCTCCAACAGCCGTGCTACAAACCCGTGCGCGGTAAAAAGGCGCCAGCAAGCTGCGAAAAGATGCATTACGCTGGGTATTTGGTGCGCTCGCTCATGCGCGCTGGACAAGCGAAACGTGCGCGCGAATATCACCAACCAACGGATCTGAAACCTCCTGGCGCTGGCGCCTCCGCCCGCACCTCCCTCATTTACGGTACCTGTTGTCGGTGCTTCCCCCGCCTCTCCCCAGGACGCCGCCACTTCCCCTGCTTCTCCCGGTGGTCGCCGCTGCTTCCTCCACCTCTCCTCACCACCGACCCTCGAGTGCACCGTTCCTACGACGAACAACGCCCATCGGCCGTTTGCAGCTCGGCGCCCACAAGGTGTTTGACAAAACACTTGCGAGGTGTATATTGCTTCTAACTTTATATTTGTAGATAAATTTGGTGCATGTTGTTTGTAGTTTTTAACTAGTTTAAACTAAAGTTTGTAGATGAGTCCGTCCTACAATTCTTCCGATGCAAAATTTGATCTTCAAGAGGAGGAGGACGTCGCAATGATCCTAGCTATCCACATCAATAGAAAGACGAAGCACGGTGGTTCGGTTTTCGGTCATCGGAAATTGTGGAGGGAAATGATTAATGCCCACAACAGATTGATGAGAAAATATTTTGTGGAGAATCCCACATATGCCGAGTCCTACTTTGGGCGCCGTTTTAGGATGAGCATCGATTTGTTCAAACACATTCCGGAGAAACTGGCGAGCCATGATCTATTTTTTCAGCAAAGAAGGAATGCCGCCGGAGAACTCGGGCATATCACCTTCCAAAAGGTGACTACCGCTTTGCGTATGTTGGCATACGGTATTCCGGCGAATCTAGTTGATGACCATTTGGCCATGGGTGAGAGTCAAGCCATCATGTGTGTCAAGCGCTTCGCAGTTGGAGTTGTGCAAGTGTTTGGTCCGGAATATTTGAGAGCTCCCAATGTTGAAGACAGCGCAAGGCTTTTGGAGGTCAATAAAGTTCGCAGGTTTTCATGTATGCTTGGCTAAAAAGATTGCATACATTGAAATTGGAAGAACTGTTCTGCGGCATGGCATGGACAATTCGACGACCACAAAAATGATTCCACTATAATCTTTGAAGCGGTGTCTGATCATGAGACTTGTATTTTGCATGTTTTTTTTGAAATGCCGGGATCTTGCAATGACATCAATGTTCTTCAACGGTCACCACTCTTGAATAGGATTGCAAATAGCTAAACTCCACCAGTGGAGTTTGTAGCAAATGGTCATATATACTATCTTGCGGATGGCTTCTATCCAAGGTGGCAAACATTTGTGAAGCCACTGAAGGCACCGCAATGTAAGAAAACTTTTGATTTTCACAATGCTCAAGCGGCGGCTAGGAAAGATGTGGAGAGAACTTTTGAGATTTTGCAAGCCCAATTTGCTATTATGAGAGGACCGACTGGATTTTGGGATCAAAACATGCTTCAATACATCATGAATGCTTGTGTGTTCATGCATAACACATGATCATCGAGTATGAGCGTGGGCACGATTTAGACTATTCTCAGTATGAGTTGATTGGACATCCCGTGCGAGTGTGGAGGAGGGCTGCGAGGGTGGCCCGCTTTGTTGCCTCCTATCATGCCATTTGACGCGCCAAAACGTATGATAAGCTTCAAAAGAATCTAGTCAAGGAGTGGTGGTCATGAAATGGGCAACAAAATTAGTTTGATATTGTATGTTTGTTGCATTGTTCACTATTTGTTGTATTTTTTTGTGTTTGACCTTCTTGGTTCTATGTTTAAGTGGGAAATATTATTTGTGCTGAGCGCGCGCTGAAATTTTAGCGCGCCTGCCGGAGCGCTACCTGCAGCGCGCAATATTATAGCACTTCGGATAAAGCAAAACACCAGCCCGGCGTGCTAAAACGCTATTTCGACACAGTAAAAAACAATTAGCGCCCCGCGCTACGGCGTGTCTGTTGGAGATGTCGCAAATCGCTAATGCAGCCCCTTTTTCATTCACTTTTCCTTCCGGTTCATTTCTTTTACTATTTCTCTTGGTCATATTTATTTTTTCCTTTTTATTTCAATTTTCATGAAATTATTTTGAAAATCTTCAAAACAATCTAATCCTTGAACTTTGTGGGGATCGTTACTGATGTCGATCGAGACAACAAAAGTTTTTTTAGGGGCTAGGAGGTGGTTGAAAGTGTGGAGCAAAGACAGGCGACGTCATCGTTCATTGTCTCTGCTCCCCCGATGAATCGATCAGAATTTAGCTGCCGGAGAGGATTCTTTCTTCCAAGGAACACCTGTAACTGCATTGCCAAGTGCAAGAACAAAGAAGAGGAATCGGTCTTGCAGTCGCAGTGCGCAGAGACACGCTGTGTAGACCTCATGTGGGCTTCCACATGGTTTTTCATGACAATACATGACCTTTTCGAAATCACTAAGGCTGGCCATAGTGGGAGTAACATAGCTAGTAACATCACACATCCCAACACAGTTTTGCTTATGTGGCATGTAATTAATGAAGAGAGAAGTGCTTGTGGTAACTAGCTATGTTACTGTAACATCACACATACCAATGCAAATTGAGTCTATAGACTAATAAATGAACTCTTGCATGACACCACATCTATGTTTCTACCCACTATGGAGGTAGTAACATAGTCTAGTAATACGTGTATGTTACTAGTGTAAGTTACTCCCCACTATGACTAGTCTAAGTACTTGTTGCAAAGATCACCCCCAAACCCCCATGTTGCGACAAGTGGCGCGCTGCATGTGCGCCACTTGTCGCAACCTGAGTGTTTTCCCTTTTTTCGTAGATCCGTTTATTCAAAACGTTTTATCTCTTAAACCGTGCATCCAAATCTCGAACAGTTTTCACCATTGAATTCCTTGCGTCGAGATTTTCAAAACTAAATCCCATGTTGATAGGTTTTGACAAACTTTTTTTTCACGAAAAAAACCGGACGAAAAAACCGAAACGGGCGCACTGGTTTTTTCCCTTTCCGAAAGAGGCACGACCGTGACTCTCGCGAAAGCACAACCGTACCTCTCGCTGAAGCAAAACCGTGACTCTCGCGAAAGAAAAACAAAACAAAAAGCACATTTTTTTCACTTCCCGAAAGAGGCACGGCCGTGGCTCTCGCGAAAGCACAACCGTGCCTCTTGCGGAAGCAAAACCGTGACTTTCATGAACGAAAAAAAACAGAAAGCGCGTTTTTTCCTTTCCGAAATAGGCACGGCCGTGACTCTCGCGAAATCACAACCGTGCCTCTTGCGGAAGCAAAACCGTGACTCTCGCGAAAGAAAAAAAAAACAGAAAACGCG
>LR738710.1:974214-1127261 GCA_902687465.1 Secale cereale | reverse complement strand
GGGGTTGAATTGAAGAATTGAGCGTCCGTTATATAAAGCGGATGAGCCAAGCTGATTGATGATTTATGGCCTCTATTTTTGTTCCATTTTTTATTCAAGATTTTTTAATTTTGTGTGTTTTCTTTTTTGGTCATATAGGCATAACATTTGAAGTCGAGATCCATAGGAAATAAAAAAAATTCTTTTTTGTCTAATTATATGATTAGTTATTTGTACGTTCGCCATTTCAACAAAAAATTGTACATGCCACGCTCCGTACAGTTTCATCTAAGTTTTGAACGCATGATCTTTTGTTGTTGAAATTTTCATGCAACGCTTTAATCCTAGAAGCCACAAGCCTCACTAGCAGAATATTGGTTTGGCACTGTCGATATTGATAGTTTCCTCAATAAATTTGATCAAATAAAGACTAGCTCGATTTTTTTCTTAAACTAACTAATAAACCATTTTTTTAAATAAAGTGAGTGAGAGAGAGAGAGAAAGTACTCACGAGAATCATAGTGAAAAATGATGGGAGAAGATTACAGTCAACTACAAAGATGTCTATGGCCTTTGCCGGCTCAGTATCTCGGCGTTGGTCATCCACGTCTATATTGTATTAAAAAATACTCCCTTCGTCCCAAAATTCTTGTCTAACATTTGTCTAGATACGAATGTATCAAGTAAAGGGATATTGCATTCGTGGTGAAGAGCAACGACCGGTGGTCGATCGATGTGGAAGCGGTGCGGAGCACTGCCGCGCCGACTTGTCCCTTCTCGACGCACCATGGTGGACGATATCTTCTTTTTTTAGGGGACGGTGGGCGATATCTTCTAAACTGCCATACATGATGAGCTCGCCATGGGCCTAGTTACGTGTGTAATCTATCGTGCATGTTTGTCACCCGACGGTTACTTCAGTCGAAAGCTTGCCAGCGAAGCGAGCAACCCTCTACTATGGCCAACCGCCGACTGCCGTGGATAAAGAATATGAAGCACCATACGTACTCCCTCCGGTCTTCCCTTTTTAGTATGTGTATTAGATTTGTGTCAAGTTAAACTTTGCAAAGTTTGGTCAAATTTATATTAAAAATATCAACATCTACAATACAATCAAATACATATATATATATATATATATATATATATATATATATATATATATATTATGAAACTGAATTTCATAATGAATCTAACAATACCGATTTGGCATTATGATTGTTGATATTTTTTTCTACAAGTTTGATCAAAGTAGAGATACTTTAACTTTGGACAAAGCTTATATTCAGACTAAAAAAGACCAGAGTGAGTACTGTTTTTCTCCTTTCAAATTTTTCACCACCTACACGCTCCTTTTGAGGAGTGTTTTTTTCCCGAAAAAAACATGCAGGTCGAAGTATGCATTCGTGTCTGCCGACGGCACAGAAGAAAAAGGAGAATCTGCTCGGGACACACGCCATGTGTGCGTAGTTGTAGTTTGGGCGACAATGACCGTTGTCTCGTTCACGCTGGACAACGTGACCAGGCCTTTCGCATTGTATAATTTCATAGGATTTCTCGTACATGACCAGGCCTCTAGAAAAGAATTATTTGCACGCATTCTAGAGTATTCTTTCCAGTTGATGAGGTTTTGTGCTTTGAAAGAAAAAAAAAACTCCTTTATACAGCTCATTTTCAGACGTTGGATATTTATGGGTCTGGCTATGTCTCAGTCGACTGAGATTTAAACAAGTCTCAGTCTAGTGACAAAACACGCAATAGGGAAAGAAAAAGCTGAAAATAAAATTTTACGTGGATCTCAATTTAAAATCTAACGGATATGGCATCGGCTGAGACTTAACGAAGTCTCAATCGACTTAGACTTAGCAAGACTGTTAAAAAAAAGGTGTGGCTAGGTCTTAGTCGATCAAGAGATATAATATGTCAGAAAAAAAACTGAAAATAATTTTTTCTACAAATCTTCATGTAAAATCAAAGGAAGATAGCATCGACTGAGACATAACAAAGTCTCAGTCGTACTGTTTAACTGAGTTGCCACTAGCTAGCTAGGATACTGACATGTGTTGATTATTAATTCCCGTAGTTCAGCAGCCACACACTATTTTTTAACAATCTCGCAAAGTATCTCATATGATAATACTGCTAGCTAGTACTCTGTATTAGTTTGTCAGTTATGCTTAGCAGGTCAGTAAATGGTGCGTTCAAGAAGATGCCATGATTCGACTATATGCATGAATGCATGCACGTCGCGTCTAGAGTTGTGCACCATCTCGACGCATTCTTCTGTCAGTTTAGATAGGCACGTCCCCTAGGATTTTATTCTGTCCTATGCCCACGTCGTCGCTTGGATCGACCATTGCCAACCAATGTTCTGGAAGCATGCCCAGATCTCAACGAGACAAGTAGCCCTGCCTCGAGGAGAGTTAGATCTTGCCTGCACAGGGATAAAATAAGCCAGTATGGTTGGTTGTCACTAGAATTTAGATCCTCGGCAGGGCTCGATTTCAATGCTTTGGGTCAACCGACAGCAGAATTTTGTGGAGATCGTTCCCCCGATCAACCCGACACCCCCGGTGCCGACCGAGGCGACGCAAGTTTTTTAGGGGCCGGGAGATGGTCGAACGAGTGGTACAAAGCCGAGCGACGTCTCTTGGTAGAACCAATCGAAATGGGGGTGGACCAAAAAGCTCATAGCTCGTGAGCTTAATGAGCCCTTGATAGTTCCGCTCGTTAAGCTCAAGGCTCATTTCTTAGTGAACAGAGTCAATCATCGATTTTACCTCGTTAAGCTTAATGAGCTTAACGGAGTAGCTTGTTAAGCTCGTTAGTAACAACACAGCACATATTTTCATTTTACGTAATAATTTTTTTTGTAGTATCTCCGTCAATCTAATCTACATAGGAGAAACACACTAGTGCATTTACTTTTGTACTGACCATATTGTTAGAACTAATCTTGATATTTTGTGTCACATGCTTGAATTTGCATGTAGTCTAGTCTAGTGCGTTATTAGTCTGATGAAGCTTCAGCTAAGCGCACCAAGGAGGTGAGATGCGAGCCTGCCGTGCAAGGCCGTGAGTACGGCGAGATGCCGGTGCTGTGCGATACATCGAGGTCACGAGAAGCGGCAAGACGCGACGAAGACTGAAGCGTGACGGACTGCGTCAAGTTGAGTCAGGTGAACCGGCAGGTTCGTTCAGTTTGTTGAGTCCTAGCCAAGAGTATCGTTGCTAGCAGTGGATGCATGCATGTAGTTGGCCTTGTCACAAGTGGCTGCCAAGTCATTTTGATCATGGAGTAAGTTTTGGCCGTGGTTAGTGCATGCAGTGGTTTTTTTTTTTGAAGTTATGCAGTGGGTTAGTTAGTGGTGGTAGTGGGCTGTTGTGCGTGAGTGCACGGCATAGTGTCTCGTTCTTTATGTATATATATACCTTGTGTTGGAGTAACGAATGCGAGGCGGCCGTGAGGGCTGGGCAAGAATGTAGTGTTTGTGCTTTTCACATGGAGACATAGAAGCAAAGCTAGTTTCTCCATGGTGAACTGTGTGTGCGTCTGTGTCTTCTACCCCGTGTGTTCTTTGTGTTGTGTGAGACAAATCAAAGAGAGTTGTGTGAGATAGAGGAAGAAGAAGAGCGGCACTGTAAGAGGCGGCGTCAACACATATTCCTTCTTAAAAACCCACATCTACACAGTCATCATGTAGACTGTAACACATCAGAATTTGTTAACGACCGCTCACGCTTCAAACGCATCGAGCCAACCACGATTTTCTTCTAGTTAATCTTAACAAGTTTAACAAGCCGAGGCTTAACGAGAACGAGCTTAACGAGCCAAGCAACTTGTTAGTCCACACCTAAATCGGAATCTCGTCGTCGCAAGAGAGGATTCTTTCTTCGACGGAACATTGACAGCATTGCCAAGCGCAAAAGTTATGGAGAGGAGGAAACCCGGCGTTGTACGAGCTCCGTGGCAGCAGGGTGAAGAGACGCCGTGCAGACCTTACGTGGGCTTCCACATAGTTTTTTACACAATTTTTTTTGTTTTGGTAATTAGTTTTTCACCACAATCAACACCATTCTTGTTCGCCGCTCACGTCAAATATCGAAATAGAGAATTACAGCCCACACTCTACCGTTTATGAGCGTACCCAATAAAGACTAATATTTTCCTCCTTCGTCTTCTTTCGCTGCTTCTTTGTTCATAAGGTTTTTTCTTACTTTATTTTTCGTATTCATTTTAATATTCTGGCGAACACGTTACTATTTTACACTATAAAACGTATATCTTGACTTGTATGAACAATCTTCTCAAATAATGGACACTTAAATACATGAATATTCATTTTCACTTCGTGGAATATTTTTATCATATGAGCTGAAGATTTCATTTTAGTACATAAAAATTTATATTCATGTATATATTTTAAATTTTTCTGTATATCAAACTTCATGAAGTTCAATTCAGCAAAACTGGAATTTGTACAACAATTTCTTTTCTTACAGCGTAGAACTGAAAAAAATGAACCAACATTGCAATATGCTCTGGATCTTTTTATTTTTAGTTTCTGCCGCTTTCTCCTGGTATCATTATCATCGCTGCATATATAAAATCCATGCAGGTGGATTCGCGCCAAATTGTTAGGAGGAGCCGAGCGCCACGATACATTGACATGAACTGAAAGACTTGGAATAGATAAATCCCCCAGGGTATGCATCATCGGAGCTAGCCAAACTAATTAAAGGCAATGTTGGGGATATCGCTTATCGGGAACTTATCGGTCGACCCATGATAAGGGGTAAATCGGTCAGTTTATCGGCATATCGGCCAATTTATCGCCATATCGGCTGATTTATTGGCCAATTTATCTTATCGGTTAGACAGCGGTAAGCGATAAATCGACCGATTTATCGGAATATCGGAAGATATCTTGAACAGTATTTTAAAGCTGCGGCAAAGAGCCGCATTCCGCGAGTAGCTGTAGTGTAGTAGTGGCCAACAGAATCGGAGGATGTTTGTTTACAGGAACTTTTTGTCGTAGAGATTAAAAAAAAGTCTCTTTTAGTCCCATCTAAACTAAACATGTGGGACTTTTAGGGACTAAACATGGACATTTGGGACTAAAGAAAGAACACCCTGGGGGAGCGTCTTTTTGGGACTTCCAACAGTTGCCCCTGCATGTCATTATTAGGGACTTTAGCATGGTCTACTAGGGATAACATGATCTTTTAGCATGTCATTTAATAACCTCTAATTCATGTTAGTCTCTGAAACCAAACAAATAGGAACTATAAGGACTATTTAGTTGGGACTAAAAAAGGTCCTAGGACTTTTTAACAAAACAGGGCATCGCCCCGGTCAGAGCAACCATCTCACAAACAATCCTGGGCTCATGTCTCATGCCTCATGCTTGGATTACACACCAGTATTATAACCCATTGGGCCCTCTTGCTTTGATTTCTCTGGCTGCTTTGTGCACATATGTGTGTACGTATACATGATTGAGATGCCATCAACTTGTTGCAGCACCGATGCATTCATGCATTCAAGTAGCTACTATACTAGCTACATGGTTTTGTGATCTAGTTTATGGGCCTAACTACGGCAGAATAAAATAAGATGCTCGCCACTCACAAGGACACGGAAGAACCTTGTCCTTGTGGAGTTGATCCCAATTATTGCCGCTAAACTCAAGGCAATCAGGGCGGGTGAGACACATATAGTTATGACAGCTCTGATTTTGCCACTAGCTCGCACAACATTATTCCTCCACTAGCCATAAAATTAACAATCTTGTGAAAGATAACAATAGTACTGGTGGTATGATTAATGATTCCATAGTACTGCAGGAGAGATGAGTAAATCGTGCCATGTACTTGTGATTTCGACGATTCTGCTTCTGATTTGACAATGAACATTGCTCCACCATCTCCCATTGTTTTATGAGTTCAGAACTTCAGATAGATATTCTGCTGCCGGTCGTTGCTCGCTCGCTCGTTCGTCGTGCAGATTTCAGTTTCCACAACCACATCGACTGCTTGAATAGTTTATCCCCGGCGAGATCTAATGACAGAGAGCCTAATCATCGTCAGAGTTCAGAGTAGTTAAGTGAGCAAAGTGGATACGGGCGTCTCCTCGAAACTAGGAAAACAAATGGTGCGGGTCTCGTTGCGATCTTGTTCGGCGGGTGCATGCATGCTTCGAGAACATCTGTTGGCAATGATGGGTCAATGCGAGCGAGAGACGACGTGCGCACAGATCAGCCGGCTCCAACGACGGCCGACAACAGCATTTTGTGGAGATCGCGCGACCCGACGCCCCCGGCAGGCTTGCATATCTCGATGCCCAGTTTTTATAGGGCGCGGAGCGGATGGAATGAATGGTGCAAGAGTCGCGACGTCGTCGCCTCAGACAGGTCGGCAGCAACCCGAATTGAAGCGGTGCTCGTGTGCTCTCGTCGTCACGGGCAAGAGTAAAGTCTATTTTAAACCTTGAACTCGTCGAGCCAGTCTAAATCAAACTCTCAAACTCCGAATCCCTAAAATCGGCACCCTATACTTAACAATACCGGTCAATCCCAACCCTAAACCGACCCTGCACTATTTGTTACATCAGGAAAAGGACAATCCCAACCGCGAACAATTGTTTCTGTCACTGACTTCATGTGCCTACATGTCATATTCATCTTCCCCACTCCATACATCCATGGGGTGTGCCACTTGCCCTCAACGCCCCGTTGTCATATGCTGTTCCTGGTGTGCACCCGGCTGTGAGAGGATGGCTAGCGCAAGGATGTCCATTGAACGTCGGTGAGGGACCTCCAGAGCGTCGCCGCCATGATGTCCCTCCTCCGCGCACGCATGGTGTCTACCTGGCTGCTCGACAAGCATCCAGGCATACCCAATACGCCCCTGTGCTGAGCTTATCTACTCTCCTTTGTGCTTCTACAATCTGGTGAGTTTAAGGCCTGTCGACCTCATCGTCCCCTCTGTGCCCACCTCCATGCCCCGACCTGGCTTTTGGTCGAGCACCTAGTGTGCACACGGCTTGGCGAGCCTGAGTAGCGTGTGCCCATTGATGCCGATGTGGAAGATGGCGAAAATAACACGACTAGCAACACAAAGACCCGCTCTCAAGGCAATGGCCTGACCTGGACGGCAGCGCGCAGCAGCACACCCAGCAACCCGAGAGCACCACCTCGCCTCGCGCACATGAGGAGTGGAAGTTGGCGTCGTGCACGTCGGCCTCGCATTGTACGTGCGCCCACGCGCCTGTCAAGACCAGTCGCAGAAGTGGACGCATTTCCGGCCAGCGGCAAGATCCACAAGCTATGACAAGCAAATTCCGCTGCTATGCAACTACCGGACTGATTGATTATTTCAGCTACATGCGTATGCAAACACAAGGATCTTTCTCAAGATAATAAGAGGAGGGGATTAATCCATTTAGCTGGGAGAGAACAAGGAAGCAGACGAATATGACATGTGGACCCGCATCACCAGTGAGAGTAGCCAGTGAACCCAGTCGGGATCGTGCTTTTTCTGGTGCGCCAAACAGACCTAAGGTCAGGATCGACCGGGATTAAAAAGTATAGGGTGTTGATTTTAGGGATTTAGAGTTTGAGGTTTGATTTCTGCGAGCCATACAAATTCAAGATTTAAAATAGACTTTACTCCACGGGCAACAGTGGTTGGAGACTGGCATCCTTTTCCAGAGCCGCAAGTGGCGTGGATGCGGCGTGCTGGCGTGCTGGCGTGAAATCAATTAGTAGATTGTGTATGACGCATATACATGAAAAAAAATAATAATTAGATAATAAGAATAATAAGAATTCTAATCTTAATAAAAGGAAGGGCTCAAGTAGCATCTACTAACATTACCGAAAACTTTATGAAAATACATCTACGAGAAGGTTTTATTGAAAACGTTCGAAAAAATATATGACGTGTGTGAAAAAATTGAAAATGTATTTAAAAAATTGTTAATCCAAGTATTTAAAAAAATGTTAAACTTGTATTTGAAAAATTAAACAAGTATTAAAAAATGTTAACATGTATTAAAAATGTTAAACTTGCATTAAAAAAATTAATCAAGCTTATTAAATATGTTAAATGTCTATAGAAAACGTTGACCATGTATTAAAAAGGTAAACCCTGTAGTTCAAAAAATGTTAATCAAGCATTTGAACAATGTTAAATGTGTATAGAAAAGGTTGATGATGTATTGAAAAAGTTAATATTTTATTTTAAAATTGTTAAACTTGGTAAAAAAAATGTATTACATATATACCAAAAATCTTTACAGAAAAATAGTGAAAATCAAGAGAAAAAAATGATGAAACACGAGTAGGAATAAAGAAAGCCGAAGAACAAAATAATCCCAAGAAAATCGAAGAAAAACGGAAGAAAAGAGAAAACAACAAAAACAGAGTAAGTAACGAAAAAATCAGAAAAAATCCAGTAAAAATCCAGTGGTCATGCTCTACTATTTTACCATGAATCAGACACCGACTCTGTTGCTTGCAGCGCAACACATCATCCAGGATACTACTCCCTCCGTTCCTAAATATTTGTCTTTCTAGACATTCAAATGGACTGCAACATACAGATGTATGTAGACATATTTTAGAGTGTACATTCATTCATTTTGCTTCATATGTAGTCACTTGTTGAAATCTCTAGAAAGACAAATATTTAGGAACGGAGGGAGTAGAATCGATCACTGGCTTCTCCTATTCTCTTGTTTTCTTCAGTGTGCGCTAATGGGCCAGTCCTTTATTGTGGATGCTTCATCTAGAGCTCTTTCCGTCTCGCTGTAAGCGAGATATAGCCCTCATGGAAATAAAGGAATAAAAAAAATAGAGATGGGCTACCATGTTTCTCCTGCTTCGGCCTAGCCTAAAATACAGTACTAGGCCTGACATAGTAGTAGCCCAACATAATGACTGCAACATTCAACTCCTCTAACCTGTTGGCCCCAAACCCTATTTGGTGCCCTAAGCGCGAGACAAAGAGTTATTTTTTGACAAAAGTAAAGGGTTATTTATAACTAGAAAACACCCTCCTCGTCCACATCAATCCTAACGTGCCGGCCGAAACGAGAGTCCCTCGTGTTCAGTTCTTGAGAAGCCCCTTCGATTTTGGGAGGCATCCAAAACCTTTCCAACCAATTTTGTGTGTTTCAGTTTTCTGGTTGTTGCGCGGGGTTTTCTGTTTTCCTTTTTTACTCTCATTTTGTTCCTTTCCTTTTTCATTTTATGCCTTTTATTTCTTAAATTGAGTGAACGTTTTTCAAATTCTTGAATTTCCGGTTAGATTCATGAACTTCGTAAAATCCATGTTTTTTTTCTTTCATATTCACGAATTCATGAATTTTAGAAAAAAATCGTTTTTTTTTCAAATTCAAAACCTTTTTAAATGCAAAAACTTTCTAGAATTCGAGTTTTTCAATTTTGTGAATGGTTTTCCATATCATGAACCTTTTTAAACGCCTTACATTTTTCAAATTCATGAAATTTCGAATCCGCAAACATTTTTTTCAAACGCATGAATATGAAAGCAGGAGGAGGATGAAGAGGCCATGTCGAGGTTGGTCGGTTCTCCAGCTCCTGGTCCATCACGTCGGTCGTCCCCTTGCCATTGCCGTTCCGCAGAGACAAGGAAAGAATGGATCTGCAGCACCCAAGCCGTACATGAGAGGAGATGGAGGAATTGGCAAGGAGGGAGGAGGAGGGCGTACGTACCATTGGCGTCTAGGTCCCGCCGGAGATGCGCGTTCGTCGACGGCCACCGCAGCAGCAAGCTCCGGTGTGGTGCGGATCTGGCGCCGTCGTCGCCGGAACTGGTGCGCCCCATCCATCCATCGTCAATGGGTGGGTGGGTGGATCCGTGGAAAAGAGGAGAGTTTCCATTGGTGGATGGACGAGCTGAGGAGGGAGGTCGGCCGGCGGTGGGGATGGGGACGGGGAGACGAGGTCGCCGGTGGGGATCGGCAGCGGCGGCGGCGGCGGCGTAGATTGGAGAGGAATCGGGGGTGCGGAAGAGGAGCAGTTTGCGGGCTGCTTTAGGTTGGTTGGGTTTTCGTTTTGTGTTTACCTCTTTGGTTTCATTTTTTGTTTGTTTGAAATGAAAATATCTCCGATGGGACTTTGCAAATCAAGCCTCTCAAACGTAGGTAGACTTGACCGGACGTGTCACCGCTCACGCATCAAATTAGTCACTTTGCATCTGAGTCTCTCATATTTCCATCCCTAAATCCAGACAAAGCATGCAAAAGAAATCATACATGTGATATACTACTTGTCGGAGATGTCCATGACGACGGTGTCGGGCGTCGGCTGGATGGGCGGATAGGAGAGCTTCGGCTCATCCTACTCCTGCTTGACCTCATCCATTTAGGCGAGCGTCTCCGCCTCCTCCGTGCGCGGCCTTCAATCTCTTGCCGGCGACGGCGTATGTGTCCTTTGCAGCCGACTCCGACCGGTGGGAGACGAGGATGGCCTAGTGCTCCGCCTGCAGATTCGCGTCGCCGACGTCCCCCCACATCCTCCTCCTCCTATTCCTCTTGCAAATCCTCCCCGGGTCCACTGCACGGGCTTCGCGCCTTGCTCTCGGATCTGCTCAAGGAGGCCGAGCCGTCGCTCTGGCGTTATAAATGGCTCGCTCCTCACCTGGCGGCATGGGGCCATGGCTAGTAGGCGGACGGGGGGAGTGCAAAGTGGCGGCGGCGGCGGACAGGTTGAGAAAAAATATGGGTTTTGGTGCCGCCGGTTGACTTAAATAGGCAGACCACCCGCCGGAGCGGTGACATTGGCCCGACGAAGGAAACGGGCATCGGACCGTCGGGTTTTCGGACATTTTCGTGTGGGACCCCTGGTCAGTCCGATGTGGCAGGCGTGCCCGGAAGTACCTATATATATCTGTCTCATATTTGACCTGAATACGAGGGGTGTCGATTAATCCAGGCGTTCGAGGCCTGTTTGAGGGGGCCGTATGGATAAAGAAAAAAATCATGACGGGAGAGCTCGCAACGTCAACGGCTGGCGAGAGGCGTGGCCATGACAAGCGGTTGCGATAGAGAAGGAGAAGGGCACGAGAGGGGTACATGACACAAGAAAGAAAGAAGAAAATAGAGAGAAATGTGGGTTTCTCCTTCTCTTTTTTTTTTTTTTTTTTTGGAATCGCTGGATTCGTTGGCTCTCGATGCGCCCGTACGAAAACGGTGCTTGCTCGCAACCAAAAACGTCAGCCCAATCCCATGCATGGTTCAGGCCGGCACCCAAGACTTGACTATACTAGCTAGCTAGTGTATTAAATTATGGATGTAACATCCTCGATCCTCCGTCAGTTCGTTTGTTTCCGCATGTTATCTTAGACTAGATGCATATATATGGAACAACATCGTGAGGAGCCATAGCACCAAACCAACAAGCTAGGAAAACAACAATGGAAATAAACCTGGTGCTGATCCTTCTTGTGTTGTTGTGCTCCAGTGCTGCTACCCTAGTAACTTGTAGTAGCGCAGGGTTCCACATGGAGCTCACCCATGTTGATGGCAAGGGCAGCTACACCGCCGCGGAGCACGTGCAGCGCGCCATGGCCAGTAGCCGGTGCACTGGAACACCGGCCAGTACATTGCGGAGTACCTCATCGGCAACCCGCCGCAGCGCGCCGAGGCCCTCATCGACACCGGTAGCGACCTCATCTGGACGCAGTGCTCCACCTGCAGCCAGTGCGTCAAGCAGGGCCTGCCCCTATATAACGCGTCCAAGTCGGACACCTTCCATCCCATGTCGTGCAACGACCAACGAAAAAAATAGCGCGCTATCTAAAATAGCGTGGCCCTTCTCCAAATGCTATACAAGTTATTGCGTGCTATTTGCGTGCTATATTCAAAAGAGGCTTGCTTCGGTAGACCCCCCCCCAACAAAACGTATAAGGGCAGAATGGTCATACGGAAGAAACGTATACCCACCTCGTATTATACAGTTACACTCCCCACGCCCGCATACGTATAGCACGAAAAAAAAAAAGGGCAGTTGCACAATCTACGTCCGCCCCGTCTACTCGCCAGCCCCATCTGTTCGCACGCCCGCCCGCTGTTCCAAGGGACAGATCGCCGCCGCCGCGGATCGCCGCCGCCGCGGAGCGCCGCCGCCGCGGATCGCCGCCGTCCTCCCCCCGGACCGCCGCCGCCCTCGCCGTCCCAACGTCCTGGCCGCCTTCTGAACGTCAACGCCCGCCCGCTGTGCAAAGTGGCCGATCGCCTCGGTCCTTCCCCCGTCCGCCGCCGCTGATAACCCGTGGACGCCGCCCCTCGCCGGTTGCTCGTCGTGCACGTCGCCACCTGAAGGCCGTCGTCGATCGCCGGCGTCGTCTACACCGCGGGCCAAGGTTTGTCATCTAAACCCTAGCGGGCATGAGGCGGGCATGATGCGTAGAAGTTAGGTCTAGTTTAGGGTTCATCAAAACCTCCCGCCGCAGCGCCTCATGTACCTACTAGACCTAACACACGATATTCTGCAGTTCTGTGAGGTAGGCGTGTTGACATGGATGAAGAATCCGCATGTGGGAGGGAGAAGAATGATACTGATAAGGTGACTAAAACTGATATCAAAAATTTGAACGAAGATGATGACAGCAGCGACAATGATTCCATCTCGTCATATGATATCTTACCTCCGGAGGATTTTGATAATAATGAACATGGCGCAAATAGTGAAAACGTAAGTGGCATAACCGTTGCTTTTATTTTTTGATTTTGCAAAGTATGGCATGCCTAACTATTTATTTTTGTGTACAAATTTGCAGGAAGATGTGGATGTACACAATGTGCAAAATAGTTTTCAGGAATCATTCGCAGATAACTTGAGCCAGGTTAGTTCATAGTTGATGTATATCGATCAACAGCATTAATTAAATGGTATTAGTTGACTTATATATTTTTAACTGAATTTTGTAGGAGGAGTCATATGATCCTAGTGATGATCAGGATGAGGGAGGGATCGACATTCAGGAGGCTCGAAGGCAGCAGAAGATGGTGGAGACACATTGGAAGGTCATGGCTATGACCTTCCGATCGCAAGGGGATGCATACATATTCTACAATAATCACGCTAAAGAGCACGGGTTCAGCATCAGGAAACAGAAGGTGAAACGAGGTGCTTCAGGAATGATTCGGTACCGGCGGTTTCTTTGCTCCAGGGCAGGGAGAAGGCAGAGCAAGTTCATAACCATGGAGGGCCGCAAGCGGAGGCTTAGACCGGAGACTCGTTGCGACTGTGGTGCACATATGGTGGTGAAGCTGGACAGAGAGCGTGGCGTTTGGTTCGTCGCGTCATTCGTTGATGATCACAACCACATGATGGCTCCGCCCGATGAGGTTTGTTTTTTGTGGTCACACCGACGGATTGGATATGGCACGAGGGCCGAGATATTGGTGATGGAAGCTGCCGGGATAAGAAAGCATATAATAATGGACAATTTCATCAGCAGATATGGTTCGTACGATAAGTGTGGGCTTATCAGAAGGGACATTTACAATTTATGTTGCAGAGAGAAGATGAAGCTTATGGCACAGGGTGATGCTGAGACAGCAGTTGGCATAATGAGGAGTAGAAAGGAGAAGGACCCTGAGTTTTTTTTTTGAGTATGTGCTTGACAAGGAAGGGCGACTGAAGAGTATGTTCTGGTGCGATGCACAGTCGCGGAGGGACTATCAGGACTACGGAGATGTGGTAGTGTTTGATAGCACTTATAAAATGAACAGATATGGCATGCCGTTCGTCCCCTTTGTTGGAGTTAACAACCACCGTTGCACCACAGTGTTTGGTTGTGCTATCATTGCTGATGAGACTGAAGAGACATACGTTTGGCTGCTGCAGACTTTTCTGAAAGCAAACTGTCAGATGAAGCCAAAGTCCATAATCACAGACGGCGACGCGGCAATGATCCGGGCTATTCGGTCTGTTCTTTCAGATGTCATACATCGTCTTTGCTCGTGGCATATCGAAAAAAATATGCAGCGGCACCTGCACTACAAGTCACTGGATGAGTTTAGATCGCTCTTGTACTATGCCACCTCTCAGGCGAACTTTGAGCAGAGATGGACCGCTTTCTATGTTAAGTGGAAGACGGAAAAACCAGAAGAGTGGCTTAACAGGATGTACAGAAAGAGAACACTTTGGGCAGCTTCATATCTTTCAGATGGTTTTTTCCTTGGTATGCGAAGTAACCAGAGAAGCGAAAGCCTCAACTCCTGCCTTCACCTTCACCTGGACTACGGTATGACAATAGTTGATTTGGTAGTGCATTATGAGAACTGTATAGTTCGCCTCCGTGAGAACGAGGCGTACGATGACCACGAGGCACGTCAGAAATTACCGCCGTCAGTTACTGAATATAAGGCCCTCGAGGAGCATGCAGCCAAAGTATTCACACCTGCTAATTTCTACATACTGCAAGATGATTTGCATAAGATGGGTCAGCTGGAGATATTTGAGACGCTCGTGGGAATTGAGCGTCAGACATTCATGGTGACATGGAAGGACAACCACAAATTCAGGTACAATGTTGTTTATGAACCAGATAACTCAGAACAAACTATAACATGCAGTTGTCTTAGGATGGTTCGTAAAGGGCTGCCATGCAAACACATTCTATTTGTTCTTCATCATCTAAACATAACTGAGATACCAAAATGTTGTGTCCTAAATCGGCTGTCGAAAAATGCGAGAGATGGGTTGCCTGTGCAACGGAAGAGTGATATGTTTGGATGGGGTTGGTCAGGACCATTGGAGAGAGAACGATATAGTGAAATAACCATAAAAACCGCGGAAGCTGCTCATGTTGCAGCAAATGATCCATTCTTGTTTGATGAGTTGATGAAGGCTCTGAACTCCATAATTGCGCAGAAAAAGATTTCAGAGGAGGAACTTATAGGAAGTAGGAGGTACGCTAAGCTTAAGAAGGTGGCAAATCAGGCGCACCAAGTGCAACCTGGTATTGGTGATCCTGAAAAAGTTTCGACGAAGGGTGCACCTAAGAAGGGCCGGTCAAAGGGGGGCCCCGATATTACGAAGAATGGTAGGCCAAAAGATTTTACAGAGAAGAAAAGTGGTCCTTTATGTAGTCTGTGTGGTCTCCCAGGTCATAACAAGGCTACATGTAAGAAGAATGAGAAGTGAGTTGCAACTTTCTTATTTTGGTTATCTTGCCAATTTGATTTCACCGAATATATTTTCTCAGTCATATTGTTCATATTTTGTTCAGGAATTGGGCGTAGAGAAGAAGCTTTTAAGTAAAAGAAAGATTCTCAAGATCATGAAGAAAAAACGAGTCTGAGGATGGGGTGTTGGCTATTATCTGCTTTAAATAAACGTGCCGTTGTCGGCAGTAGATACTGTTTTCTTCGTAGTAAGACATATTTTTATTGTAATGCGGCATGGTCTAGCATGTTCCGCAACTAAATAAACATGTCGTGACCGGTATTTGCTATATTATTTATGTGGGTGTCACTCTTGTTGCATCATTTGCTGTTATTTTTGATACGCTTTTGCTATGTGCTGTAATCTGGACGTCGGCTGTGTTTAAGTGAAAACACAGCTTACGTATATTTAAAAATAAAACTAACATAAAAAAAATGCCCGACCACCGCAACGGGCCCACAGTGGCGTCCATATCACACCCAAATCAAGCCCGAAGGCGACTCGGGCGGCTGAGAGAGCCGCTAATGGGCCCGAAACGAGGTCCAACGGGGCTGCGGGCGGTATAAGAGAGGAGCTCGATGGAGGGGGCGGAGGCAGCTATTTAAGCCGGTCGTCGCGTCCCCCGGCTTCCGAGGTGGGACTAAATTCCCTCGACGCGTCGCGCCCCGTGCTGCAAGCGGTCACCAGGCCGCCCACTCCCCCGGCCAGCCCAGTTCGGCCCACGTCGCCTTCCCCGGCCCACGCCCGCTACCGTCACAAGGCTGTCCATCCCACCGACGGTGTTTGCTCTGAAAGAAAACGGCACCGGCGGCGGTGTCATTGTCGACTCGGGCACCCCCACTACAGGTTTGGTCGACGACGCATACGGCCCCTGAGCGAGGAGCTCCGGAGGCAGCTGAACGGGAGCCTCGTGCCGCCACCCGCCGGCAGCGAGATGGACCTGTGTGTGGCCGTGGCGCAGGAAAAGACATTGCCGTCCATGGTGTTCCACTTCAGTGGCGGAGCGGACATGGTGCTGCCACCGGAGAACTACTGGGTGCCGGTGGACAATTCCACGTCATGCATGGTGATGGAGACATCCAGCGGCCTGAGCATCATCGGCAACTGGAACTTCCAGTTGCAGAACATGCACATGCTCTACGACCTTGCCAAGGAAGAGCTCTCTTTCCAAACAGCCGACTGCGGCTCGCTGTGATCATCCGTCCGTTCCGTTCCCCAGGAAGTCAAAACTCGCGTGGCTAACAGGGACGAATGAGTTTCCATTTTTGAAGCGCACACATTGTTATGTTATCAATAAAACAAAGTACAATTACACACACTAGTGTAGCCAGGTTATAACCTCGTTGCAACAGTTATGGACGCTAGCCCTAAGAGCATCTCCAAAAATGCGCTAAATAAGCCGCGCGCTGAAAAAAAAATGGCTATATAGCGCGCTGCCAAAAGTAGTGCTCCAACAGCCGTGCTACAAACCGGTGCGCGGTAAAAAGGCGCCAGCAAGCTGCGAAAAGATGCATTACGCTGGGTATTTGGTGCGCCCGCTCATGCGCGCTGGACAAGCGAAACGTGCGCGCGAATATCACCAACCAACGGATCTGAAACCTCCTGGCGCTGGCGCCTCCGCCCGCACCTCCCTCATTTACGGTACCTGTTGTCGGTGCTTCCCCCGCCTCTCCCCAGGACGCCGCCACTTCCCCTGCTTCTCCCGGTGGTCGCCGCTGCTTCCTCCACCTCTCCTCACCACCGACCCTCGAGTGCACCGTTCCTACGACGAACAGCGCCCATCGGCCGTTTGCAGCTCGGCGCCCACAAGGTGTTTGACAAAACACTTGCGAGGTGTATATTGCTTCTAACTTTATATTTGTAGATAAATTTGGTGCATGTTGTTTGTAGTTTTTAACTAGTTTAAACTAAAGTTTGTAGATGAGTCCGTCCTACAATTCTTCCGATGCAAAATTTGATCTTCAAGAGGAGGAGGACGTCGCAATGATCCTAGCTATCCACATCAATAGAAAGACGAAGCACGGTGGTTCGGTTTTCGGTCATCGGAAATTGTGGAGGGAAATGATTAATGCCCACAACAGATTGATGAGAAAATATTTTGTGGAGAATCCCACATATGCCGAGTCCTACTTTGGGCGCCGTTTTAGGATGAGCATCGATTTGTTCAAACACATTCCGGAGAAACTGGCGAGCCATGATCTATTTTTTCAGCAAAGAAGGAATGCTGCCGGAGAACTCGGGCATATCACCTTCCAAAAGGTGACTACCGCTTTGCGTATGTTGGCATACGGTATTCCGGCGAATCTAGTTGATGACCATTTGGCCATGGGTGAGAGTCAAGCCATCATGTGTGTCAAGCGCTTCGCAGTTGGAGTTGTGCAAGTGTTTGGTCCGGAATATTTGAGAGCTCCCAATGTTGAAGACAGCGCAAGGCTTTTGGAGGTCAATAAAGTTCGCAGGTTTTCATGTATGCTTGGCTAAAAAGATTGCATACATTGAAATTGGAAGAACTGTTCTGCGGCATGGCATGGACAATTCGACGACCACAAAAATGATTCCACTATAATCTTTGAAGCGGTGTCTGATCATGAGACTTGTATTTTGCATGTTTTTTTTGAAATGCCGGGATCTTGCAATGACATCAATGTTCTTCAACGGTCACCACTCTTGAATAGGATTGCAAATAGCTAAACTCCACCAGTGGAGTTTGTAGCAAATGGTCATATATACTATCTTGCGGATGGCTTCTATCCAAGGTGGCAAACATTTGTGAAGCCACTGAAGGCACCGCAATGTAAGAAAACTTTTGATTTTCACAATGCTCAAGCGGCGGCTAGGAAAGATGTGGAGAGAACTTTTGAGATTTTGCAAGCCCAATTTGCTATTATGAGAGGACCGACTGGATTTTGGGATCAAAACATGCTTCAATACATCATGAATGCTTGTGTGTTCATGCATAACACATGATCATCGAGTATGAGCGTGGGCACGATTTAGACTATTCTCAGTATGAGTTGATTGGACATCCCGTGCGAGTGTGGAGGAGGGCTGCGAGGGTGGCCCGCTTTGTTGCCTCCTATCATGCCATTTGACGCGCCAAAACGTATGATAAGCTTCAAAAGAATCTAGTCAAGGAGTGGTGGTCATGAAATGGGCAACAAAATTAGTTTGATATTGTATGTTTGTTGCATTGTTCACTATTTGTTGTATTTTTTTGTGTTTGACCTTCTTGGTTCTATGTTTAAGTGGGAAATATTATTTGTGCTGAGCGCGCGCTGAAATTTTAGCGCGCCTGCCGGAGCGCTACCTGCAGCGCGCAATATTATAGCACTTCGGATAAAGCAAAACACCAGCCCGGCGTGCTAAAACGCTATTTCGACACAGTAAAAAACAATTAGCGCCCCGCGCTACGGCGTGTCTGTTGGAGATGTCGCAAATCGCTAATGCAGCCCCTTTTTCATTCACTTTTCCTTCCGGTTCATTTCTTTTACTATTTCTCTTGGTCATATTTATTTTTTCCTTTTTATTTCAATTTTCATGAAATTATTTTGAAAATCTTCAAAACAATCTAATCCTTGAACTTTTTTCAAATCCTTTGTGAAATATTTCTCAAATGAGTGAACTTCTTACAAAATTGCGAACGATTTTTCAAGTGTTTTGGTAAACTTTTTGTTAAACATGCGAACTTTTTTCAAACTCGTGAATTATTCTTGATTTTTTGAACTTTTTGCAATTCATGATTGTTTTTTAAATTTATAAGATTTTATAGTTTATGAGTTTTTTTAACTTTTGCGAACTTGCATCACATTTCCATTTTTCAGATCATGTTTTTCAAAAGTCAACAGTGACATTGGTCAACAGTCACATGGTCAATAGTCAGGGTGAAGCGGGTTACCTGGAAATTTTCCAACCCATCTCCCAACGAGCGGGAGACAGCTCCCCTGATGTACGGCGCCTGCCGTTGTGGCACTGCCATGTGGGCCTGTTTCCCGATGGGCCCACCTGTCAGTGGTCGAATGGCGCCCTGCGGAACAGCAGAGGATCCTCGTCGCAACGAGCGAGGTAGTGTTTCTTTGAGCGAGCGAGACAGTTTCATGCGATCGAGCGCCTCCCCAGACAAAGGACGCTGATGGGTTGCGGTGAGTGCCGTTTACACAAAGGACGCTGATGGAGAGGTATGCCCATGCAACCCCTACACTCGCGAGAACGCCTCCGCTGGCCAGGATGGGCTTTGCCTGGCCGCGCCCGTTGACGGCGGCTTGGGAGGAGGAGGGCGGAAGGGTGACCGCCTGACCGGCGGCGGGATCTGAGTTTGCCCTACCTATCGCCTTGCGGTTGCGACGATTGAGGGATCTGAAATTTTAGATCAGGGAGTTGTCCTCCATCAGAGGAATATATAGAGATGGTCTAGCTGCTTGATTATTAAGTTATTATTATCTAACATTTTGGCTTAATTAATTTAATAAACGGTTTTGCTAGAACTCATCTAGATGAGATATAATTTGGTCTCATTCACGTTTTATGGTCATTAGATGTGAACAGCTACAACCCACGCCAGCACACACGCATCTTATAGCATCACATCTAATGGCTATAAAACCTGAATGAGACCAAATTATGTCTTATCTAGATGAGTTCTAGGTACTCCCTTTAATAAATGATTCTGTCAATTTTGCTCTCATAGATATGTATCCTACGGAGTTCGTCGTATTACTCGATGCAAATGTACATCGATTCCCTTGTCTAGTTAAACCATGAAGCATGTTCCTGTATAGAAAAGTAAAGAAAAAAGCATTTTCGTTCTAAAACTGTGGAGCCATGTATGTTGACGTATATATGTATTACCTAGTCTCGTTCATCAGATCGGTCTTTTGATTGCATTGACTAGAGCAAGCACTTCTACATCGTATCGAAGCCAAGATGTCTTGCAGTTGTGAGAGCGGACACTATAACGTGGAAGTTTACCTCCTCCAAGAGATTTATGGTCAAGTCTCTCTATGACAAATTGACCGAGGTCACAATGTTAGACATAGTTAGGGGGCTATGGAAGGCCGGTATGCCTCTCAAAATTAAGATATTTATATGGCAAATGTTCCGCAACTGCTTACCAAACTCGAATAATGTGGCCAAACGTAATGGGCAGGCGAATGGAACGTGCACCACTTGCGGCTTACGGGAAAGTGCAAATCATGTGTTTTTTGGATGTGCGCTAGCTAGATTCGCGTGGAATGCAGTTAGGGATGCTTTCAAACAAAACTGGAACCCACAATCTAGCGATGACCTTCTCACAATCCTTTCGGCGCAAAGAGGGGCCAATGCAAGAATAGTTTGGAGATGCGTTAGGGCGCTGCTTTGGTCTCTTTGGTCGGTCCGGAAGAAAATTACGATTGAACATACGTTTCCGGCTCACCCGGCTGATATCATCTTCAAATGTCACATTTTACTTCAAGTTGGGGCGCCGTTGGGAAAGACGCGTGACGACGATCGCATGAACGAGATTATGGAGCAGATCAAGATGACTATGGTGAAGGCGCGACACGGCGGGATGACTGCCTGAGGCTTTTGCGTTGCTATCTTTACATCTTCTTGCTGTGCCGCTTTTGTGATCATGGACTATTGTTCGCTTTACCTTAGCTGTATCCTGGGCTTGGTTCCTGTTGACTTGCTGTTATCTTGGTTTGTAAGACTTTAAACTATGTTGTGGATGCTGCCTTATGGCTTTATTAATCTAAAGTTGGACGCTTCTAGCGTCTTCGTTCCAAAAAAAAAAAGTTGTGAGAGCGGGGTTCATGGCCACGGCCTGCTTCGCGCAATCGATACACAAACTAGAGAAGTCACGAACATTAGAGAAGATGTGGTGGATAAATATGGCAACCATGGTTTGCCTGACCGTGTGTTTAGAGCGGGGTGCATGGTTGCTTAGTTGTTTTGATATGGATGTTGAACTGTCAAAGTTTTTACACCACTTTAATGTATAGCACAACTTATAGCAGCAAAGTGTAATTGACTTGGAAGTGAATTACAAGTACCATTTAGTTTTTCTTAAAACATGTACTCATCTGACATTTATCAAAAAAAGAACAGTTTTGCTAGAACTCATCTAGATGAGATATAATTTGGTCTCATTCACCTTTTATAGTCATTAGATGGATGCTATAAGATGTGTACGTGCTGACGTGGATTGTATCCGTTCTTGTTTTCCAAGTGAATGAGACCAAATTATGTCTCATCTAGATGAGTTCTAGGTACTCCCAAGAAAGAAACATACTGATCATATTCTTTTTAGATAAACATACTCATCAGATTTTTTTTCTGACAAACATACTCATCTGATAGAGGTGAGGGAGATAAGGGCCTGGCCCAGTTATTGCCTGGGCTGTATCGGTAGGTTGCCAGCCTAAATTACTTAATAGACTAGGACCTGCTCAAAAAAAAAAACTTAAGAGATAGTGCCAACGATCTGGGGCTTGGTATAGATGGATGGAATTGGAGACCAAGGCCGCCGCGCCAGCGATCACGATGGACAGCGAAAAGGAGGACGGCGGCAACTGGGTCTGGTCGAGACGCCGGCTGCCCGAAGACTACGTGAAGGTATGCCTGGCCCTCGACATTCGTGAGGAGGGCTGCGATCTCCGCCGTCAATGGTGTGCCAGAGGATACGTCGAGGTAGTCTCACGTTGCCGTCTACCAGCATCCAGGCCGCTACGAAACCTCCACCCTCACGCCGCCCCCGCCGAGGAAGAAGATGCAGCTGGTTAAGTAGCATGGTATTGTTTTTCTGCTCAAGACACATGCCGCCTATTGATACCTAGATACCGAATAATCAAAACTTTTTGTCCCACTACTAGTAATCAAATTCTGCCCAATTTCCAAATTTTCACCGATGCAGTACTTTCTCATTGACACCATATGAGTTGACTTGAAATATCGACATGATGTGGTGTTTTTTTTCCTTCTGAATATGATAGAAGCACGCCTCGTGTCGTGTGGCCTGCTGCCGGTCCACGCTACCACCGGGTCACTCGACGGCGCTGGTCAGATGGCTACCTGCGTGTGAAAGCATAGCGATTTCAGCGCAAGGACGCTAGGGCCCAGGATTATATATGGTATGATATCCCTGGTCCTTGATGTTGCCGATGTCGTGCTCCGTCTGAACTTCACGTCTGGAATGTGCAATCCAGCTTTGAAGTTTCAGAGTCCCTCTTCCCAGCAAAACGTGAGCACAGGCCGACGCCACCTACCAGGGAGCAGCTGGAGAAAAGTCAGGAAGGGCATCAGGAAACCGTTAAGCACGAAGATTAGAAATCACTCCTACGTGCAAGTGTTGGCACAAAGAATACATACGTGCAAATACAAACTCCCTAAGAAGAATCCACGTATGGGTTTGCCGCGCTGACTGACTGAACTCAAACTAGCTAACAAAATATGTTGCCACACAGTTTTTACTGCATGTTCACTTCACTTGTTGGGTAGTTCTGCACAGCTCCAGTCAGTCAGCACAAGTAGTGCAGATATAATGTGAGCGCAAAGTTTCTTTGTAGCTCGTCCTACGCGGTACCTGTTATCTGTGCAGTTGGCAAAGATATGGAGATGTGTGCTAATGATAGAATCAGCAGTTGCATCCATAGAGCGTTTGGTCTGAAAAGGCTGGGCTATGTGAACAGTAGGCAGGGCTACGTGAACAACAGTTAGATTCCCCAACGTTGTCCCCATCATTGTCACCAGCTATGTCCCAGTCCGGTCATCCTCGTAGGTCTTCGTGCCACCAGCCCTGTCCCCGTCCTGTCACTCATTGGTCTCCGTTGATGGTCAGTTCCGAGGTCCACCCGCACAGCCGCTCATCTCTCCTATTCACATCAAACATCGCACCGATAGGAGCTCACGCGGCGAACATGGATCTCCTGTTTCCTCTTCGGCACCACTCAGGAAGAAGATGAAGATATGGGGAATAGTGAATGAGGAGTAGCTATGTCTGCCGTTTCGATAAGTAAGAGTGTCGAACCGAACATGGATCTAAAGGTAGAACAAATATTCCCTCAAGTTCTATCGACCACAGACACAACTTTATGCACGCTTAACGTTGTCTTTACCTAGAACAACTATGACACTAGAAGTACTTTGTGGGTGTTGTGGGATAGGTTTGCAACATAATAAAGAGCACGTAAATAAAAACTAGGGGCTGTTTAGATAAAAGTACAATTAAATTACGATAACGAGCTCATATGATGGGCAGCAAAGGACAACAACATAAACACAAGCAAATTAAACCAGTCATAGCAATTCACAAATCACTGATAGGACAACAAAAATCTACTCAAGCATCAGAGGATGGCAACACATCATTGGATAATAAAATGAAGCATAATGCACCATGTTCGAGTAGAGGGTATAGCAGGTTGCGGGAGAGTGGAGCGATGAATAAGATGAGGGAAGGTGATGAAGATTTTTGGGAAGATTGCCATCACACGATGATTGCCGCGGCGGCGTTCCGGCACCACCGGGAGAGTGGGGGAGAGAGCCCCCCTCCTTCTTCTTCCTTGACCTCCCCCTAGATGGGAGGAGGGTTTTCCCTCTGGTCTATGGCCTCCATGGTGGTGGAGGGGCAAGGGCCACTCCGAGATTTGACCTGTCTCTCTGTTTCTCTTCTAGTTCGCGACTCTGATTCTGGACTTTCACCATTTCATAAATAATCGGAGATCTGTAACTCCGATTGGGCTGAAATTTTAACACGATTTTTATCCAGATATAAGCTTCCTTGCTTCCAAAGTACACCTCCCTCAGGCATCGTATCACATTATTTCCGCTTCCCAAATACCGCATATATTCCAAAAAAAATCCGTAATTTTTCTCTGCGTTTGGACTCCGTTTGATATGGATTTTCTGTGAAACAAAAAATATGCAACAAACAGATACGACGGAGACGTATTATCATCCTCAAGCTTAATTCCTGTTCATCCTCGAGTAGGTATATAAGAAAAAAGATAATTTTTGATGAGGAATGCTACCTAGCATAATCTTGATCATGGCATGAACATTAAGACACAGGTGATTGAAAGCAATAGTATATCATTTGACATCGAAAGGATAATAAAAGACATACATGTAATTCATCATTGCCTTTCATAATAATGGAGCTAAAGGAAACATCCTCTGTACAATTAATTGTGGTAAGCATGACACACTCAATCTTCCCTACATAAGGTATAAATCATGATCACCTTGGTGTCAAACCAGGCAATTGGATCGTACTTCTAAAGCGCTTCAGCATTTTCAACTTCACTGAATATATGAGCGTGAGCCATGGATATAGAACTATGGGTGGAATAGAATGCGGTGGTAGGGATCAGTATGAGAAGGAAAAAAGTCTCGCATCAACTAGGTGGATCAATGGGCGATGAAGATTCCCATTGATATCAATGCCTGGAGTAGGGATTGCCATGCAACGGATGCACTAGATATATAAGTGTATGAAATCTCACAAACGAAACGAAGTGGGTGTGCATCCAACTTGCCTGCTCATGGAGACCTCGGGCATTTTGAGGAAGCCCATAATTGAAATATACAAGCCAAGTTATATAATGAAAAATTCCAATTAGTATATGAAAATGATAACTCAACAGAATCTCTATATGAAGAACCTGGTGCTACTCTGAAACACAAGTGTGGTAAAAAAAGATAGTAATATTGACCCTTCCCTCTTTTTCTCTCAATTTTTGATTTCCTTTATTTATTTTTTTCGGGCTCTTTGGCCTCTGTTTTTTTTATTTTGGGCTCTTTAGCCTGTTTTTATTTCTGTAAGTCCGAAGTCTCATCCCGATGTGAGGGAATCATAGCCGCCATCATCCTTTCCTTACTGGGGCAATGCTCTAATAATGATGATCATCACACTTTTGTTTACTTAAAACTCGATATTACAACTCGCTAAAACTAATACATGTTGACATATATGAATGCCTCTAGCAGTGTAGCAGGATGTGCAACGATCTAGCATAGCAAAGATATCAAAAAACAGACAAGCCATGAAAATATCATGCTAGCTATCTTACGATCATGCAAAGCAATATGACAATGAACGCTCAAGTCATGTATATGATGATGATGGAAGTTGCATGGCAATATATCTCGGAATGGCTATGGAATTGCCATGTTAGGCAAGTATGGTGGCTGTTTTGAGGAAGGAATAAGTTGGGTTTATGCACCGACGAAAGTTGCATGGTACTAGAGAGGCTAGTAATGGTGGAAGAGTGAGAGTGCGTCTAATCCATGGACTCAACATTAGTCATAAAGAACTCATATACTTATTGTGAAACTTTTATTAGCCCTCGAAGCAAAGTACTACTCGCATGCCCACATGGGGGAGGTTGGTTGGAGTAAACCATCGTGCACTCCCGATTCAAATATCACAGAAGGATTTCAATCAAGAATAAATTATGATCCGACTTCACCGCTAATGTCAGCGGCCACCACTTTACATGCGTGAGGATTTACTTGCGTAAAGACTTAATAACCTTAACAACATTATTAATACTTGACTTTAATTCTTCTACTATCATGCCCACATATTACCACCTCAATATCACAAAACTATTGCAAGGAATTAAACATATCATATTCAGCGATCCATTTTCAAGGACTACACAAGTAATTTTATTAGCTTGGTTCGAAGATGCATGCATTTAATTGGCATTTTCATTGGGAAATTTTACGGTGCATTGCAATACATGATAGCACGTGTATTATATGGGGTATTTTCGACCTAAAAATTATTTACATTTAATTGGCCCAATTAAGTCCAGGGATATTGTTGTCCTAAAAATTTCGAATTAACTTAATTGCATTAACATGAAGCTTAATTAGATTAGATGGTGATCGTGCGTGGTCATTTCATTTTGGGTTAGAGCGAGCGGTTCCTCCTCCTCGCCTCGAGCCCTAGTCTCTGGTGAACACATCGGCGCCCTCGATCGCCGTAAATCGCCGCCGAACACCGCCGCGCGCACTCACCGTTGCAATCCCTCCTCCTCCTACTACTCTCCCTCGGGTTATGCAGTGCCAGTTCTTCGTAGAAGACACCTAATCCCCTCCTGAAAAGCATATGATAAAGTAAAATGGCCATTCCTTCAACAGGCACTGCGTATGAAAGGTTTCGATCAATCCTGAAGACACTAGGTGGAATCTTTCACGCACAAGGGTAGTGTTGGAATTAAAGTGAATGATGATATCGGTCACTATTTCCAAACACATAAGGGCCTGCGTCAAGGTGATCCGATGTCACCTATTCTGTTCAACATTGTAGCTGACATGTTGACAATTCTTATTGGAAGGGCTAAGGAAGCTGGTCAGGTTGGCGGCCTGGTACCTCATCTAGTTGAAGGAGGGGTCTCTATCCTGCAGTACGCCGACAATACTATTATCTTCATGGAGCATGACTTGGTGAAAGCGCAAAACATGAAGCTGTTGTTATGCTTATTCGAACAATTGAGTGGGCTTAAGATTAATTTCCACAAAAGCAAGCTATTTTGCTTTGGAAGAGCTAATGAGGAACAAGAGGCATATAAACAATTGTTCGGGTGTGAGTTGGGGGAGTTACCTTTCACGTATTTGGGTATACCAATTCACCATCGTAAGCTAACAAACAATGAGTGGAAATGTACTGAAGATCGTTTTGAAAAGAAACTAAGCTGCTGGAAGGGCAAGCTGATGTCATACGAGGGGCGATTAATTCTCAATAATTCGGTACTCACGAGTATGCCGATGTTTCTCCTTTCTTTTTTCGAGGTACCTGTTGGAGTTCGGAAAAGATTGGACTTTTATAGATCACGCTTCTTTTGGCAGAGTGATGACCTGAAGAGAAAATACAGGCTCGCTAAGTGGGATATTATTTGTCGACCGAAAGACCAAGGGGGTCTAGGTATAGAAAATCTTGAGGTGAAGAACAGATGTCTTCTCAGCAAGTGGTTGTTTAAACTATCTGTAGAGACGGAAGCCACCTCGGCCCAGATTCTGCGTAATAAGTACCTTCAATCTAAAACCTTGTCCCAGGTGACTGTGAGGCCGAGTGACTCACCATTCTGGAAAGGATTGATGAGAGTTAAGTCAATCTTTTTCAATAGGACAAAGTTTATTGTTGGAGACGGTAACTCTACGAGATTCTGGGAGGATACATGGCTTGGGGAAACACCTCTCGCGCTACAATATCCCTCTCTGTATAGCATCGTGCAACGAAAAGATGCCTCTGTTGCGACAATTCTTCAGTCTTCTCCTCTCAATATTCACTTTAGGAGAGCGCTAGCAGGCAACCGCTGGGAAGCTTGGCTCCATCTGGTCAGACGACTGATGGATGTGCAGCTTTCTCAAAGTCCAGACCAGTTATGCTGGAGGCTAACTAGGAATGGACAGTTTTCGGTTAAGTCGATGTATTTAGATGTCAACAACTCTAGTGCTATTCCTAGGTCGAAGCATGTTTGAAATGTCAAAGTACCTTTGAGAGTCAAAGTGTTTATGTGGTTTGTGCATAAACAAGAGATTTTGACCAAAGACAATTTGGCAAAACGTAACTGGACTGGATCCTCGAGATGTTCGTTTTGTGACCGGAACGAGTCCATCAAACACCTTTTTCTCGAATGCCCGATGGCAAAAATTTTATGGCGGTCTGTTCAGATTGCCTTTAACATTTCCCCACCGAATTCCATCAATACTTTATTTGGGCCCTGGCTTGACGGGATAGATTCCGCATTAGTGAGACACATCTGTGTTGGAGTATGTGCCGTGCTATGGGCAGTGTGGAATTGCAGAAATGATTTGGTTTTTAACAGAACAACAAATACTCATTTTTTGCAGGTTATCTTCCGAGCCACTGCATTGATCCGTATGTGGTCACTACTCACTCCGACGAAGGCCAGGGAGTGTTTGGTTACTGGGTCTATCCGATGGGAGATGGTAGCACGGGGTATTTTCAACCGGTTTGGATGGCGGTCATGTAATAGGATAGGCAATTGGTTTTCCTATCTTTCTTTTGGCAGCCGGTTGTGGCTGTTATATGTTTTGCTTGCTCCTTGGGAGCCTAGTGTTTTAGACCTCAAGTACTTTGTTGAACGTATTTGATTTTTAATAAAGGTGGCCGTGTGCATCATTTTGATGCAGAGGCCAGGGATCTCCCCCTTTTCGAAAAAAAAAGATATAGATATATAGATATAGAATAAAACGCCCTTTAAAAAAAGGACTGTGCTATTTGACACACGTGTGCCACATAGCTAAAACTGCTACACACATCTTATTCCTTCCTCTCTAAGTACAGAACGATCTCCCTCCCTTCGATCCCTCCTTCTCCCGAACGATTTCGTAGGCTCACCCGAGAAACTTGCTTCTCCCGCACATCTCGCGCCCTCACCCCCCCCCCTCCTCGGGAAAACTGCCACTTCTTCACGTCTCCCACGTAATAAAAAAAATTGTGTATGTCGGATTCGAACCCACAACTCCCTGGCACCAAAGCGCACCACCATAACCAACTCACCCTCAGGGATTTGTTGCTGAACTAAAGAAAACTATTCGTTTTTACCCTTTTTTTACAATCGTGTTATTACAGAAAATTACCACGATTTCCCCTTGGGTCAAAGTTACCATGGTATTCGTACGTAAGTTATCAGGTCTATGTTGCCTAAGTTATCATGCTATTTATATAGAACTTACCAGGTGCTATGTTTCAACAACTACACCCCCCTTCAATGTTAGTGATGTGTTCTGTACACAAGTTATCAGGTCCTCCATGCGTAAAATACCGTGGTACTAATTCATAAGTTATCAAGGTATGTTTACATCAACCTCCCCCTGGTCAAAGTTACCATGGGAGATTGTACATGACTTACCGGTTCTACAATTTGTATATTATCATGGTACTTACACCTAAAAACCCGGGTGTGTTTCAGTAGATTTTTCCATAGGTAAAAATTACCACAATATTTTTGTGTAACTTATCATGCCTATAGCGGGTCAAAGCGGATCGTTTTTTGGCCAACCCACGAGCACGTGTGTCCCTCATGACACTAATCATTATGTGACTTTCTCGTGGCACGTCATGTGTTGTGTTCATCCAAGAGGCCCCGCGAGGCGAGTGTATGTTTTTAACAACTTTTTTTCTTTGGTAAAAAGTTAGCATGGTGTTTATATGTAAGTTATCGGTTATGGGTGCTTGTATTATCATGTTATTTACACAAAAAATTTTTGGGGGTGTTTTGAACAACTTTTTTCCGGGTCAAAAACTTATCAAGGTGATTCTAGGTAACCTATCAAGGTGATTCTAGGTAACTTATGGGTGCTTGTATTATCATGCTATTTACACAAAATTTATCAGGGGAATGTTTTAGCAAAAATTTCCTCCCCCCACGGGTCAAAAACTTATCATGGTGTTTAGTTATCGCAGTGCATATGTTTTCATGCTATTACATATAAAAAACCAGGGGAGGGAGGTATACTACCGTGCTATTTACACATAAGTTACCGGAGTACCTTTTCAATATTTTTCTTCCCGATGGTCGAAGTTACCATGGTGTTTCTACCTGATTTATCAGATGTGCGCTGCGTATATTACCATCTATTTACACATAAATTATCAGGTGTATTTTCACATTTTTCTTCCCCAATGGTTAAAGATATCATGATGTTTGTATCTAAATTATCAGGTCTATGGCGTGAATGTTATCGTGCTATTTACAGAAATTACAGAGATCAAAGTTATCACGATGCTTTCAACAAAGTTATCACGCCTCCGGTGCTTATATGACCATGCTACTTACACATAATGTAACATGTGGTATACAGAAGTTATCATGTTGGTGGTGTGTTAATTATCTGATGATGATGGAGAATTTACCACGAAAAAAATTTATGTGCCAGGTTTGATAGGTGAAACAAAAATATTTTCTGTGCTAACATATTAAAGGCAAACATGTCTAAAACTGTATTTTCCTTAGCTTGCACAACAATGAGTCATAGGTGAGGTGGTCAGCTCCCCTAGTTTATTACCTGTAGACCGGAGATCAAATCCCAATCCTAGCATTATTTTTGGGAGGCATCTGCGGGTGCGCGCGATAAATCGGAAGGACGTGAGGAAAAACTAAAGAAGGAAGGAAATGGGGAGGATGTGACGGAAAACTAAAGAAGGAAGGAAATCGGAAGGGCAAGGTGGGTGCGCGCGATCTGATCTGAGGGTGCGGGATGTGTGTGGCAGTTTTTGCAATCTGCCACACGGTTGCCATATACATTAGTCGTTAAAAAAAAAGTAGTCCGAATAGTAATTGATTCAAGTAGGTCAAATAATCGTCAAGTGGCATCGAACTCTTGAGTCCGTGTAGGTTTATAAGTAACAGAGCTAGCGCCTATATATACTATACACATATACGATGTCTGTCTGTCTGATCTGCAAGAACAAGCGCGTGGAGTCCTTGTTGTCCGGTCGCCATGCACCAGAGACGGTGTCCAGACCTCCCGCCGGATGTGCTCCGTGAAATCTCAGGTTCCATGCAGTCTGCAAGACATGGCGTGACTCACACCACACCACGGCAACGAAGCAGCCATCCTTATTGCCATGGCTCATGTCGACAAACATGGACAAGTATGATCTCAAGTTCAGATGCGTCTTCTCTAGGACAAGCTACCACTCCTCGCCTTCATCCGACAAACGAACCTGGGTGGCCAGCGCCGACGGCACCGCCGTCTGGTACATGGCCGATGGCCCCTGCCCTAGCCTCCACGACCCTCTTACTGGAGCCGCCGTCGCCCATCTCCCTGCCTTCCCAGACAAGTGGGAAAAGGGGCATGCCTGCGGCCTCTACTGCTTCCTTTATATATATGAAGTATTTTAGGAGGGCCTATATGGATTGGAGGGAGTATGAATGATTGGTTATAATGGGCATATATGAGAAATAACGAAAGGAGAGAAAAAAGGAATTGATCAGTGGGGATAAAAAAGAACAGGATATTCAATAATATGAAGATGAGAATAACACAAAGGATTTGGCATTTAAAAATAGAACATCATGCATTCAATGCAATAATGAAAAGGTATTAATACAGAGGGACATGGGAGGGTCACGCATATATGTGTTGCTACGTAGTATGCGACCGTTATGTGCAATGGAAATAACGTAGCAAGGAAGGTGAGAGGCCCTATGTGAGCGTTGAGTTGCATGCAATGAAGTAGGGTCGTTTCGCTCAGACGTAGACAATTCTTTTTATTGATCCTCAAGCATGCACACATTTAATAGAATGTTTTATTGAGATTTTTCTCACGACTTGGTGCAAATTCCAAACGTCGCTTCAACTTACAAATAATGTCTTAGTATGATTTTTTTTTTTTTTGTAAATTAGGCTCTTTAGAGCAGTATCGCCGTAAAAATAGTACAAAAACTATTGTACGTGTACCATGCTTCTTAATGTCCTATGTCTCGAATTTCTCCTAGACCTCAGTATGCGCCTCTGCCCCATGGTCAGGCACATTTCAGATGTTGTCGGGCCATGCTTACAGATATGTTAGTGTACATGTTAATCATTTCTCCCATTGCAACGCACGGAAATATAATATGATAGTACTATGTAATTTGATGTACACCAAATCTTTTTATTGATCCTCAAGCATGCACACATTTAATAGAATGCTTTGATTGAGATTTTTCCCACGACTTGGTGCAAATTCCAAACGTCACTTCAACTTACAAATAATGTCTTAGTATGATTTTAATTTTTTGTAAATTATGCTCTTTAGAGCAGTATCGCCGTAAAAATAGTTTTTAAAAATAGTACAAAAACTATTGTACGTGTACCATGCTTCTTAATGTCCTATGTCTCGAATTTCTCCTAGACCTCAGTATGCGCCTCTGCGCCATGGTCAGGCACATTTCAGATGTTGTCGGGCCATGCTTACGGATATTTTAGTGTACATGCCAATTATTTCTCCCGTTGCAACGCACGGAAATATAATGTGCTATTACTATGTAATTTGATGTACACCAAACCGTATGAGAAAATTATTTCTCTATGAACTTATAGCTCTTAGTTTATTCTAGGGCGACATCCAACTTTAGCCGTGTGATATACACTGTCTCATCCCCTTGCACATACACGAACTATCCTCAACTAGTAAGAAATTGGAATTTTTTCTTGAAAATAGAAAAATAATCTTTGATTATTGGTTGACCAACACTATACTTGTAAAACTTGCAAACACCAATGTGTGCATGCATATTGAGAATGTTGATTGAATATAGTACTGCTACGATTTGTTAGTTTTGTCTAAGGAGAAATTGATGGCTAAGTGGTGTTTTGTCTTGGAGGTGTTGGTCTCTGTAGTACTAACTGCGGTCACTAAATATGGCATTTATTCAAACTTCCCTAATTTGCACCAGGAATACCTGATATATAATTATGTTGGATAGATAAGTATAGTACACATCTATTTGGAAAGAAAACTGTTTTTTCTTGATCAGGAAAACAGCGCAATGCTGGAGGGTGCAATATGGTGGAGGAAGAAGCAGCACCAGGTAGCTCCAACTCCATGGAACATAATAAACATCGAGAGACTCGAACAACAACATTACAAGTCTTATTTCAAGGTGATCGTGTGCAACCTGCCTTGCACCATGGATAACTCTCAGCTGTGACAGTTTTTCAGCAAGTATGGCAAGGTGTTTGACGCTAAGGTAATCAATAAGAAGAAGACCAAGATACCAAAGCTATTTGGGCGTGTGACCATTGCGATGGTGGACAAACTACTCGATGGTCTCGCTGTTCTAGACAGACTGGTCAGTAATGTATAGTTGCTTAATGAACAAATTGAATTATATCCTCATCTTTGTTTATTTTTCAAGATGTATAACTGTTGATGGACTTCCTTTTCGTTCATGCATGCAGGTCTTTTATGGATGCATCCTTGAGGTGCGCCTAGTAAAGATCATGAGGCAGCTGGATCAAACTGTTAAAGATGATTGATTGAAGCAGTATATTCTTAGCAGTCTTATATTAATTACATTGATGCTATTACTACCTTTTAGTGATTTGGTAGCAGCATTTTAATTATGAGAATTGGTCTCCAGGAAATCAATATCACGAAATGTCTTATCCCCATTGCTCAGCAATTTTGTTTTTGTTTTTTTCTTCTATTTCCACTTTTTTATTTTTATATTGTTGCATTATGTGGTGCCCACCACTACTGCTTTTAGCGTGGCGGGCAAATATTTGCCTGTCACTGCTCTGTATATACCAGTGGCGAGCATGTTTTTTACCTGCCACTGCTAATTTTTCAAATTCGCACTGGCTGGGTCTTGATCATACACTGAATTGACCTCACATATAAGGCTTTATCCAGTAGTATCAAGTCTGTGTTTTTAGTCATTCCTTGAAATGCTATTGCCGGTTGGCATCCCTATTTAGTGTGCTAGTGAAATAGAAAAACACAATTAGATGCATATGCTCTGCCACATGCTAGCTAGGCCACCTTTGCATATTGTGGCCATCTTGACATGTCCACATCTTTTAGTAGTAACTACAACCCATACACAATGTTTTTTTGTTAAAGTATAATGTTTGGCCCTCTCCCATAGTTCAGACATTTTGAGCAAATGTTTGGTGCATGAATTCAGTACGGTATGAGAGTGAAAGGGTCTCGAGTTTAAGACCCTGCCAACTCAATATTAAAAAGAACAGGAGGCCTACGTCGACCCCACGTTTAAGGACTAAAAATAGCCTAGACGTGATGTGGATGTTGAAATATATCGCCACCTTTTTTCATCAGTTCGGACTGATAGGTGAAATGGTTAGGTGCATATAACTCCAATGGAGCATAGACGTTAGGGGGACTGTTGAAGAATAATGTGCAAAACCTGCTGAAGAAAGAAATCAATACTTTTCCCTGAAATTAAAATTAAGGACGCTCCACGAATTTGGAATAGGAGTACTACTTGATATGTAGCGCATGTTCTTCCATGTTTAGGTGGCTGTCCAGCGAACAAAGCACGCTCCCGTGCGCTAGTGCTATGTCCTTCAGCCTAGTATACGAGAGCGAGCAAACAAGGGGGGCATCATTTTTTAGACCAGATCTCGGGGAGCCTGGAATTTTCAAAATTTCATGAAAATTATTTATAGGTTTCAGGAAAAACATTGCTTTTGCACGGATACATCTAGAAGTTATTCATATATCTATAAATTTTCATTGAATAACATGTTAATTTATAGCCTATGCAAAAAGGCACAATCCTGGCCAAATACAGTGTTAGAAATGCCCATTTTTATACATGTAATTACCTTTTTTGTTTACACCATGCAGAAGAATATATTTTCCTGAAACTTGCTGTGTAGAAACTTACAAATGTATATGTATAAGCACACTTTTTCCGAATTTTTTGTGAACTGGATATAAAGTTTTCAAACAAAAAAATAAAGAGCTGCATGGAGCCTGACCTCCAAAGCACATTATCAACAAACAAGTGCATATCCAGATTGCTGGGCGATTGATATAAGTAAAGGAAAAATGATCACAAGTAATGAGGCTTGTATGATTGTTTGCGGCTGTCTCGCGATCTGGTCTGAGCCCAATGCTGGTAGACATTAGGAGCAAGGCAGAATTGTAAGTGCTTTTGTTCGGTGGGCAATAGATACAACATCTGACCTGCTCATTAGAGGGAATAAACTCCGACAAAAACCGGTAAAAATTACACACTTGTAGAAAACAGGGCTTTCGTTCGAGCCGGATCGGAGCAATAGTCCCGGTCGCCTTACGAACCGGGACTAATGTCCCAGTTCGAGTGGCTAGGGCGCCGGCCGGGGCTCGGCAGGCATCAGTCCCTGTTCGAATGGGACCTTTAGTCCCGGTTCCAGACACCAACCTGGACTAAAGGAGCTATGGCAGGCGCGATGCCCTTTAGTCCTGGTTGGTGTCTCCAACCGGGACTAAATGTCTGTCTTCAGTCTCGGTTTTATACCCCAACCGGGACTAAAAATTTGCTTATATATATATCCTCGTCCCTGCCTGCCGTCTCCTCTGTTTTTCCTCATAGAAGGTGGGAGGTGTTCGATGAAATGCTCGAGAGCATAATGCCACTTGAGTTCACTCAAAACAAACTTGATATGAGCTACCCGAGCCACACTTAAGCTTTGTCCTCTTTCTTCTCCTCTGTTCTTCCTTGAAATTCTACCTCCAAGCTCCATTTTCCTCAAGATATGCGTAAATTTGGCGGTGCACCAACTATCCAAGTGTTCTAATAGGTTAGCAACTTCATCCTTTCATCTCTCATTGCTAGTTTAGCTCATTTCATGCTCTAGAAGTAGAGTGATTTGTGGGTTTTAGTGGAGGAGTGTATGTGGAAGTTTATTTGATTTAGATGCACAATATGTGGAAGTAGAGTGATTTGTGGGTTTTAATGGTGTTGTCCCGTCCCCATGCATGTACTCACCGCCGTCGATCGCCACCGCCGATCTCATCGCCGGCACCACCGTGGTGAGTCTCTTATTCTTATCTTTTTTTTCTAAAAAAAGCTTACTTGTACTATAGTTTGTTATTATATAGTGCCATGGTTTTGATATCCGCCCCCATCGGATCTTGTCCGACTAGACATAAATATTTTTATCTAGGAGGTATGTGAACCAGAAATTCCATCCGACCCTCTTGTCGAGAGGTAAAACTTAGTTGAAAAAGAAAATTATTATTTTAAAGAAAAATTGAAAAGAATTGAAGAAGAGAAGATGAAATTGGAGTTGCATGTTGCCGAAGTCATCGATCTAGACAAGATCCAGATGGATGCAATGCGCCTGAAGATTAGAAAGATTACAAAATATGCCATTGATAAAGAGGGTTGGTATCATTATGCAGTCAGATCAATTGTTACCATAGTTGCAATTTTGATCGCATTTGTTGTCGCATTTAAATGTATGTTTTAGATGCTCTAGATAGTTGTATGTATGTTGTTTCATGAGAACTATGTATGAACTTTATGTATATCTTTTTGTAGTAATAATATTTGATCACTACTGTACTTTCTTTTTAATGTGATTAACATGTATTAAATTGGTCATTTCTCTATTCATGATGTTTATGTAATAGTTTTTGATATACTTAATTATATAATGTAGATGAACCTGCAATGGAAGTACAGTGACCAATGCACTTCCGAGTACATTACAGGCCTGCATAATTTTATCGATGTTGCTCAAGCAAACATTTTGGATGGTTTACTATGTTGTCCATGTGTTGTCTGTGAGAATAAGAAGGATTAGACTTCCACAAAAATCATTCACACCCACCTGCTTAAAGATAGTTTCATGCCGAGCTGTAATTGTTAGACCAAGCATGGAGAAATAGAGGTTACGATGGAAGACAATGAAGAAGAAGAGGATGATGAAAACTATCCTATATTCCCTGAATACGGTGCTGCAACGGGAGGAAACTGAAGATCAACAGGCGCCAGATGTGCCCGCTAATTATCTACGCCTAGGCATTGTTGATGCACAGAGAGAATGCGAAAGTGAAAAGGAGATGTTGAAGTTCGATCGCATGTTATAGGATCACAAAAAAATGTTATATTAAAATTGCGAAGATGGCAACATAAAGCTCGGTACCACACTGGAATTACTGCAATGGAAGGTAGAGAATGGTTTATCTGACAAGGTGTAATGCCCCGGATGTAATACTTTCCCTTTTGGGTATATAATAAATCTCCGGCTTCATCTATTTCCATTTCGGGTTCTTTGTCTTTCGGGCTTTCGTCGTTTTGTTGTGTGAGTGTGTGGCATTCTTTCATATCATGTAGACATGTGCATTGCTTTACTTTTGTGTTGTGGGTTGCATCCGGTTCCGTGTGTTTCTTCCCGTTGTCCGTTTCGCGTTCCGGAGCTCCCTCACGTGTCCGTGACGTCCCGTAGGCCTACTTTGTTGTTCGGGCGTTTTTTGTTACCGGTGTGCCGCGAGGTTGTGTTGTGTGTTGTTGTTTTGTTGTGTGCAACCCGCCTCTCAAATCTCGTCTCGTTTGGACTCCGTTGACTTTTCCCTCCGTTGTTCGTGTGGGCCCGAAGTGCCTTCACTTCGTGTCCCGGAATACCCCTGCTGCAGTCTCTTTTCTCCGTTTAGGCCTTTTAAATCAACCCCCGCGATCGGATCCGTCGGATCGCGATCGGAGGGCTCCTAAACACCCCTAGTCTCCAAACCCTAGTCTAAACCTGCTATATATTAGACCCTAGTCTAATTATTTTAGCATCCCCTTCTTCTTCCTCCTCCTCCCCTCTTTTTTTTTCTTTTCCTTTTCAACCAGATCCAAGAGATCTTCTGGATCCCGAGGGAGACCAGCTCCCTCGACCGCCGAGCCGCCTCGATCGAGTCCCTCGAGCGGGCGAAGTCAACGCACCGCACGCCGCGCCAGGGACTGGCCGATCCGCTCCACCGCGCGGCCAGATCGCCAGCTCGCCTCGACCGGGCCGGTCCAGGGGACCAGATCGCCGCGCCGATCGCCTCCGCTCGCCTGGGCCAGGCCCGTACCGCTTCCTGCCTCGCCTCCCGCCCCGCGGTGGGCCTCGCCTCGCCACCGCACCGAGTGACGGGCCGCCGCTCGCCTCCCAGGCCGCTCGCCGCGCGCGGGGCCCTTCTCCTCTCCGCGCCGGGCCGCGTCCCCGCGCCGGCCGGGCCCCGCCTCGCCGGGCCGCCGGGCCTCCTCCGCCTACCAGGCCACCCCGCACCACCGGGCCGCCTCCTCCCGGCCCGTACCAGCGCCGGATCGGGCCGCCGCCGCACAGTGCCTCTCCCTCCGGCGCACTGTTCATCCGGCCCGCACTGTTCATCCGTTCCAGATCTGATCCAGAGGTTGACCTAATCCTCCTAAGTCCCTTCTTTTTCTGATCTGAAATGCATACTTTGAACTGCTCTAACTCTGTGCCTGTTGCTCCGTTTTGCGCGTGTAGCATGTCCAGATGTTCGTGGAGTTGCCCTCTACATTTTACCTGTTGTAGTCATGCATGTTAGATGTCATCTTGACACTTGTTTTGCTGTTGCAAGAGTGCATGATGATATAAACTGCGGTTATGTGTTATTTTCATGCCACCTTTGACTTGTGATAACTTTTAGCTCGTTTGTCCAAACGATGCAAATGACATGTCCACGTGTTCGTCTTGCCACGAACTACGTGTTGTGTGTGATAGGTTGCATGGTAGATTTTTTGTTTCCTTGTTATCATCGTCGCAAAGTGCCATGTTCACATGTTGTGTTTTCACTTGTTATGAAATGCCATCTTGTTGAGCTCGTTGTAATCGGTGTGTTCACCACTTTGAAGCATGCTTGTGTGTTTCGGGATCACATTCATATGTTTTTTGATGAGGTGCTTACCCTTTGCCATGTTTAGTTTCGAGGTGTCTTAAACATGCTCTTTTGTGTGCTATGATGATATTGCTGTTTTAGGACTTTGTGAAATTTCACTAAGTCTGAAATCTGTAACGTTCCGATGCCATGTTCGTGTGATGTCGTAGGACAAAGCATGATAGTTTTGGGGTGGATTTTGATTGTTCCTTGTAGTATATATTGTTGTCTTTCCATCCATGTCCTCACATGTCCATTTGAGTGGCTGTAGCATGTTTATCTTTTGCTCTAAAGTTTCAATAAAATTCTGCTGCCAGAATTTTATTTCAAAGTTCAATATGTCCAAGATCATTGCTAGTGATCCGTGACTCCGTTGGGGATGCACTTTGGACCTAGTTGCTGTAATTTACATCTAGTTTGTGTTCAAGTCCTTTGCCATGCTTTTTGGGTGCTGTAGATTAATTATTTTGAGCTCCAAAGATGCCATGTTGCTGTAATTTGCAGTTTTCGCTCAAATCTTGTTTCGGGCATAACTTTTAGCCCGTAACTCCGATTTCAGCGAATCTTATATCAAACTTGGGTGATTTTCTGTGTAGATTAATAATATCAGGTTGTTATCTTGTTTTGAGGTGTTTTGCTTGAGTGATGTTTTCCGTGCTCCATGTGCATCTTTAGTGCATCCATCATGCATTCATGTTTTTCGAGTGCGCATTGCATCGTGTTGATTGGTGCTTGGTGTGTTTGTCTTGTTTAGAGCCGGAAGTTGAGCACGAGTTTTCCAACGAGGTTGAGCACGAGGTTTCCAACGAGTTTGAGCACGAGGACCCTTCTTTCGATCCGAACGTCTTTTCTTCAGGCAAGATGACCGAACCCCGATAACATTACTATCTTTGCCTATTGCTAGTAGTCTCGATCTTTAGTTTTGCCTCGATGCCCATGTTCTTCTTGTCAGCCTCCTACTTGTAACCAATTGCCATGTTTAATCACCCTACCTATGCAAACCGTTGCTTGGCTAAGTACGCTTCGCTCAGCCCTTCTTATAGCGTTGCTAGTTGCAGGTGAAGTGAAGATGCTTGCTCCATGTTGAAGTTTGGTTGGGTTATATCACACTATATAAATGCTTTAATTGAAATCACCTATATATTGGCAAGGGTGGAAGGCTAAGCCTTTTGCTTGGTGATTTGTTCCACTCATGCCGTTAGGATCCGTATAAGCCGGTTTTATGTTCCTTGATTATGCGTTCCTAACACGGTTGGGGTGTATGGGACCCCCTTGATAAACCGCTAAGTGCTAAGTCTTTTCCAGCAAGTCCCAACATTGGTACTATTCGCCTAACACAACTAAAACCTTTCCGAGGGAGTAATTAACCCGAGGCTTAATTAATTCAACCCCCCTGGGCCAGTGCTCGATTTGAGTGTTGGTCCAAACTAGAGTCGTGTGCGGGGCCCCCCTTGGCAACTTGGGTTTCGGCCACTGTACGCTGTGCTCATCCGGTCGTGGCCTGAGACTAGATACGCGCGGCTACTATCAGGGTGTCGGCACGCCGGGAGGATTTGCTGGATTAGCCTTACCTTAGCTCGGTATATCTTGAGCACGGGATTCCGAGGATACTCGGGTCTTCCCACCTTGGAGTTGCGACTCCGCGGATCGTGGGCTTGTAATGGGTCAAGTTGGAACACCCCTGCAGGGTTTGAACTTTCGAAAGCCGTGCCCGCGGTTATGTGGCAGATGGGAGCTTGTTAATTCCGGTTGTAGAAAACTTGACACAATGATACTAATACACTACCAGCGTGTGTTCCGTGACTGTCAATTTCCGAATAGGGATTCGGGAGTTGAACACGGAGGGGTTATGTTTGTGAGCTTGTAGCTAGGATCACTTAGTGATCACTTCTCGCCATATGCCTTCTCTTCTCGCTCTCTCTTGCGTAAGTTAGTGCTAGATGCTGCTGCAGACTCTTTGTTGTTCCTTCACCTCATTTCTTTCTTCAGCCTTTTCCCTCACCTAAAGGCTTAAATAGTTCTGTTACCCGGGAACGGGATTGCTGAGTCCTCTGTGGCTCACAGTTACTTCACACACCAGATGCAGGTCCAGCTGTGAGCTATCCAGGTGATGGCACCGAGCTGGATTGGGAGTACGACGAGGAGCGTAGTCGGTACTACGTGCGCTACCCGGACGATCAGTAGTGGAGTCTCTTACTAGGATTCGATCCGCCTGTGGTTGTTTTATCTGAGTTTGGTACTTTGACATTTGGCTTTTGCCCTTAGAGGGTTGTAGTGATCTTAATGTATGATGTTTGAGACTTGTACTGTAATTTCTGTGACGTGGCGATTGTAAGCCAACTATTTTCAGTTTACTATCCCTCTTTTACATGAGTTGTGCAAAGATTACCAAACTTGAGATCATTCTAGGATGGACTTATGCCTTTAAGTCGTGCCTCGACACGTAGGAGGTATAATTCCATCCTGGGCATTACAAGTTGGTATTCAGAGCCTTCTCCGACCTAGGAGCCCCCACTGTTTGATCGAACCGTTGACGGTTGAGTCTAGGCACACACTGAAAACTTTTTGAGTCCTATATTATATCGGAGGGTAGGATTTCTTTGCTTCTCATCCTTTTTCTCTCTGGTGAGGACTCCTGACGTCTACTCTTGTCTCTCCTATCTTCAAAATTTGCACAATTTTTTTTTTAGGAATCCCGCGAGTATTCTGGGATTGTTTCGATGTTCTTGTGACAAGGATATTGTTCCCGATGCCTCCTGTTACCGAGGAGTTGAGCTTCGGGGTATCATTGTAACAAGCATATCGCAGCAGTACTAAATACTTAAGACGGCCGACATCGAAAATCTCCCCTATACGGCCAGTGGCAAGATAACCCCGACATCACCCAGTACTGGGGAGGTAGTTCGGGAGTATTGCCATAGCTTGTTATAGTGGATGCTTTTCGAAGGTCCGAGGTACACAGTTTCCGAGAAAGACTGGTTATGTGTTGAAGGATGGATACACCTGGATGTAGGTTAGAGTTGATTGCGCGGTGCTTCCCGTGTATCCCCAACACCTGATTGCATAACTGGAATCTTTCAGAAAACTATAGGTGGGTTTTATCCAGTAGATCGTAGGCATTCTTCCAACGAATGCAGGTTAGTGAGTTCGGGGTTCGACATTGAGTGAAGGAGTTATATGACCGAGGTTACTATCAGGAGTTGCATCTTAAAGGGTCCTTGGCTATGCTGATCCGGGGATTGCAAAACCTTTTCGTAACGCGTTCATATGCTTTCAGCACAAAGATGTTAGAACGAAACTCCTCTCTTGTGTTTGTTCCTTTCCGTACCTTGTTGTTTTATTATTTTATCCTTTTGATCCCTATGTGGCTTCTCGTGAAGACTGATGTTATCATTTAACTGAGAAATTCATTCGTTCCTCTTGTTCGGATGATTTCATTCGTTCTTATTGTTTGAATGATTATTGTGAAGACTTGTTGCAATTCATTCCATTGATTCAGCTTATTCCTTCTGTCAATCAATTGCTGATTCGTGGTCATCTCTTACAGGATGGCTCCGAAAAAGGTTCCGAATGCCAACCCAGAGGTGGAAGAGGTCCCAGAGCATCCTCCTTCACCTCCTCCTCCGCCTGAGGCTTGGAGAGCAATTATGCAGACTACTGCTCAGAACACTCAGTTGATGATGCAGATGATGCAGCAAATGCAGGCTATGCAAGCTAATCAAGCTAATCAGAGCGTTCCAATGAACCAAGGCAACTTCTTCCAGCAGCACCATGCTACCCTCAACCAGTTCTTGGCCAACAATCCTAAAGCTTTCAGTTACTGTGTCGACCCTCTTGATGCTGAGGATTGGCTGACCGATATCAAGAAGCATTTTGAGTGCAGTAACGTGAAAGAAGATGACTATGTGAAGTTTGCAGCCTTCCAACTGAAAGATCAAGCAGCTGACTGGTGGCAGCAGTACAAAGACTCAAGGCCGGGTCAAGTGATCTCATGGGAGAATTTCTGCAGGGATTTCCGCTCGCATCACATTCCTACAAGTGTTATCGAGGGTATGCGTGAGCAATTCCGCAACCTCAAGCAGGGCTCCATGACAGTCTATCAGTATAATGTCAAGTTCCAAAACCTCGCTCGCTATGCAAAGCAAGACATTCCTGATGCAAAGAGCAAAATCTATCAGTTCCGTGGAGGTCTCAAAGATGAACTTCAGCTTGCTCTCACTCTGTTCGAGCCAGACGAATTCGATAAGTTCTATAATATGGCTTTGAAACAAGAAGCAGCTCAGCTCAAGATGGAGGCTTCTAAGAAGAGAATTCGAGATGCTGTTCACTCTACCTCATCGTCTCAGTTGGCTGCGAAACAACAGAAATTCTGGCTTCCTCCTCCTCCAATGATTCGAGCTCCATACAACAACTCCAGCAACTTCAACAACTCCAACAACAAGAACTCTAGTGGTCGTGGTTTCTCCCACCCACCCAACCCAAGCAACCAGTCGAAAAAGCAGTTTCAGTCTCAAGGCTCCAAGTCCAGTGGCTCTCAGTTCCGTCCTCTCTCAGAAGTGACTTGCAACAAATGCACTCAGAAGGGTCACTATGCCAACAGATGCCCGAATCCGAAGCGTCTTCCTCCTCCACCACCTATGAGTTCAGCGATTGTCAGGCATGATCCAAAGTCTGCAAGGGTCAATCTGATGAATGCAGCACAAGCAGAGGCTTCTTCTGATGTCATTCTGGGTAATCTCTCAGTGAACTCTTTTCCAGCTAAAGTTTTGTTCGATTCAGGTGCTTCACATTCTTTCATGTCAAGACCTTTTGCTTTGTCACATGATATGCCATTGCAAGCTTTGCCGAGTCCGATGTCTGTGCTTTCTCCGGGTTTGCTCATGAACTCCAACAACTTTGTTCCGAATGTTTCTATCCGCATGGGTGATTATCGATTTCTGGCTAATCCGGTGGTTCTTGGTCATTCTGATATCGACCTCATTCTCGGAATGGATTGGCTTTCTCAGCACGATGCTCACATTGATTGTGCTCAAAAGGAAGTCAAATTGACACATTCTGATGAAGATGTGATTATCTTCGCCTCCAGGGATAATACTATTCGGCTTTTCTCTCTTAATGATAAGGGTGAAATTAATGCCATAGAGCAAATTCCAGTGGTGAATGAATATCAAGACGTCTTTCCAGAAGAACTTCCAGGCATGCCTCCACACCGTCAGGTGGAGTTTGTCATTGAACTCGAGCCGGGCACCGAACCTGTTTGTCGGCGTCCATACAAGCTCTCTTCAGATGAATTGAAGGAATTGAAGAAACAGTTGGATGAACAGGAGCGTATGGGTCTCATCAGACCGAGTACATCTCCGTGGGGCTGTGGTGTCTTATTTGTCAAGAAGAAAGATGGCACGGAGCGTCTCTGTGTTGACTACCGGCCACTGAACAAGAAGACGATTAAGAACAAGTATCCGCTCCCCAACATCAACGAACTCTTTGAGCAGCTCAAAGGAGCTAAAGTGTTCTCTAAGCTTGACCTCCGAATTGGCTATCATCAAATTCGCATTCGCGAGGAAGACATTCCCAAGACGGCCTTCAGAACGAGCTACGGTTCATATGAGTATACCGTCATGTCCTTCGGTCTCGCCAATGCTCCTCCTACCTTTTCAAGGATGATGCATTACATCTTCAACCCCTATACTGGTGAATTTGTTCTTGTGTATCTGGATGATATTCTGGTGTTTTCCAAGAATGAAGAAGATCACGAAAAGCACTTGCGTCTGGTTCTTGATCGACTCCGAGAGCATAAATTCTATGCCAAGTTCTCAAAGTGCGAGTTTTGGCTCGATAAGGTTTTGTACCTGGGCCACATTATCTCAGCTGACGGTATTGCGGTTAATCCCGAGAAAGTTGAAGCAATTGTCAACTGGGAAGCTCCTCAGAACGTCAAGCAGCTCCGCAGTTTTCTGGGTCTTGCCAGCTATTGCAGAAGGTTTGTGGAGAACTTCTCCAAGATTGCCAAGCCTCTTTCCAACCTCCTTCAGAAGAATGTCAAATACTTTTGGTCTCCCGAGTGTGAAGTGGCTTTCAAAACCCTCAAAGAGAAGCTTGTATCTGCTCCAGTTCTGATTCCTCCAGATGAATCCAAGCCCTATGAAGTGTTCTGTGACGCTTCTCTTCAAGGCCTTGGTGGTGTGCTTATGCAAGAGAAGAGAATTGTGGCATACACTTCTCGTCAGCTAAAGCCAGCTGAGAAGAACTATCCCACACATGATCTCGAGCTAGCAGCTGTGGTACATGCTCTGATTACGTGGAGACATCTGTTGTTGGGCAGAAAGGTCGACATCTTCACTGATCACAAGAGCTTGAAGTACATCTTCACACAGCCGCATCTGAACCTCCGCCAGACTCGTTGGGTCGAGATGATCCAAGAGTACAACCCCAGCATTGAGTACACTCCAGGCAAGGCGAATGTGATTGCAGATGCTTTGAGCAGAAAGGCATATTGCAACAGCCTTCTTATCAAGCCACACCAGCCTGAGCTTTGTGAAGCTTTCAGGAAGCTCAACCTTCAAGTTGTTCCGCAGGGTTTTCTTGCTAATCTCCAGATTGCTCCTACCTTGGAAGATCAAGTCCGTGAGGCCCAGCTCAGTGATACCATGGTGAAGAAGGTGAAACATGGGATTGCAAAGGGCACTCCAAAATACAAGTGCTTCCGTGTTGATGAGAGAGATACCTTGTTCTTCGAGGACAGACTCGTTGTTCCCAAAGGTGATCTCAGGAAGCTCATAATGGAAGAAGCTCATGACTCTCTCCTTTCCATTCATCCTGGCAGTTCCAAGATGTATCAAGACCTCAAGCAATCTTACTGGTGGACACGCATGAAAAGGGAAATTGCCCAATTCGTGAATGAATGTGATGTATGCAGAAGAGTGAAAGCAGAACATCAACGTCCAGCCGGTCTTCTCCAACCTCTTCCTATTCCTGAGTGGAAGTTCGACCACATTGAAATGGACTTCGTCACTGGTTTTCCTAAATCCAAGCGAGGCAATGATGCTATCTTTGTGGTGATTGACAAGCTTACCAAAGTTGCTCACTTTCTCCCAGTCAAAGAATCAATCAATGCAGCTCAACTTGCAGAGCTGTACACTTCCAGAATTGTGTCCCTACATGGCATTCCTCAAGTGATATCCTCAGACCGTGGCAGCTTGTTCACATCAAGGTTCTGGGACTCCTTTCAGTCCGCCATGGGCACGAAGATCAGGTTCAGCACTGCCTTTCACCCTCAGACTAGTGGTCAAGTCGAGCGTGTGAATCAGATCCTTGAAGATATGCTCAGAGCCTGTGTCATCTCCTTCGGCATGAAATGGGAAGACTGTCTTCCATTTGCCGAGTTCTCTTACAACAACAGCTTCCAAGCAAGTGCAGGCAAAGCACCGTTTGAAATTCTCTATGGCAGAAAGTGCCGTACCCCTCTCAACTGGTTTGAAACAGGTGAACGCCAACTTCTTGGCAATGACTTGATCTCAGAAGCCGAAGAAATGTGCAAAGTCATACGTGAGAATCTCAAGGCCGCTCAGTCGCGTCAGAAGAGTTACTATGACGGAAAGCATCGTGATTTGGCTTTCGACATCGGTGATCATGTCTATCTCCGAGTTTCTCCGATGAAAGGAACCCAAAGGTTCGGGATCAAAGGAAAACTTGCTCCTAGATACGTCGGGCCTTTCAAAATTCTTGGCAAAAGAGGCGATCTAGCCTATCAGCTCGAGCTCCCTTCCAACTTTGCAAATGTTCATGATGTCTTTCATGTGTCTCAGCTTCGCAAATGCTTCAAGGCACCTGAGCGCATGATTCCGTTTGAGGAGATTGATCTTCAACAAGACCTTTCCTACCGAGAGCATCCAGTTGCAATTCTCGAAGAAACCGAACGCAAGACTCGCAACAAGTCCATCAAGTTTCTGAAAGTCAAGTGGTCACATCACACAGACCGAGAAGCTACCTGGGAACGAGAAGATCATCTTCGTTCCGAGTACCCTTCCTTTTTCCAGTCCTAGATCTCGGGACGAGATCTTTTTGTAGTAGAGGAGAGTTTGTAATGCCCCGGATGTAATACTTTCCCTTTTGGGTATATAATAAATCTCCGGCTTCATCTATTTCCATTTCGGGCTCTTTGTCTTTCGGGCTTTCGTCGTTTTGTTGTGTGAGTGTGTGGCATTCTTTCATATCATGTAGACATGTGCATTGCTTTACTTTTGTGTTGTGGGTTGCATCTGGTTCTGTGTGTTTCTTCCCGTTGTCCGTTTCGCGTTCCGGAGCTCCCTCACGTGTCCGTGACGTCCCGTAGGCCTACTTTGTTGTTCGGGCGTTTTTCGTTACCGGTGTGCCGCGAGGTTGTGTTGTGTGTTGTTGTTTTGTTGTGTGCAACCCGCCTCTCAAATCTCGTCTCGTTTGGACTCCGTTGACTTTTCCCTCCGTTGTTCGTGTGGGCCCGAAGTGCCTTCACTTCGTGTCCCGGAATACCCCTGCTGCAGTCTCTTTTCTCCGTTTAGGCCTTTTAAATCAACCCCCGCGATCGGATCCGTCGGATCGCGATCGGAGGGCTCCTAAACACCCCTAGTCTCCAAACCCTAGTCTAAACCTGCTATATATTAGACCCTAGTCTAATTATTTTAGCATCCCCTTCTTCTTCCTCCTCCTCCCCTCTTTTTTTTTCTTTTCCTTTTCAACCAGATCCAAGAGATCTTCTAGATCCCGAGGGAGACCAGCTCCCTCGACCGCCGAGCTGCCTCGATCGAGTCCCTCGAGCGGGCGAAGTCAACGCACCGCACGCCGCGCCAGGGACCGGCCGATCCGCTCCACCGCGCGGCCAGATCGCCAGCTCGCCTCGACCGGGCCGGTCCAGGGGACCAGATCGCCGTGCCGATCGCCTCCGCTCGCCTGGGCCAGGCCCGTACCGCTTCCTGCCTCGCCTCCCTCCCCGCGGTGGGCCTCGCCTCGCCACCGCACCGAGTGACGGGCCGCCGCTCGCCTCCCAGGCCGCTCGCCGCGCGCGGGGCCCTTCTCCTCTCCGCGCCGGGCCGCGTCCCCGCGCCGGCCGGGCCCCGCCTCGCCGGGCCGCCGGGCCTCCTCCGCCTACCAGGCCGCCCCGCACCACCGGGCCGCCTCCTCCCGGCCCGTACCAGCGCCGGATCGGGCCGCCGCCGCACAGTGCCTCTCCCTCCGGCGCACTGTTCATCCGGCCCGCACTGTTCATCCGTTCCAGATCTGATCCAGAGGTTGACCTAATCCTCCTAAGTCCCTTCTTTTTCTGATCTGAAATGCATACTTTGAACTGCTCTAACTCTGTGCCTGTTGCTCCGTTTTGCGCGTGTAGCATGTCCAGATGTTCGTGGAGTTGCCCTCTACGTTTTACCTGTTGTAGTCATGCATGTTAGATGTCATCTTGACACTTGTTTTGCTGTTGCAAGAGTGCATGATGATATAAACTGCGGTTATGTGTTATTTTCATGCCACCTTTGACTTGTGATAACTTTTAGCTCGTTTGTCCAAACGATGCAAATGACATGTCCACGTGTTCGTCTTGCCACGAACTACGTGTTGTGTGTGATAGGTTGCATGGTAGATTTATTGTTTCCTTGTTATCATCGTCGCAAAGTGCCATGTTCACATGTTGTGTTTTCACTTGTTATGAAATGCCATCTTGTTGAGCTCGTTGTAATCGGTGTGTTCACCACTTTGAAGCATGCTTGTGTGTTTCGGGATCACCTTCATATGTTTTTTGATGAGGTGCTTACCCTTTGCCATGTTTAGTTTCGAGGTGTCTTAAACATGCTCTTTTGTGTGCTATGATGATATTGCTGTTTTAGGACTTAGTGAAATTTCACTAAGTCTGAAATCTGTAACGTTCCGATGCCATGTTCGTGTGATGTTGTAGGACAAAGCATGATAGTTTTGGGGTGGATTTTGATTGTTCCTTGTAGTATATATTGTTGTCTTTCCATCCATGTCCTCACATGTCCATTTGAGTGGCTGTAGCATGTTTATCTTTTGCTCTAAAGTTTCAATAAAATTCTGCTGCCAGAATTTTATTTCAAAGTTCAATATGTCCAAGATCATTGCTAGTGATCCGTGACTCCGTTGCGGGTGCACTTTGGACCTAGTTGCTGTAATTTACATCTAGTTTGTGTTCAAGTCCTTTGCCATGCTTTTTGGGTGCTGTAGATTAATTATTTTGAGCTCCAAAGATGCCATGTTGCTGTAATTTGCAGTTTTCGCTCAAATCTTGTTTCGGGCATAACTTTTAGCCCGTAACTCCGATTTCAGCGAATCTTATATCAAACTTGGGTGATTTTCTGTGTAGATTAATAATATCAGGTTGTTATCTTGTTTTGAGGTGTTTTGCTTGAGTGATGTTTTCCGTGCTCCATGTGCATCTTTAGTGCATCCATCATGCATTCATGTTTTTCGAGTGCGCATTGCATTGTGTTGATTGGTGCTTGGTGTGTTTGTCTTGTTTAGAGCCGGAAGTTGAGCACGAGTTTTCCAACGAGGTTGAGCACGAGGTTTCCAACGAGTTTGAGCACGAGGACCCTTCTTTCGATCCGAACGTCTTTTCTTCAGGCAAGATGACCGAACCCCGATAACATTACTATCTTTGCCTATTGCTAGTAGTCTCGATCTTTAGTTTTGCCTCGATGCCCATGTTCTTCTTGTCAGCCTCCTACTTGTAACCAATTGCCATGTTTAATCACCCTACCTATGCAAACCGTTGCTTGGCTAAGTACGCTTCGCTCAGCCCTTCTTATAGCGTTGCTAGTTGCAGGTGAAGTGAAGATGCTTGCTCCATGTTGAAGTTTGGTTGGGTTATATCACACTATATAAATGCTTTAATTGAAATCACCTATATATTGGCAAGGGTGGAAGGCTAAGCCTTTTGCTTGGTGATTTGTTCCACTCATGCCGTTAGGATCCGTATAAGCCGGTTTTATGTTCCTTGATTATGCGTTCCTAACACGGTTGGGGTGTATGGGACCCCCTTGATAAACCGCTAAGTGCTAAGTCTTTTCCAGCAAGTCCCAACATTGGTACTATTCGCCTAACACAACTAAAACCTTTCCGAGGGAGTAATTAACCCGAGGCTTAATTAATTCAACCCCCCTGGGCCAGTGCTCGATTTGAGTGTTGGTCCAAACTAGAGTCGTGTGCGGGGCCCCCCTTGGCAACTTGGGTTTCGGCCACTGTACGCTGTGCTCATCCGGTCGTGGCCTGAGACTAGATACGCGCGGCTACTATCAGGGTGTCGGCACGCCGGGAGGATTTGCTGGATTAGCCTTACCTTAGCTCGGTATATCTTGAGCACGGGATTCCGAGGATACTCGGGTCTTCCCACTTTGGAGTTGCGACTCCGCGGATCGTGGGCTTGTAATGGGTCAAGTTGGAACACCCCTGCAGGGTTTGAACTTTCGAAAGCCGTGCCCGCGGTTATGTGGCAGATGGGAGCTTGTTAATTCCGGTTGTAGAAAACTTGACACAATGATACTAATACACTACCAGCGTGTGTTCCGTGACTGTCAATTTCCGAATAGGGATTCGGGAGTTGAACACGGAGGGGTTATGTTTGTGAGCTTGTAGCTAGGATCACTTCGTGATCACTTCTCGCCGATGCCTTCTCTTCTCGCTCTCACTTGCGTAAGTTAGATGCTAGTTGCTGCTGCAGACTTGTTCTTTCTTCAGCCTTTCCCTCACCTAAAGGTTTTGATAGTTCTGTTACCCGGGAACGGGATTGCTGAGTCCTCTGTGGCTCACAGTTACTGCACACACCAGATGCAGGTCCAGCTGTGAGCTATCCAGGTGATGGCACCGAGCTGGATTGGGAGTACGACGAGGAGCGTAGTCGGTACTACGTGCGCTACCCGGACGATCAGTAGTGGAGTCTCTTACTAGGATTCGATCCGCCTGTGGTTGTTTTATCTGAGTTTGGTACTTTGACATTTGGCTTTTGCCCTTAGAGGGTTGTAGTGATCTTAATGTATGATGTTTGAGACTTGTACTGTAATTTCTGTGACGTGGCGATTGTAAGCCAACTATTTTCAGTTTACTATCCCTCTTTTACATGAGTTGTGCAAAGATTACCAAACTTGAGATCATTCTAGGATGGACTTATGCCTTTAAGTCGTGCCTCGACACGTAGGAGGTATAATTCCATCCTGGGCATTACACAAGGGATTTGAGAAGTTACTAAAAATAATGAAGAAGCTTCCAAAGGATAATGAATTTCATGATAGTATGTAAGAAGCAAAGAAGGTTCTCTGCCCTCTAGGATTAGAGGTGCAGAAGATACACGCATGCCCTAATGATTGCATCCTCTACCGCGGTGAGGAGTACGAGAATTTGCATGCATGCCCGGTATGCGGTGCATTGCGGTATAAGATTTGACGAGATGACCCTGGTGATGTTGAGGGAGAGCGCCCCGCGGAGAGGGTTCCTGCGAAGGTGATGCGGTATGCTCTTATAATACCATTGTTGAAATATCTATTCAGAAACAAAGAGCATGCCAAGTTGTTCGATGGCACAAAGAAGACCGTAAGAAAGGCGGGATCTTGAGAGTACCCGCTAATGTGTCGCAGTGGAGAAAAATAAAGAGAACATGGTCGGATTTTGCAGATGACGCAAGAAACATATGGTTTGGTCTAAAATTAGATGGCATATCCTTTTGGCGAGCAGAGCAAGAATCATAGCATTTGGCATTTGAATCAACGTATCTATTACCTTCCTCCATGGTTGTGCATGAAGCATAAGTTCATTATGATGCAAGTGCTCATCCAAGGCTCTATGCAACCCGGCAACGACATTGATGTGTACCTATAGATATTAGTTGAAGAACTTTAACAATTATGGGATATACAAGGTGTACGTGTGTGGGATGAGCACAAACAACATGAATTTGACCTACGAGCATTGTTGTTTGTGACCATTAATGATTGTCCTGCTCTTAGTAACCTTTCAGGACTGACACAAGGGATATAATGCATGCACACACTGTTTAGATGAGGCTGAAGTATATATTTAGATAAATGTAAGAAGAATGTGTACCTGGTCCATCGTAGATTTCTTCCGACCAGGCATCCCATAAGAAAGAAAGGCAATCGTTTCAAAGGCAAGGCAGATCACTGGAAGAAGCCAGTCCCCCGTACTAGTGATGATATATATATGATATTGTCAAGGATTCAAAAGTAATCTTTGGGAACGGTCCGGGCGGTCTATCTGTTCCAAATGACGCTGACGGACACACAACCATGTGGAAAAGATATCTATTTTTGGGAGCTACCCTATTGGAATGTCCTAGAGGTCTACTCTGCAATCGACGTGATGCACGTGACAAAGAATCTTTGCGTGAACCTCCTAGACTTCTTGGGAATGTATGGAAAGACAAAAGATACACCGAAGGCAAGGCAGGACCAGCAACGTATGAACGAAAAATACAACATGCATCCAAAGCAGCATCAAAAGATACACCTTGATACTACTTTGGATGCATGCCGTCTTTTTCGTGCAAACGTTGCGGGTCCTCCCGTGCCTCTAGTGTATCTTTTGTCTTCCCATACACGCCCAAGAAGCCTAGCAGGTTCACGCAAAGATTCTTCATCATGTGCATCGCGTCGATTGCAGAGCGGACCTCTACGTTCACGCAAAGATTCTTCATCATGTGTACCCAAATATAGATTTCTTGTTTCACATGGGTGCGTGTCCCTCAGCATCATTCGGAACAGATTGTCCGCCAGGACCCTTTCCATAGATCACATGTAAATCCTTGACCATATCATGTATGTGATCACCAGTATGGAGGGCGGGCTTCTTCCGGTGATCTGCCTCACCTTTGAAATGCTTGCATTTCTTTCGTCATTGATGGTTGGTCGAAATAAATCGACGATGTCCCAGGTACACATTATTCCTGCATTTGTCCAAATATATAATTTGGGTATCATCTAAACAGTGCGTGCATGGTTGGTATCCCTTGTTTGTCTATCCTGAAAGGTTACTGAGAGGAGGCCAATTATTGATGGTTACAGACAACAACACATGTAGGTCAAATTCATGATGTTTGAGCTCATCCCACACACGTACACATTTTCCATTGCACAAGTGTAAAATTTCTTCAACTAATGGCCTTAGGTACACATCAATGTCGTTGCCGGGTTGCTTAGGGCCTGGGATGAGCACTGACATCGTAATGAACTTCCTCTTCATTCACAACCAAGGAGGAAGGTTATAGATACATAGATTCACTGGCCAGGTGCTGTGTTATCCAGCAGTTCCTTCTTATTGCTTGTTGTCATGTTCTCTCTTGCCTACTACGAATTTCTTAGACTCTGTTACTCATGATGATTCTCAAGGGGTAATTGTTGTATATGTGTGTAATCTATGTCAGCATGTGCGTGTATTATTTGTGGCACTCGTAGCTACTACTTTCTTAATGCAAATGCAAATGAGGAATTAGAAACAACCATATATCAGAAAAGTTGAAATACGGCCAACCATCCTGGTAATTGCACAAACAAATATTTCATCGCTAGCTTTCTTGTTACACAACCTACAATATTAGTGTGCCACTTTTTTTTAAATAACACACTAGTGGGTTTTCTACCCACACTCGTCGTATCCAAAATTCAGGCTGCATCCCATCAATATTCACTTAGCCAGGATGATTTGGTGGAAAATGCGAAGGAACAGTCTGCCCTACTTGAAAACATTCTACATTAACAGCTACATGATGTAACTTCTACCATGAGAGAATCTCAGAGAACTAAAACAAAATGTACTGAATGAGCAACCACCTAAATATCAACAAGAATGAATCAAAATGACAGGCCGGTGATGCCACATGAAATAAATAAGTCCGAATGTAGTATACAAAAACACGAAAAAATTGACCGATTGTACAACATCACTTCCACCAATATGGTTGGTGGTCCTCACCACTATGTGGCCAAGCAGCCCTTGGGACGCATCACTTTTTTCCGGATTAAGCCCTGGCCCTTGCTCGGGTCCGGTAAACTCTTCTTTCATTTCTTGCTCAGAAGTACCAGCAGATTGTGCTTTGTGGGCACCCTAGAAAGACACCATCCATGAGGGGAGTGCAAGGTGTTGACCTGCCAGTCCTCATGTACTAGACCATGCCCTGATCCCTACCCCTCCGGCCGATCCAATACACACAATCGCCAATGAGTCCTGGAATATCTTCTGCATATATCGACACAGAATTCTTCCTCCCAGCAAACACTGAGTATCCCCTTAGGTCGGACACAATGTACCAACATGGTCGGCGCTGGGGTCATACCTTGGAACAAATATTTCATCGTGTGCTACACGACATCGACCCCCTCGTGGCAGCTGTGGAGTAACCATGCATGCCACATTCCTCCAGAATTGGTACATGTTACCATTGCATAACACCAGGTTATTGGCGAAGAGGTTGTGTTGTATGGTGGGGCGAAACTAGTGGCAATGTGGAACAGTAGGTTGCTTCCCACAACCGACTGCAATGTCTCTACGGTGGCCGGTGCGTTTAAATCCGGTCCTTTCCCACGCATCTGGATGATCCGCTTGTTATGCACTACATGATATGTTGATATATTGCCCTCGAGGATGATAAGTTCCCGGCGGCGGTGCTCCGGCAGGCAGAGCACTTAGACATCTCCAAACGAGTGAGGCGGTAGACCCTACCATTTCCATGGTAGAGGAGGTCGGCGATCTGGTACCAGTGAGGCAGATGGGGTCGAGGACTGCTCAACTCCTAGCCCTAGTGGTGACGTAGGCAAGCCTATTGATTCCACATATCACAACGGCCACAAAGTCGTCAGTGGCGGGGTTGTGTGCAAATACCATCTTGGAGATGAGGCGGCTCTCGTAGATGAGCGGGGGCAGGAGTATCTCGGCGCACGTGACAGGGTGGAAGAGGCTGAGCAGGCTACGGATGTAGTCGATGCAGACGGAGAGGGCCAGCCATCCGCTGTAGTAGCCGAGACGAGTCCTAACCGAGGGGATGGTAGTGAGCTTGAAGGAGCGGCGCGCGGATGGGCATATCTTGCCTGAAGGTATGGCATGGAGCCTGAAGGAGCTATGCTGGAGGATCGAGACTGCAGTGGTACGACGGTTGATGGCGGTAGCTGTGTAGCGCCTGGCGGGGTCATCGGCGTGGTCCATGGGGAGCAACGGCAATGGCAGCATGAGCGTGAATCGCCATGTCATGCAGGTGCTCCGCGCACTCGCGTAGCACATGTGGTCGTCATGTCCGTCGGCAGGTCTGTCCAGCTCTGGCACGACAATATGGTGGGGCAAGGATTTCAATGAGGTTGGGGAATTTCTAAATGACCAACGAGGGGCTTTTTCTCTCACAAAGAATGAAAGAAAGAAAGAAAGAAAAAGAGAAGTTGAGTGCCCTAGCCTACGATGGAAATCTTTTAAAGTGTCTGACTGAGCCACCAAAACGTGCATGCAGCAAATTGCTTTCAAAAATTGCGGTGAGAACGAGAGCGGCGATAGAGCACACGAGCTCGCCTGCTCCTGGTACTTGTATGAATGGGACAACGGCGCGTGAGGACGTGTAAATGTGATAGTATATGGCAGGGGTGCATACGCAGCGTCCCAATAATGGTGTACGGTTATGGCGCCGTGTGAGAACACGATGACGGAGTCAAAAGGAATTATTTGCCGTGGTTAGCCCCAACCGCCTGGCATCTCTTTATATTGATTAGATCAACTTGTACAACAAGGAAATACAATGGATATACAACACGTACACATATATATATGTAATACAACTCTAACACCCCCCTCAATCTGAACCGTCGTGAACAAGGTTGAGATTGGAACTAAAACGACGAAGTGTGAGCTGTGAAATAGGCTTCGTGAATATTTCAGCCAACTGATCGGCAGTGGAGATGAACCGAACATCAAGAGCACCCAAAGCAACCCGCTCACGCACAAAGTGAAAAATCAACCTCCATATGCTTTGTGCGGGCATGAAAAACTGGATTGGCAGATAAGTATGTGGCGCCAACATTGTCACACCACAACACCGGAGGGCGAGAAGGAAACACACCAAGCTCCTTCAACACCGACTGTATCCATATAGCCTCAGCGGTACGTCATTAGCCAAAGCCTTGTATTCGGCCTCAGTGCTAGAACGAGAAACTGTGGGTTGCTTGCCAGAACTCCAAGAGACGAGGTTGGAGCCAAGAAAAATGGCAAAACCGCCCGTAGACCGACGATCATCAGGACAGCCCACCCAATCGTCATCAGTGAAAATACTCAGTCCCATAGAGACGGAGTGCCGGAAATGCAAGCCAGTAGACACAGTACCTCGGACATAGCGAAAAATTCGCTTCACTGCCTCATAGTGAGCTGTAGTAGGCTGCGACAAGTATTGGCACACCTTGTTAACAGCAAAAGACAAGTCAGGACGTGTCAGAGTTAGGTACTGGAGACCCCCAACAAGACTACTATACTTGAAAACATCCTCAGAGCTCAACGGCTGGCCTTGATCTCGAGATATTTTGTCAGAAGTAGACATGGGAGTAGTAACAGACCGACATAGCTCCATGTTGGCCCGGTGCAAGAGATCAAGAGCATATTTGTGCTGCGACAAGACCATACCCTCAGAATTATAAGTGGCCTCAATACCAATGAAATACTCCAGGCGCCCAAGGTCCTTGACAGGAAAAGAGCCAGAAAGAGTGGTAACCAGTTTCTGAACAGCAGCCGAAGAGGACCCAGCCAAAATAATATCTTCAACATAGACAAGCATATATATAATAACCCCATGATGATCAAAGATGAACAGAGAGGTATCGGCCTTGCTAGCAACAAAATCGAGCTGATGAAGCTTGTCACTCAAACGGGCATACCAGACACGAGGCGACTGTTTGAGACCATAGAGAGCACGCTACAGCTTACAAACATGCCGAGGGTACCGTGAATCCTCAAAACCGGGAGGTTGTTGCATATACACTTCCTCAGATAGAAAACCATGAAGGAAGGCGTTACTCACATCGAGATGCAGGCTCCACCATAAACGCCCGGCGACGATAGGGATCATATCGAACCCTGCCATCCCGATACACCATGGGACGAGAAATATTATTGTGCTGTCGCGTGACGATGACCCGTGTCGGTTCAGCAGCGGGAGGCGCTAGAGGCGGTGACGCTGGTGGTGTAGAAGACGTCGACGAGGGCGAGGAAGCGGCCTCGTCGTGGGCTGGAGACAGGCCAGGCGAAGAAGCCCTGTCAGGAGCCCGCGAGGCAGACGACCGTGCTGGCGACGGAGAGCGAGACCGCGGGCCGTGGTCGACGACAGGGGCCGGCGAATCGGCCTGGGCGGGGTCGGCACCAGAAGCGGCACGAGAAGCCGCCCCGGGCGAGCGGGGCGTGCCTGCATGCGAGTCGGGCCCAAGCGCGCTAGCCGATCCATGCAGAGGTGGTGCCGATCCGGGAGCAGCATGTGTGCCTGCATGCAAGCGGGCCCCTGACGTGCCGCCTAAGGCATGAAGAGGAGAGGTCGGCACAGGCGAGCGGGGCGTGCCTGCATGAGAGTCGGGCACGAGCGCGCCACCCGAGACATGCAGAGGCAGTGACGCTGATGGAGCAGGGCAGTGAGCGGCGAAGTTGACGTCACGGGGACTTGCATAGGAGAACTAACAACAACACCAGGTGCATTAGCTGGTAACAAGGTAATATCATAATTACGCGTGTTGGTACTTGATGACCCACAACCGTAAGGGATCTATTGCAGCGTTTTTGATAAGTAAGAGTGTCGAACCCAACGAGGAGCAGAAGGTATTGATAAGCGATTCTGAGCAAGAATTTACTGCAAGCACTGAAAGATAGCTTTTAGGGGTTTTCTCGGTATAAGCAACAGGAAAGTAAAAGCAAGTAATGTAAAAGGTACTGAGAGTAGCAAGTGGCCCAATCCTTTCTTAGCAAAGGAGAGGCCTAGCAACTGAACTTATAAAGACTAAAGCGTTCCTGAGGACACACGGGAGAGGTAGTCATGTGCTTTCGCCATATTCCGTATCGATACTATGTTATGTGTTGATAAGTGCTGAGTGGGTGGATCTATGCTAGTGCACTCTCTAGACTAAGATGAATGCACTCTTATGATTAAACACCTTGCAAGCATCCGCAAATACAAGGTAGAATTTAAGGCAAAAGCCTAACCATAGCAATACGATCGAGGATCCATTATTCCCTTATGGAAAAGCGTGCGAACTGGGGTTCAGGTTTCTGTCACTCCGGCAACCCACCATAAGCATTCTTTATACACAATGTATTCTCCTAGGTCCTTAATAAGGCGAAGTGTTGAGTGTTCGACTCACACAACACCACTAGTAGAATGACAACACAACTTAAGTATCAAACAACACATATTACTTCAACAGCATATGACTACTAACAACAAGACTTTCCCCATGTCCTCAAGAACTAAGGTAACTACTCACAAGACATAAAAGAGAACATGATCAGTGGGGATAAATATGTGATAAACAATCTGGACATAATAATATTTCTCCAACAAAGCTCATTAGCATTCACCACAAAGTAGTAATCAACACCGATGGAGTAGAGAGGATAGGTAGTACGAGTTACAACACGAGTTGCGATTGTAAGATGATATTTGGATGAAGATGGAGATGGTGCTGGTGTTGGGGATGATGTTGATGATGATCTCGATGATGTCCGTGATGATGGTGATGACGATGGCGACGATCTCCCCTTCCGGGAGGTGATCTCCCCAGCGGAATCTTCCCGCCGGAGATGCCCTTTTCTTCTCTGTAGGTTTCCGCCTCGGAGCGGCGGCGGAACTCCGTAAAAAGTCTTCTTTTTAGGGTTTTCGGAGAACGGAGAGTATATATGCAAAAGGGGGCATCCGGAGGTGGGCCAGGGGCTCCAGGTCAATTTTCAGGTAATTTTCAGGTATCTGAAAAATATCTTCCGTCAATTTTCAGGTAATTTGGAGGTATTCTTCTTCAGCAACTCAGCGTCCACTTTTTACTGCTGAATCTTGCGTCTGCTGTTCCGGCATCGGAGAGTTTGCAAACTGTGTAAAATAGACCAAAACAACATAAGAACATCACCGTAACGTGAAATATATAAATGAATAAGGATAAATTATGATACAAAATAGTGATGCACTTTGAACGTATCAACACCCCCAAGCTTAGACCTCGCTTGTCCCCAAGCGAATATGAACTCGGTAAACCTGTCCACAAGTTTAGAGAGTGAAGTGTTGATAAATAGAATACGGACAAGAAGCATCATAGTTTCTTTACCAACTCAAATATCCTCAACAGCAATCTTCAATCATAAGGCCCTTATGAAAGAGTGATAACACTTATATTCGAAAGTAGGGCTAAGGAAACTCATTATATCATGGCAAACATGTCCTTTGGTCAAAGAACAACAATATATTTAACTTTTGCTCTTATATTTGATGAGATCAATTGAAGCTTTTTGAAAATAACATGTTAATAGGCAAGAAGTGAAAGTGTTAACACAAAGGAAGATGTTTGCCTTAGCTGGGCATGACAAACAACTTACTTATCGAATGATAATGTCAACAAGGATATGATATGACAAATCTTAATGCAGCTTTATATGAATGAATCCTTATCAACATCAAATGTCTGCTCTCTTTGAGAAATAGAAGGAAGTAGAAGTAACTGACTCAACTTAAAATTAAAAGATAGGCCCTGCTCTAGGGTAGTAGGGAAAACTCATGTGCTATCCTCAAATCAAACAGAATGAAAACAAGTTTTTAGGGGTGCATGATTTGTCAACGAATGCTAATAGATAACTCAATTGCTTTTTGAGCTGGACAAGTTTCGAGGAACGGCTCCCGCACGAGGATGATAACATCCTCTTATTCTCCTTTGTTTATCACTGCCAAAGTTTTCTGATTTCTCATGAACAACGCGTGATGGAGGGTTTGTTTGTTATATTATTTTTAAGCCGGGCGCACTCCTTGCCAGTTCCTTCTCGTATTATGGGTTTGCACATTAGACATGCAATCCCGGGGTGAAGCTTGTCCAATTCAAAAAGACTATGAATTAGCTATTACTTCCTCATGAGCTAAAACAGAGGCACAAAATAAAAGATTTTGAACATTTAAGGATAACACATAAATTATATACTTTTAGGAGGTGGTAATGGAATACCACGAGTAGGTAGGTATGGTGGACTCATATGGAAGGTATTGGCTTAAGGGCATGGATGCACAAGCAGAATTCCGCTTAGTACAGAGTTAGGCTAGCAAAGGTTTTGAGAGAACAGACAATTGATGATGACTAAGATGCAAAGCAATATAAAGCATGAAAATTGAAATAAGCATAACACATCAAGTTGTCTTCCTTGTCAGCATAACACTTCAAGCATAATAACATAAAGTTTTGGCTATGTTGATAATTTAAGAATATCATGCTTGTTGTAATGACCAAAGCTATGTTTGCCAAGATTAAATAAAGTTTCATGGCCATACCTGACATAAGGTCAATACTCCCCATAAGAATCATCATATAAGGTCGATTGCGTGAAGAGAATACCGAGTGCAGCAAAAGGAACCGATAAACTTCTCATTAATATTCCATCATAAACGACTCCACACTCACGGATACAATTCCTCACCGAAGGAGCGATAGACCTCAAGGCACACACCTATCTCATATAACAACCTCCCTAGACATGATACGACTCTACTTGACTCTAAAAGACAAAAGGCAAAGATAATGATACCGGGCACTCCCCCAAGCTTGGAACAAGCCAAGGGAATGCCATTACCCCAGGAGATTTCACTCATCATTCTTGTTGGCGTTGATCACGTAATCCTTGGCGAAACGCTTCCATGGATATCTTGCTAAAGTCTCATATGATAAGCCCGTCTCCTGAATCCTGCATTCAGCACCCAAACTCATGCGCATAAACCTTAGTTCATACTCATAGTTCTGGTTATGTAGATCATTAATTTGCCCTTGGAGCTCTATAATTCTTTCTTCAGACGTGGTGATTCTTTCCCACATCTCCTTCATCTCCTTCAGGAAGTAGTTCTTCAGCTCGTTGGTGATGTCAAAGTTAGCTTCGACACCACGCTCGATCATCTTCTTGTACTCGAAGACTTCTTGCTCCACTTCTTCCAGCCTGGCCTGGATGCTCCCCTCCTTGATAGGTCCCTTCAGATCTTCTTGACGAAGGGCACCGTCCTTCATCTGAACAACCTGAGGGTGCTTCTTCACCTCAGCGAGGTAAGGGTTGATGACGTTGACGACGAACTTGTCCTTGGGGGAACTTGGAGAAGACATGGCACCTAAATTCAGCTGAAAGATTCCCTGGCAGAAACAGATCGAAGAGAAAACATGCGAAATCGCAAGATACGTTGCCGGAACAATCCGGGCAAATATATAGGAAAAATTTATGCATAGAAAGGAAGGTAACGGACCAAAGCGGGGTCGGAGGCGGACTCCCGGGTGTCCAGGCGCCCTGGCGGCGCGGCCAAGAGGTGGGGCGCGCCAGGGGGGGCGCCTGGACCCCCTGGAGCTCGTCTCCGACTCCACTTCGGCTCAGAATTTTACTAATTTTGCAAAAACTCGTAATACGGAACTTTTATGATGGTTTGCAGTGTTTCCTTACCGTACTACATACCTTTTCTTTATTCTGCTTCTGCTGGCATCTGAAACAGGGCTGCAACATGTTCTTCGTGAGTTGTTGTGTATATTATATTCACATCAACATTGACAGGGTCTCCTGCTATGTAATGTTTAAGTCTTTGCCCATTCACAACTTGAGGTTTGGTGCCTTCAAAATTGTTAATCTTAATTGCACCAGACCGATAAACTTCTTCAATATGAAATGGTCCTTCCCACCTGGAAAGTAGTTTACCGGGAGAAAACCTGAAACGGGATCTAAACAACAAAACTTTATCGCCAACATTAAATTCACGTTTCAGAATCTTCCTATCATGCCACCTTTTTACCTTTTCCTTGAACATTTTAGCGCTCTCGTAAGCTTCACTCCTCCATTCATCTAGAGAAGTCAAGTTCATGAGACGCTTCTCACCAGCTAATTTTGGGTCAGCATTAATCTCTCTAACAGCCCAGAAAGCTTTGTGCTCTAACTCTAATGGCAAATGGCAAGGCTTGCCATACACCATCTTATAGGGGGACATGCCCATGGGGTTTTTGTAAGTAGTTCTATATGCCCACAAAGCATCTCCTAACTTATTTGACCAGTCCTTTCTATTTCTGTTTACTGTTTTCCGCAAGATCAACTTAATCTCTCTGTTGGTGAGCTCAACTTGCCCACTAGTTTGAGGATGATATGGTGAAGCAATTCTATGATTAACATCGTATTTAGCCAAAGCTTTTCTAAAAGCTCCGTGCATGAAGTGTGATCCCCCATCAGTCATGAGATACCTTGGTACACCAAACCTAGGAAAAATTACATCTTTAAGCATTTTCAAAGATGTTTTGTGATCAGCACTTTCAGTGGGGATTGCTTCAACCCACTTGGTCACATAATCAACAGCTACTAAAATGTGAGTGTACTTGTGCGAAGAAGGAAAAGGACCCATAAAGTCAAAACCCCAACAATCGAAAGGTTCAATCACTAGTGAGTAATTCATAGGCATCTCATTCCTTCTACTAATGTTACCAACTCTCTGACATTTATCACAGGCTAAAACATAATTTCTAGCATCTTTAAAGAGAGTAGGCCAATAAAAACCTGATTGAAGAACCTTATGTGCAGTCCTTTCACCGGCATGATGTCCTCCATAGGGACTATCATGACACCGTCTGAGAATGTCCTTCTGCTCATGTTCCGGAATGCATCTTCTCACGATCCCGTCGGGACCTTCTTTGAAAAGATGTGGGTCATCCCAAAAGTAGTGCCTCAAATCATGAAAGAACTCCTTCCTTTGCTGAAATGTTAGACCTGGAGGCAAATACTTTGCAACAATTAAATTAGCATAATCTGCATACCAAGGATCGGAAAGAGATTGTACTTTTACAACGGCAAGTTGCTCGTCTGGAAAACTATCGTTAACTGGGATGGGGTCGTGCGGTATATCTTCCATCCTTGAAAGATTGTCCGCCACCGGATTGTCTTCCCCTTTCCTATCAACAATCTGCAAATCAAATTCTTGAAGAAGGAGTACCCATCTGATAAGCCTTGGCTTGGCATCCTTCTTTGTCATAAGATACTTAATGGCAGCATGATCAGTATGAATAATAACTTTGGAATCAACAATATACTGCCTAAATTTATCACAAGCAAAAACTACAGCTAAGAATTCCTTCTCAGTAGTAGCATAATTTATTTGAGCACTATCAAGGGTTTTACTAGCATAATGTATAACATTCAACTTCTTATCAACTCTTTGTCCTAAAAAAGCTCCAACAGCAAAATCACTTGCATCACACATAATCTCAAAAGGTAAATTCCAGTTAGGTGGTTGTACTATAGGAGCGGTTATTAAAGCTTTCTTAAGGACTTCAAAAGCTTCCTTACAATTTTCATCAAATACAAAAGGAACATCCTTCTGGAGAAGATTAGTGAGGGGTCTCGAGGTTTTAGAAAAGTCTTTAATAAATCTTCTATAAAACCATGCATGACCGAGAAAACTGCGAATACCTTTGATGTCCCTTGGATAGGGCATCCTCTCAATAGCTTCGATCTTGGCCTTGTCCACTTCAATTCCCCTTTCGGAAATCTTGTGACCAAGAACAATTCCTTCATTAACCATAAAGTGGCACTTTTCCCAGTTGAGTACCAAATTTGTCCCCTCGCATCTCTGCAAAACTTTATTAAGGTTGTGAAGACAATGGTCAAAAGAAGTTCCATAGACGGAGAAATCATCCATGAAGACTTCCATAATATCCCCGCAGAAACCATGAAAGATAGCAGACATACACCTTTGAAAATTAGCAGGGGCATTACATAAACCAAAAGGCATACGCCTGTAAGCATAAGTACCAAAGGGACAAGTAAAAGTGGTCTTCTCTTGATCGGCACTGTTAACATGAATTTGAGAGAAGCCAGAATAACCATCGAGATAACAAAAGTGGGTATTTTTGGATAACCTTTCAAGCATTTGGTCGATGAACGGCAACGGATAGTGATCCTTCCTGGTTGCCTTGTTCAACTTCCTGTAATCAATACACATTCTATATCCAATAATAATTCTCTGAGGTATTAATTCATTTTTATCATTAGGAACCACAGTTGTACCTCCTTTCTTAGGAACACAATGTACCGGACTTACCCACTTACTATCAGCTATAGGGTAGATAATACCTGCGCCTAGAAGCTTGAGAATCTCAGTTCTCACGACATCCATCATCTTCGGGTTCAACCGTCGTTGATGATCAACAACTGGTTTAGCATCAGGCTCAAGGTTGATAGTATGTTGACAGATATATGTACTAATCCCCTTAAGGTCATCAAGGGTGTAGCCAATTGCGCCTCGGTCTTTACGAAGTACTTCCAATAATCGCTCCTCTTCATATCCTGAAAGGTTAGAATTGATAATAACAGGATATACTTTCTTTTCATCTAAATAAGCATACTTGAGCGTATCGGGAAGAGGTTTAAGATCGAACACCGGGTCTTCTTTCGGTTTTGATAAAATTCCCAAAGGTTCAACCGGAAGGTTGTGCTTCAGGATAGCAGGCTGCCTCAAGAATATTTCATCTAGTTCATTTCTTTCATGCATATGCAAATCATTTTCGTGGTCCTCCATGTATTGCTGCAAAGGATCATTAGGGGGAATAGAAATAGAGGCAATACTTTCAATAATTTTATCATCACTAGGTAAATCAGTACCACGAGGCTGCTTAGAGAACTTAGAAAAATTAAATTCATATGGCTCACCATCGAATTCAACAGAAACTTTACCTTTCTTGCAATCTATTATAGCTCCACAAGTTCTAAGAAAAGGTCTACCAAAAATAATTGGACAAAAATTGTCCCTTTCTGAACCAAGTACTAGAAAGTTGGTAGGGTATTTTACCTTTCCACATAGGACTTCAACGTCCCTCACAATTCCGATAGGAGAGATAGTTGTTCTATTTGCAAGATGAATAGTAACATCAACTTCTTCAAGTTCACAAGGGGAAATCTCACCGATGATCTCTTCATAAAGTGAATAGGGGATAGCACTTGCACTCGATCCCAAATCGCATAGCCCATAATAATTGTGATCTCCTATTTTAACAGATACCACTGGAGTACCTGAAATTGGGCCTTTATTCTTGGCTGTGACAAGGTTAGTGGAAACAGCACAAAAATTTATATTGGAATCCAAAACCTCATTAGTAGCAAGGTCTTTAATCAATGCAACTTGAGGATCGACCCTGATCTGGTCCTCAGGCTCATCAACTCTTCTCTCACTTTTATTTATTATGCCTGTCACAAGAGAGTGCTCCCTTATCCTCGTGGGAAAAGGAGGCTTTTCATATATAACTGCAGGCAAAATAGGGTCAGCAACACAAATATCAATAGGTTGTTCTTTAAAAGGTTCATGGTGCTGGTATCTCTTCTTTTTAAAAGAATCAACGTGAGAGGCAAAATTCTTACACAAATCAATCACTAGATGGGAATCAAGACCAATCTTAGAGCAAAAAGTATTGAAGTAATCAGTTTTCACATAGCTCTCAATATAATCATATTCATAATTTATAGCGGGTTCAATACCTTTATCAATTTCCCAATCTTCGGTATTCCTCTGGATTCTTTCAATGAGATCCCACCTTTCTTCAACACTCTTCTTCTGAAATACCCCACTAGAGGAGGCATCCAGCATCTCCTTATCCTGACGAGAAAGCCTGGCATAGAAATTTGTAAGTATAATTTCCTTGGGAAGCTTATGTATAGGGCATTTGAGCATTAGAGACTTCAATCTCCCCCAAGCTTGAGCAATGCTTTCTCCGTCACGAGACCTAAAGTTATAGATATAATTCCTGTCTCGATGAATTTCATGAAGAGGATAAAACTTAGTATAAAAGAGAGACATAAGCTCCTGCCAGTCCAGCAAGTGTGAGTTATCGAGAAGCCCATACCAATCTGAAGCTTTATCTATAAGTGATACAACAAACAATTTCCTCATGACAAACTCCCTCGATACACCTGCAAGCTTAAATAATGAACATAGTTGTGACAGATATAGCAAGTGTTCACCGGGATGTCTGTCTCCTGCGTAACGATTAGCCAAAACATAATCGATAATACCAGCTGGTATTTTATAAGGCACAATTTCAGTAGGGGGAGGATCAACCACCACAGGTGTGGGGCGTCTTCCCGCAAGCAACGATCCAATAATAGGGTTGTCCATAAGGACAAGGAGCAGCAAATAGCAAAAATAAAAACAGAATTATAAAAAACTTTCTTACCAGTTTCACTTTACCAATAGCGCTGCGCTCCCCGGCAACGGCGCCAGAAAACGGTACTTGATGACCCACAACCGTAAGGGATCTATTGCAGCGTTTTCGGTAAGTAAGAGTGTCGAACCCAACGAGGAGCAGAAGGTATTGATAAGCGATTCTGAGCAAGAATTTACTGCAAGCACTGAAAGATAGCTTTTAGGGGTTTTCTCGGTATAAGCAACAGGAAAGTAAAAGCAAGTAATGTAAAAGGTACTGAGAGTAACAAGTGGCCTAATCCTTTCTTAGCAAAGGAGAGGCCTAGCAACTGAACTTATAAAGACTAAAGCGTTCCTGAGGACACACAGGAGAGGTAGTCATGTGCTTTCACCATATTCCGTATCGATACTATGTTATGTGTTGATAAGTGTTGAGTGGGTGGATCTATGCTAGTGCACTCTCTAGACTATGATGAATGCACTCTTATGATTAAACACCTTGCAAGCATCCGCAAATACTAGGTAGAATTTAAGGCAAAAGCCTAACCATAGCAATACGATCGAGGATCCATTATTCCCTTATGCAAAAGCGTGCGAACTGGGGTTCAGGTTTCTGTCACTCCGGCAACCCACCATAAGCATTCTTTATACACAATGTATTCTCCTAGGTCCTTAATAAGGCGAAGTGTTGAGTGTTCGACTCACACAACACCACTAGTAGAATGATAACACAACTTAAGTATCAAACAACACATATTACTTCAACATCATATGACTACTAACAACAAGACTTTCCCCATGTCCTCAAGAACTAAGGTAACTACTCACAAGACATAAAAGAGATCATGATCAGTGGGGATAAATATGTGATAAACAATCTGGACATAATAATATTTCTCCAACAAAACTCAATAGCATTCACCACAAAGTAGTAATCAACACCGATGGAGTAGAGAGGATAGGTAGTACGAGTTACAACACGAGATGCAATTGTAAGATGAGATTTGGATGAAGATGGAGATGGTGCTGGTGTTGGGGATGATGTTGATGATGATCTCGATGATGCCCGTGACGATGGTGATGACGATGGCGACGATCTCCCCTTCCGGGAGGTGATCTCCCCGGCGGAATCTGCCCGCCGGAGATGCCCTTTTCTTCTCTGTAGGTTTCCGCCTCGGAGCGGCGGCGGAACTCCGTAAAAAGTCTTCTTTTTAGGGTTTTCGGAGAACGGAGAGTATATATGCAAAAGGGGGCATCCGGAGGTGGGCCAGGGGCTCCAGGCGCCCCCCCGGCGCGACTAGGGGGGGGGGCGCCCCCAGGCCGCCTGGGCACCCTGTGGCCCCCCTCTGGCTCCCCTTTTGCGTGTCTTCGTGATTCATCTGAAAAATATCTCCCGTCAATTTTCAGGTAATTTGGAGGTATTCTTCTTCAGCAACTCAGCGTCCACTTTTTACTGCTGAATCCTGCGTCTGCTGTTCCGGCATCGGAGAGTTTGCAAACTGTGTAAAATAGACCAAAACAACATAAGAACATCACCGTAACGTGAAATATATCAATGAATAAGGATAAATTATGATACAAAATAGTGATGCATTTTGGACGTATCAGTACTCTGAGTAACTGGCTCATCTGACGGAAACGACACGAGAAGGAGTTGGGATACATCAACAGTGGCACCGTGAGTGGCATAGGGAAACACCGTCTCGTCGAACACGACATCACGGGAGATGTAAATGCGACCAGTGGAGCGATCAAGGCACTTGTAGCCTTTATGCATGGGACTATAACCAAGAAAGACGCACATCCTAGAGCGAAACTCGAGTTTACGTGAATTGTACTTACGCAAACTAGGCCAACACGCACAACCAGAAGTGCGGAGAAAAGAATACTCAGGAAGCATGTTGAGGAGGCGAAACATGGGTGTGGCATTCTTGATAACAGGCGTAGGCATCCTATTGATGAGATAGCAAGCAGTAAGAAACGACTCATCCCAAAACCGAAGAGGCAGGGAGGAGTGCACGAGGAGAGCTAGACCCGTCTCAACGAGATGACGGTGCTTGCGTTCAGCTATACCATTCTGTTGGGAGGTATGTGGACAAGACACACGATGAGCAATGCCGATGCACTGAAAATAAGCATGGAGACGGTGATACTCACCACCCCAGTCTGACTGAACAGAACGAATCTTAGCATTCAAGAGACGCTCAACATGATTTTGAAAAGTGTAAAAAATGCTCTCAATATCAGATTTATGCTTGATCAAGTATATCCAGCAGTAACGACTATAGTCATCAATGAAGCTGACATAGTACTTGAAGCCCCCGGAAGATGGTAAAGCGGGCCCACAAACATTAGTATGAATAAGCTCAAGTGGTGATGTAGAAACACGGGTAGAATAATTATATGGTAACTGGTGACTCTTAGCACGTTGACAAGCATCACACACAGAGGACTCATTGTTTGGAGAGCACAACAATTTAATGGAGCTAACAATGGTATGAACTATTTTATTTGAAGGATGACCAAGACGCCGATGCCACTGCTCGGTAGTCATCCTAACGCCGGAAGACGCATGACGTCCAGAGGTGATGGCGCGGCTGAACGGAAGAGGATAGAGGCCGCCACGACTCCTACCGCGAAGAAGAATTTTCTTCGTGAGCTTGTCCTTGACATAGAATAAGAATTTATGAAATTCAACAAGGATTTATTGTCAGAAACAAGACGATAAACAGAGAGCAAATTAGTGCTAAGATCAGGAACAAGAAGAATATTTTTCAGGTCAATTGGGGTGGATGAAGCAGGTAAACGAGAGTGACAAACATGTGTAATAGACAAACCTGCACCGTTGGCGACTTGCACTTGGTCTGTGCCGTTGTAGCGCTCCTGGATGTTCATCCGGCTCATGTCGTTGGTGAGATGATCCCCGGCGCCGGTGTCGAAGAGCCAAGGTTGACTGGGGCAGGTTGGGAAGAGGCAGAATTGCCAGCACGATTTTCGTCGTACTAAAATGCGTGGTTGTAGCGTTGTTTGCACTTGAGAGCCTCATGCCCCCACTACCGGCAAACTTGACAGCGGGGGCGCTCGCGACGGTTGTTGCGCCTGCCATCGCCGTTGCCAGGTCCTCCTCCTCCGCCATTGCCACCACCACAGCCCCCTTGGTTGGGGCGATTGTTACGGAGGGAGGCCTGCTGGCCGCCGTTGTATTGGCGGCCTCCGTGCGACCCAATAGGATGACCCCCGCCGTGGCCGTCGTTTGTGGTGTCGGCGAAGATGCGCCCCCTCCGCGGCCGTCGCCTTGCCGTGCCACGGCATTAGCGGAGGTGTAGAACTCGGGGGCGAAGGTGTTCTGCTCCTTGAGGGATTCGCGAGAGAGGAGCATGGAGTAGAAATCTGACAGGCTGAGGTTGTCAGCGCCAGCGGCTGGCAACACCGTGAGAGAGTGTTGGAGGGAACGTACTGAGGCCCGAGACCGATGATGATGTAGTCGATCACCTCAGCATCAAAGAGAGGCGACCCCACCTAGGCCACGGCGTCCGCAAAACCCTTCATCTTATGAAAGTAGGCGGCGGCGGCGAGGTCATTCTTCTTCAGCGTCGAAAGTTGACGCCGCATCTGGCGCACCCCGACCCTGTTCTGCACCGAGAACATGGACTCGAGGGACGCCCATATAGAGGACTCCGGATTGGGCTTGGTCACGGCCTTGGCACCATCTCCTTCGGTGATCGTGGCCGGAGGGGCTCCATAGGAGCCATCCAGGAAGCCGTACCAGCCTTGGCCGGCGATGTTGGGGACGACCTGCATCTTCCATAGAAGATAATTGGTGCGATCTGGACACACCGTGATGGTGTTTAGGTTCAGGCCGGTAGGGGCAGAGATGATGGCGCCGGCGGGGATGGATGGTGCGGAGGACTGGGACGAGGTGCTCGAGGTGGAGAGGGCAAGCTGCAACGCGGCGGTGGTGTCACCCATCGCGTCGAGGTACTGCCGCGGCGGCGTGTAGGCGACGGCGGCAGCGGGGGATAGAGACGGCGACAGCGAAAGCGCATGAGCGAAACCCTAGGTCGGATCGACCTGCTCTGGCTCTGATACCAAGTCAAAAGGAATTATTTGCCGTGGTTAGCCCCAACCGGCTGGCATATCTTTATATTGATTAGATCAACTTGTACAACAAGGAAATACAATGATTTTACAACACGTACACGTATATATATAAAATACAACTCTAACAGACAGTACGCGTGTACATGTTCTATTGGTACATGAAAACTTACAGACATTGGCAATGCTATCATGGAATGGCACCCAACATGTTATGGTATTTTCCGTGCACAATGTGAGAGAAGACGCACTCGACTAATATCCAACAAAAGCATTTTGGAATAAATAGCTGCCACTTTAATGTTCCAAAGGTTTGTATAATCTAAATCGTGTGCGTTCTGTTAACCATTCACGTGACACCACCTCGCACTTTTCATGGCTAAGAGTGTTGTGCAGACAGATGCTTGAGTAGACGTGAGGTGTGCGAGTGCAGTCCGCAGCGCGGGCTGACTAGGAGGCGTGTAAGTTGTCCTCCAATGTGCAGGCTCACCGGGAAGCGTGCGAGCAGAACGCTGTGCATGCTCACTTGGAAGCTAGCCCTTCGACTTCCATGGACGCCCGCCTTGCTAGCATCCTCTCCACTGATGATGCCCGAGCCGCTGTTTAATATGGCCGGCCATATTGCTCGCTTCCCATTCCAATCCTGCACCAATGCCATGGCACAGAAGGATCATCTGCAAGTAGTCTTCCAGTTTGGTGAAGTCGACTCCGAGCCAGACGAGATAGAAAATAAGGAGGAATGGGGCCCCATGAACATGGCCCTGAATGAGCCGGCCGTGGCGGTTGCTGTCCCCGCGCCCGTCCCAGTTCCTATCCCCGCGCACGCGCCAGCGACCATCCCTGTAGTATTGACGGGCTGGACGCGGAGAACTATCACAGAGCTGAAAGCCGTGGGCGTCAGCGAGGTCACCGTGTACCTGCGCGAGCTCATGTACATGCTAGCGCCAGCGCCCGTGACCGTGTGCGTGCGTGCCCCTGCACCCGCCGCGGTCACAGTGCGTTTGCCGGCACCAGCCACGCCCCGTGCCCATGCGCGCGCCCCCCTCAGCGTCATGGGACTCTACCGTCGACCGCAACGTCGCAGTGCAGCGAGTTGTTGTCCTCCCGCGCCCCACTCGTCGATCGCGCGACGACAAGATGTTTGATTTCCAAGTGGAGAACATTCCGTGTTGCCTTCAAGACTTCAACAGCGGCATCCCGGAGGATGACAACGACAATGCTGGCGCGACACGCCGGCTCCGCTGCTGCCAGAATTAGTTTTTTTATGTTTAATATTGTATCTTAATCGTATGAATATAAATTCGCAATGTGACTGAATGAAATATATGGTTTGAACAAACCAGCGTTTTTCTCTCTGAATGTACATACTTATCAAACGTTTTTTTAAGTCAATGGTTTTTAAATTTAAAACACTCATCGCAAATATATTAGATAAAACACTCGTATGCAAACCGACAACTTCCTCAGTAAGCCAAGGAAAAATGTACCGAACAGGATTTGTGCTGCTCTTCTGTTGGAAATATGCCCTAGAGGCAATAATAAAAGAGTTATTATTATATTTCCTTGTTCATGATAATCGTTTATTATCCATGCTATAATTGTATTGATTGGAAACTCATATACATGTGTGGATAAATAGACAAACTTTGTGTCCCTAGTAAGCCTCTTCAGGACTAGCTCGTTGATCAAAGATGACCGCGGTTTCCAGGTCATAGACATGAGTTGTCATTTGATAACGGGATCACATCATTAGGAGAATGATGTGATGGACGAGACCCAAACGTTAAACATAGCTTTCGATCGTATCAGTTATCGCTATAGTTTTCTGCATGTCAAGTATAAGTTCCTATGACCATGTGATCATGTAACTCACTGACACCGTAGGAGTGCTTTGTGTGTGCCAAACGTCGCAACATAACTGGGTGACTATAAAGGTACTCTACAGGTATCTCCGAAGGTGTCTGTTGAGTTGACATGGATCGAGACTGGGATTTGTCACTCCGTGTGACGGAGAGGTATCTCCGGGCCCACTCGGTAATACGTCATCTCAATGAGCTCAAAGTGACTAAGTAGTTAGTCACGGGATTATGTATTACGGTAACGAGTAAAGAGACTTGCCGGTAACGAGATTGAACTAGGTATAGAGATACCGACGATCGAATCTCAGGCAAGTAACATACCGACGAGACAAAGGGAACTGTATACGGGATTGCCTGAATCCTTGACATCGTGGTTCATCCGATGAGATCATCGAGGAACGTGTGGGAACCAATATGGGTATCCAGATCCCGCTTGGCCTGGGAGTGTCTCGGGCATGTCTGCATAGTTTCCGAACCCGCAGGGTCTACACACTTAAGGTTCGGTGACGCTAGGGTTGTTAGTGAGAACAGTGCATGGTTACCGAAGGTTGTTCGGAGTCCCGGATGAGATCCCGGACGTGACGAGGGTCTCCGGAATGGTCCGGGGACGAAGATTGATATATAGGATGAAAGGTTTCGGAGTCCGGAAGTGTACCGGGGAGCATCGGGAAATCGGCGGATGACCGAAAGGGGTTTCGGGGGTCCCGGAAGGAGTTTCGGGCCTAATGGGCCACAAAGGGGGGACACAACAGCCCTCATAGGGCTGTGTGCCCCCCCTTGGGCCCTCTCCTCATGCGCCAAGAGGGGTGGACCCCCCTAGGGCTGCCGCACCCCCTTAGCCTTGGGGGGCAAGGCACCTGGGGGGGAAACCCTAGCCCCAGGGGGCGCCGCCCCCTCCCCATCTGCCCTGGCCGCCGGCCCCTAGGGGAAACCCTAGGGCGCCCCCTCCCCTCTACTCCCCCTATATAAAGAGAGGCAGAGGGAGGGCAGCCACACACGTTCGTGCCTCGGTGCTGCCCTCCCTCTCCCACATCCATCTTCGTTTCCCGCGGTGCTTGGCGAAGCCCTGCTGGAATCCTCCACCACGCCGTCGTGCTGCCGGTGTCTCCATCAACCTCTCCTTCCCCCTTGCTGGATCAAGAAGGAGGAGACGTCCCCGAGCTGTACGTGTGAAGAACGCAGAGGCACCGTTGCTTCGGTGCTTGGATCTTCAGCGATCTGAATCGCGGCGAGTACGACTCCATCAACCGCGTTCTTGAACGCTTCCGCTTAGCGATCTACAAGGGTATGTGGATCCAACTCTCCCCTCGTAGATGCATCTCCTAGATTGATCTTGGTGAACGTAGGAAAAATTTTTGTTTCCCATGCAACGTTCCCCAACAGTGGTATCAGAGCTAGGATCTTGCGTAGATGCTTTCACGAGTAGAACACAAAAGGGTTTGTGGACGTTGATGTTTAGATTGCTTCCCTCCTTAGTCTTTCTTGATTCAGCGGTATTATGGGATGAAGCGGCCCGGACCAACTTTACATGTCCACGTACATGAGACCGGTTCCATCGACAGACATGTGGCTTTTGTTGCATAAGATGGCTGGCGGGTGTCTGTCTCTCCTATCTTAGTTGAATCGGAACAGAACAAGGCGGTCCTTGTAGAAGGTTAAATAGCAACTTAAATATCACCGTTGTGGCTTTGCGTAGGTAAGAAGCGTTCTTGCTAGATACCCATAGCAGCCACGTAAAACATGCAACAACAAATTAGAGGACGTCTAACTTGTTTTTGCAGGGTATGTATGTGATATGATATGGCCAATGACATGATGAAATATATTTGATGTATGAGATGATCATGTTGTAATAGTTAATATCGACTTGCATGTCGATGTATACGGCAACCGGCAGGAGCCATAGGGTTGTCTTTAATTTTTGTATGACCTGCGTGTCAATCATTAAGCGCTTTGTAATGCTTTACTTTATCGCTAAACGGTAGCAATAGTAGTAAGAGCATGGTGGGCGCGCGACAACCCCGATGGCGACATGATGATGGAGATCATGATGATGGGGATCATGGTGTGGCGCCGGTGACGATGGAGATCATGCCGGTGCTTTGGAGATGGAGATCAAAAGCACGAGTTGATGGCCATATCATGTCACTTATGATTTGCATGTGATGTTAATCCTTTTATGCATCTTATTTTGCTTAGGACGACGGTAGCATTATAAGATGATCCTTCACTAAATTTCAAGATAAAATTGTGTTCCCCCCGAGTGTGCGCCGTTGCGAAGGTTCGTCGTTTCGAAGCACCACGTGATGATCGGGTGTGATAGACTCTACGTTCGCATACAACGGGTGCAAGCCAGTTTTGCACATGCAGAACACTCGGGTTAGACTTGACGAGCCTAGCATGTACAGACATGGCCTCGGAACACGGAAGATCGAAAGGTCGAGCATGAGTCATATAGTAGATATGATCAACATGTAGATGTTCACCATTGACACCACCTCATCTCACGTGATGATCGGACTTGGGTTGGTGAATCTGGATCATGTCACGCTCGAATGACCAGAGGGATGTCAATTTGAGTGGGAGTTATAAATAATTTGATTAGGTAATAACTCACTTATCATGAACAATAGTCTAAAATGTCTTTGCAAATCTTTTGTTGTAGATGGCTCGCGCAGTAGCTCCCCTGAATTTTAATGTGTTCCTAGAGAAAGCTAAACTGAAAGATGATGGGAGCAACTTTGTGGACTGGCTCCGCAATCTGAGGATCATCCTCACAGCTGCCCAAAAGGTTTATGTCCTAAATGCACCGCTAGGTGAACCCCCCGCTCCTCAGGCCTCTGCGGACGTTATGAACGCCTGGCAGTCGCGTTCGGATGACTACTCAATAGTGCAGTGTGCCATATTGTATAGCTTGGAAGGAGGACTTCAAAGGTGTTTTGAACGTCATGGAGCATATGAGATGTTCCAGGAGTTGAAGTTCATCTTTGAAAAGAATGCCAAGATCGAGAGGTATGAGACCACCGATAAATTCTTTGCTTGCAAGATGGAGGAGAATTCGTCTGTCAGTGAGCACTTACTGAAGATGTCTGGGTACTATACCCGCATAGCTGATCTGGGACTTGTGTTCCCGGACGAGGCTATCATTGACAGAATTCTCCAGTCACTCCCGCCTAGCTACAAGAGCTTCGTGCAGCAGTATAACATGCAAGGGATGAACAAAACCATCGCCGAGCTGTTTTCGATGCTGAAAGTCGCTGAGGCAGACATCCAGAAGGAGTATCAAGTGTTGATGGTCAATAAAACCACCAGTTTCAAGAAGAATGGCAAGGGCAAGAAGGGTAACTCTAAGAAGGGTGGCAAGGCAGTTGCTCATCCAGTGAAGAAACCCAAGGCTGGGCCCAAGCCAGAGACTGAGTGTTTCTATTGCAAGGGGAACGGCCACTGGAAGCGGAACTGCCCCAAGTATCTGGCAGACAAGAAGGGGGCCAACAATAACAACAAGCAAGGTATATGTGATATACATGTTATTGATGTGTACCTTACCAACTCTCGTTGTAGTGCCTGGGTATTTGATACCGGTTCGGTTGCTCACATTTGCAACTCTAAACAGGAACTGCGGAATAAACGGAGGCTGGCGAAGGACGAAGTGACGATGCGCGTGGGAAATGGTTCCAAGGTTGATGTGATCGCCGTCGGCACGCTCGCTCTTCGATTACCATCGGGATTAGTTATGAACCTGAATAATTGTTATTTAGTGCCTGCGTTAAGCATGAACATTATATCTGGATCTTGTTTGATGCGAGACGGTTACTCATTTAAATCAGAGAATAAAGGTTGTTCTATTTATATGGGTAATATCTTTTATGGTCATGCACCCGAAGTGAGGGGTTTATTCTTATTGAATCTCGATAGTGATGATACACATGTTCATAACATTGATGCCAAAAGATGTAGAGTAGTTAACGATAGTACCACTTACTTGTGGCACTGCCGTCTGGGTCATATCGGCGTAAAACGCATGAGGAAGCTCCATGCTGATGGACTTTTGGAGTCTCTTGATTTTGAATCACTTGACACATGCGAGCCGTGCCTCATGGGCAAGATGACAAGGACCCCGTTTTCAGGTACAATGGAACGGGCAAGTGACTTATTGGAAATCATACATACTGATGTGTGTGGTCCGATGAGTGTCACGGCGCGCGGTGGATATCGTTATTTTCTCACCTTCACTGACGACTTAAGTAGATATGGGTATATTTACTTAATGAAGCATAAGTCTGAAACTTTTGAAAAGTTCAAGCAATTTCAGAGTGAAGTTGAAAATCATCGTAACAAGAAGATCAAGTTCCTACGATCTGATCGAGGGGGAGAATATCTGAGTTATGAGTTTGGCAATCACTTAAGAAAATGTGGAATTGTTTCACAGTTGACGCCACCTGGAACACCACAGCATAATGGTGTGTCCGAACGTCGTAATCGAACCCTATTAGATATGGTGCGTTCTATGATGTCTCTTGCCGATTTGCCACTATCGTTCTGGGGATATGCGTTAGAGATAGCTGCATTCACTTTAAATAGGGCTCCATCTAAGTCCGTTGAGACAACACCGTATGAACTATGGTTTGGTAAGAAACCTAAGTTGTCTTTTCTCAAGGTTTGGGGTTGCGATGCTTATGTCAAAAGGCTTCAGCCAGAAAAGCTCGAACCCAAAGCGGACAAATGTGTCTTCATAGGATACCCAAAAGAAACTGTTGGGTACACCTTCTATCTCAGATCCAAAGGCAAAATGTTTGTCGCTAAGAATGGGTCCTTTCTCGAGAAAGAGTTTCTCTCGAAAGAATTGAGTGGGAGGAAGGTAGAACTTGATGAGGTTATTGAACCTCTGCTTCAACCAGAGAGTTGCGCAGCACAGAAAGATGTTTTTGTGGAGCCTGCAGCGGTTGAAGAGGAAGCCAATGATGATGATCAAGAAGCTTCTGATCAAGTTACTACCGAACCTCGTAGGTCGACAAGGGTACGCACTGCACCTGAGTGGTATGGTAACCCTGTCTTGGAGGTCATGTTGTTAGACAACGGTGAACCTACGAGCTATGGAGAAGCGATGGTGGGCCCGGATTCCGACAAATGGTTAGAGGCCATGAAATCCGAGATGGGATCCATGTATGAAAACAAAGTATGGACTTTGGAAGTATTACCTGAAGGGCGGAAGGCCATTCAGAATAAATGGATTTTTAAGAGGAAGACGGACGCTGACGGTAATGTCACCATGTATAAAGCTCGACTTGTGGCAAAGGGTTTTTCACAAGTTCAAGGGATTGACTACGATGAGACTTTCTCACCCGTAGCGATGCTTAAATCCGTCCGAATCATGTTAGCAATAGCTGCATATTTCGATTATGAAATTTGGCGGATGGATGTCAAAACAGCGTTCCTTAACGGTTTTCTTAAGGAAGAGTTGTATATGATACAACCGGAAGGTTTTGTCGATCCAGAGAATGCTGACAAAGTATGCAAGCTCCAGCGTTCCATTTATGGGCTGGTGCAAGCATCTCGGAGTTGGAATCTTCGCTTTGATGAGGTGATCAAAGCGTTTGGGTTTGTACAAGTTTACAATGAAGCTTGTATTTACAAGAAAGCGAGTGGGAGCTCTATAGCGTTTCTAATATTATATGTGGATGACATATTGCTGATTGGAAACAATATAGAATTTTTGGATAGCGTGAAGGGGTATTTGAACAAGAGTTTTTCGATGAAGGATCTCGGTGAAGCTGCTTTCATATTGGGCATCAAGATCCATAGAGATAGATCAAGACGCTTGATAGGACTTTCACAAAGTACATACCTTGATAAAGTTTTGAAGAAGTTCAAAATGGATCAATCCAAGAAGGGGTTCTTGCCGGTATTGCAAGGTACAAAGTTGAGTAAGACTCAATGCCCAGTGACTGCGGAAGATAGAGAAAAGATGAGTGTCGTCCCCTATGCTTCAGCCATAGGCTCTATCATGTATGCAATGCTGTGCACAAGACCAGATGTCAGCCTTGCCATAAGTATGGCCGGAAGGTTTCAAAGTAATCCTGGTATGGATCACTGGACAGCGGTCAAGAATATCCTAAAGTACCTGAAAAGGACTAAGGAGATGTTTCTCGTTTATGGAGGTGATCAAGAGCTCGTCGTAAAGGGTTACGTCGATGCAAGCTTTGACACTGATCCGGATGACTCTATGTCTCAAACCGGATACGTATATATTTTCAACGGGGGAGCGGTAAGCTGGTGCAGTTCCAAGCAGAGCGTGGTAGCCGATTCTACATGCGAAGCGGAGTACATAGCTGCCTCGGAGGCGGCAAAGGAAGGTGTCTGGATGAAGGAGTTCATGACAGATCTTGGAGTAGTGCCTAGTGCACTAAACCCAATGACTCTGTTCTGTGACAACACTGGTGCCATTGCTCTAGCCAAGGAACCAAGGTTTCACAAGAGGACCAGACACATAAAGCGACGCTTCAATTCCATCCGCGATTCAGTCAAGGAGGAGGACATAAGCATTTGCAAAGTACACACGGATTTGAATGTTGCAGATCCGTTGACTAAGCCTCTTCCACGGGCTAAGCATGATCAACACCAAGACTCTATGGGTGTCAGATTCATTACCTTGTAATGCTAGATTATTGACTCTAGTGCAAGTGGGAGACTGTTGGAAATATGCCCTAGAGGCAATAATAAAAGAGTTATTATTATATTTCCTTGTTCATGATAATCGTTTATTATCCATGCTATAATTGTATTGATTGGAAACTCATATACATGTGTGGATAAATAGACAAACTTTGTGTCCCTAGTAAGCCTCTTCAGGACTAGCTCGTTGATCAAAGATGACCGCGGTTTCCAGGTCATAGACATGAGTTGTCATTTGATAACGGGATCACATCATTAGGAGAATGATGTGATGGACGAGACCCAAACGTTAAACATAGCTTTCGATCGTATCAGTTATCGCTATAGTTTTCTGCATGTCAAGTATAAGTTCCTATGACCATGTGATCATGTAACTCACTGACACCGTAGGAGTGCTTTGTGTGTGCCAAACGTCGCAACGTAACTGGGTGACTATAAAGGTACTCTACAGGTATCTCCGAAGGTGTCTGTTGAGTTGACATGGATCGAGACTGGGATTTGTCACTCCGTGTGACGGAGAGGTATCTCCGGGCCCACTCGGTAATACGTCATCTCAATGAGCTCAAAGTGACTAAGTAGTTAGTCACGGGATTATGTATTACGGTAACGAGTAAAGAGACTTGCCGGTAACGAGATTGAACTAGGTATAGAGATACCGACGATCGAATCTCGGGCAAGTAACATACCGACGAGACAAAGGGAACTGTATACGGGATTGCCTGAATCCTTGACATCGTGGTTCATCCGATGAGATCATCGAGGAACGTGTGGGAACCAATATGGGTATCCAGATCCCGCTTGGCCTGGGAGTGTCTCGGGCATGTCTGCATAGTTTCCGAACCCGCAGGGTCTACACACTTAAGGTTCGGTGACGCTAGGGTTGTTAGTGAGAACAGTGCATGGTTACCGAAGGTTGTTCGGAGTCCCGGATGAGATCCCGGACGTGACGAGGGTCTCCGGAATGGTCCGGGGACGAAGATTGATATATAGGATGAAAGGTTTCGGAGTCCGGAAGTGTACCGGGGAGCATCGGGAAATCGGCGGATGACCGAAAGGGGTTTCGGGGGTCCCGGAAGGAGTTTCGGGCCTAATGGGCCACAAAGGGGGGACACAACAGCCCTCATAGGGCTGTGCGCCCCCCCTGGGCCCTCTCCTCATGCGCCAAGAGGGGTGGACCCCCCTAGGGCTGCCGCACCCCCTTAGCCTTGGGGGGCAAGGCACCTGGGGGGGAAACCCTAGCCCCAGGGGGTGCCGCCCCCTCCCCATCTGCCCTGGCCGCCGGCCCCTAGGGGAAACCCTAGGGCGCCCCCTCCCCTCTACTCCCCCTATATAAAGAGAGGCAGAGGGAGGGCAGCCACACACGTTCGTGCCTCGGTGCTGCCCTCCCTCTCCCACATCCATCTTCGTTTCCCGCGGTGCTTGGCGAAGCCCTGCTGGAATCCTCCACCACCATCTCCACCACGCCGTCGTGCTGCCGGTGTCTCCATCAACCTCTCCTTCCCCCTTGCTGGATCAAGAAGGAGGAGACGTCCCCGAGCTGCACGTGTGAAGAACGCGGAGGCACCGTTGCTTCGGTGCTTGGATCTTCAGCGATCTGAATCGCGGCGAGTACGACTCCATCAACCGCGTTCTTGAACGCTTCCGCTTAGCGATCTACAAGGGTATGTGGATCCAACTCTCCCCTCGTAGATGCATCTCCTAGATTGATCTTGGTGAACGTAGGAAAATTTTTTGTTTCCCATGCAACGTTCCCCAACATCTTCATCGTAAACATTTTAGATAGAACACCCGTATGCAAAGTGAGAGTTATGGTCTTCCCCGGTAAGCTAAGGGAAAATTCGCGGGATAGGATTTGTGCACCGTTTCAATGCAAATAGTTTAGATTGAAGACCGTATGCAAAGCGAGACTTCGCCACTAAGCCAAGAGAAAATCTAGCACGCGGGATTTGTACATCCCTTCAACGCAAACGGTTTTTTAGATGACCGGTGTGCAATCACGTACAAATAATTTGGTAAGATTTGCATCTGTCAACACCGCCATTTGTTAAAATTTGCAACTAAAATTCACTAGCATTATCATATTTTTGCAACAAAAATTCAGTAAGCATTGTTTTATTCATAGGTTAAGCAGTCGTTCTTTATACAAACAATTCAACTCGACAGCTGAACCGACCAAACTTTTCCCCAATTGTTGCCAACCACGTACTGAAATAGCTAGTTCAACTATATATACTAGCTAATTTTAAGTACGTTGTACAGTCAACCACATCTATAGTCAGATGAACTGAACAAAATAGCCCCTAAAGATTACTACGCATGGGGCTTTGTACTACTTCCAGCAGCGACGTGTGTTGAAGCCACGGCAGCCGTCAGGCTCTTTGCATGCTCGACGATGCACTGATCCTCCTCTTGCAAGAAGTCGATGTAGCGCGCAAGGTCACTAGCACACATGCGGGGCTCCACCTCCACCTCCACCTCCCGCCTTCGGGCGATGGTGGCCGAGGGGGCGATGACCCCGACGGTCGACGTTGTGTTGGCTACCACTGCGACCGACGGTGGGGTGGCGGCCACGACCTTCACCTCCCGCCTTAGGGCGACGGTGGCGGAGCAGATGATGGCGGCGGTGGTCAACAGTGGGGTGGAGGCCACGACGGCCACCTCCCGCCTTCAGGCCGCGGTGGCAAAGCGGGCGAAGGCCATGGCTCTCGACGGTGGTGTGACGGCCACGACGACAAACGGTGTGGCAGCCACGGCGACAGACGCTGGGGTGGCGCCAACAACGGCCGGCAATAGCTGCCGACGGGCAGCGGCGGCGGAGCGTGCAGTGGGTGTTTGATACGTCCATTTTGCATCATGCTTATAAGTTGATATTTATTGCATTATGGGCTGTTCATACATGTTTTGTCACAATACTTATGCCTTTTCTCACTTATTTTGCAAGGTTTACATGAAGAGGGAGAATGCCGACAGCTGGAATTCTAGGCTGGAAAAGGAGCAAACTCTGGAAACCTATTCTGCACAACTCCAAAAGCCCTGAAACTCCACAGAACATCGTTTCGGAAAATATAAAAAATATCTGGCGAAAGAAACCCACGAGAGGGGCCACTGGCTGTCCTCGAGGGTGGGGGCGCGCCCGCCTTCCCAGGGCGCGTCCACCCTGCCGCGTGGGCCAACCGGCAGGCCCCCGGTGCCCATCTTCTCCTATATGAAGTGTTTTGACATAGAAAAATCATAAGGAGGCTTCCGGGACCAGACGCCACCGTCTCGTGGCGGAACCGAGGCGGAAACCAATCTAGGGCTCCGGCAGAGCTGTTCTGTCGGGGATACTTCCCTCTGGGAGGGGGAAATCGTCACCGCCGTCATCACCAACAACTCTCCCATCTTGGGGAGGACTATCTTCATGAACATCTTCACCAGCACCATCTCCTCTCAGACCCTAGTTCATCTCTTGTATCCAATCTTTGTACCCAAACCTCAGATTGGTACCTGTGGGTTGCTAGTAGTGTTGATTACTCCTTGTAGTTGATGCTAGTTGGTTTATTTGGTGGAAGATCATATGTTTAGATCCATTATGCATATTAATACCCATCTGATCATGAACAATATTATGTCTTGTGATTAGTTACTTTGGTTCCTGAGGACATGGGAAAAGTCTTGCTATTAGTAGTCATGTAAATTTGGTCTTCGTTCGATATTTTGATGAGATGTATGTTGTCTCTCCTCTAGTGGTGTCATGTGAACGTCGACTACATGACACTTCACCATCATTTGGGCCTAGAGGAAGGCATTGGGAAGTAATAAGTAGATGATGGGTTGCTAGAGTGACAGAAGCTTAAACCCTAGTTTATGCGTTGCTTCGTTAGGGGCTGATTTGGATCCATATGTTTCAGTCTATGGTTAGGTTTACCTTAATACTTCTTTTGTAGTTGCAGATGCTTGCATTAGAGGTTAATCATAAGTGGGAGGCTTATCCAAGTAAAGGAAGCACCCAAGCACCGGTCCACCCACATACCAAATTATCAAAGTACCGAACGCGAATCAGATGGTCGTGATGAAAACTAGCTTGACGATAATTCCCATCTGTCATTGGGAGCGCTTTACTTTATATAAGAGTTTGTCCAGGCTTGTCCTTAGCTACAAAAAGGATTGGGTCACCTTGCTGCACCTTATTTACTTTTACCTTTTGTCACTTGCTACCAGTTACCTTATCACAAAACTATCTGTTACCTATAATTTTAGTGCTTGCAGAAAATACCTTACTGAAAACTGCCTATCATTTCCTTCTGCTCTTCGTTGGGTTCGACAGTCTTACTTACCGAAAGGACTACGATAGATCCCCTACACTTGTGGGTCATCAAGACTCTTTTCTGGTCTCGTTCCCGGGGAGTGAAGCGCCTTTGGTAAGGAAAAATTTATATAGTGTGTTGAAATTTATTGTAACTTGTTACTATGGCTCAAAATCCTTTGAGGGGCTTGTTCGGGGTATGTTCACTTTGAACAGAAGAGCAAAGAGTTGCTCCTGAACCTACTGCACCTATTGAAAATGTTTTCTTTGAAATTCCTTCAAGTATGATAGAGAAACTGCTTGAAAATCCCTTTACAGGAGATGGAACACTGCATCCCGATTTACATCTAATCTACATGGATGAAGTTTGTGGATTGTTTAAGCTTGTAGGTATGCCCGAGGATGTTATCAATAAGAAGGTCTTCCCTTTATCTTTCAAGGGAGATGCATTGACATGGTTTAGGCTATGCGATGATATGGGATCTTGGAACTATGATCGTCTAAAGTTGGAATTTCATCAGAAGTTCTACCCTATTCGGGCCGCGGGGCAGGCCAAACAAGAGCGTCCGCGCGAGGACGGCATGCCTGTTTTTAGCTCTGGCACGACACGCGAGGGGTATGGGCCGGCCCCCGGCCCGACGCGTTCTCATGTTGGGACAGAAGACCCGAAGCGTTCTCATGTTGCCGACCCAGATCATTGCGGGATGCCGTCTGCGGGTTGACCAGGGTTTTCTAGAATATCTAGAAGATATCATTGGGATGAACCAATATGTTGAGAAAATTGAAGAAGCTAACAAACAATTGAAGAACCAATATGCTGCTGCAGCTTTCCCTCGATCCGCTCCAGCTCCCAGCCCACCGTGGCCGGGAGCGGCGGGGCCGGCGGAGCGCACATTTGCGCCTGGTAGGTCGGGTCAGGGCTACCCATTAGGGTTTAGGGTTTAGGTCCTTCGCTAGCGTGAGGCGGAGGACCCAAAGGGAGATGGCGGCGGGGCATTCTCTCCTCTCATCCTGTTCGTCACCGTTGAGCCGAGGTGGCCGGCAACGGCAGGTGTGAGGACGAGGAGGGAGGGAGGGGATGCAGAGAGGCCCGTACGTGCAGAAGAGAGAAGGGAAGTGGCGGTTTCTACTCTCCTATTCAAGATGTTGCTTGCTACACAAAGTGTGAGACGAATGAACTACTCAGGCTGCAGCGTTGACGAATAGGACGAGCGACTTGCTATGTACTGATCCTTCGCTTGCATGAGGCAGAGGCCCCAAAGGGAGACGGCGGCGGGGCGTGTTGTCCTCTCGTCCTGTTCATCACCGCTGAGCCGAGTCAGCCGGCAGTGGCGGGTGTGAGGACGAGGAGGGAGGGAGGGGGAGCAGAGAGGCCCGTACGGGCAGAAGAGAGAGGGGAAGCGGCAATTTCTACTCGCCTATTCAAGATGTTGCTTGATGCACAAAGTGTGAGACGAAGGAACTACTCCGGCTGCAGCGTTGACGAACAGGACGAGCGACTTGCTATGTACTGCCACTGGCAGGAAGCCATTCCCAAGCGTGTCCAGGTCCCGGCACGCGACAGCTGCACAGAGTGTGAGACGAATGGACTACTCGGGCTGCAACGTTGACGAACAGGACAAGCGACTACACCAGGTTATCTGAAATGGCTCCCTCCCACCTCTCCTCCCACCTCTCCTCCCACCTCCACCACCATCACCACCGACGGCCGGCGATCTCCCATGGCGTTCTCTAGACTAGCCTACGAATGGCTAGCCTCCTCCATTGGGATCTCAACCCTGGGATCTCTGTGGCTAAACAGGTGCGCTCAAAGTTTGGTTCATCGGTGCACTTCTCCCCCTCTTCCCATACCAAGGAGTTCTTCTTGGTTGTCTCCTTCTCCTCGGCATCTTTCCCTCTCACGACATAATCAGTTGGCCTAGTGCTACAATGTTGTATTGGTGGTTCTCCGTTGGGATTTAATGTTCTTCAATTGGGCAAAAGATCTTTTCGCTTCTCCGTTGCTTCCAACAATGTGGGGCATTTCATTTACAAGTTGAAGGATCGGGTTTGGCCGGACTTTGTTTGTCATTTTCATTTGTTCAAACCGTCGATGAATTATTTAAGTTTGGATAATGGTTGGCATTTGGATGATGAGCTTGGTGAGGTGGCTGCTCGAACCCCTATTGCAATCAAACCCAACCTGGACTTTCTCCGGGAAAGCGCTAGAAAAGATCATTCAGCTAACGAAGAACTCTTGAAATTTGGGTTTCATTTCATGGACACTCATCGGGGCAATCATTCGCACACTCATGGAAAACATACATTTGCGAAGCATCTCACTTTTGATCCAGATTGTTCAAACGATGCATGTGCTCCGCCCCCAGACAAAGATTGCATCTCTTTTGGCAGTTTTCAAAATGCATTTAATGTTCCACCGTCGGCCGAAAATCAAGCTTTCCAGGGCATTAAATTTGAGCCAAAGAATTGGGAACACATCCCGGATTTCATGCTATTCCATATTCTGGACCAACGGGTGTTCGGCTATTCTGATGAGAAGATTGCCTCAATATGGCATCTACAATCTATCCCGCCATCGGAGGTAATATTCCAACGTTTAAATTTATGTGATGTTTGCCATCAACTGGGCCATCTTGCGAATATTTGTACCGAGGGCAAAATACTTAAGCCGGAGAACAACTCTAGACCCCATGTTGGGCCGGGCCACTCCGTCTGCACGACCTGCGGCTCTACCCACCACTTTTGCTTTGCTTGCCCGGCTCGGATGTTGTGTTCCTCCTGTGGTTTTCTCGGACACGTTGCGAAATTTTGTTTCGCTGAAGCCTCTCCACATTTCCTTTGGAAACCAAAAATTCAGCATGTCCCCCCCAAAGATATACCCTTTCCGAATAATAGCCAATCTTTCCATAAGAGGAGGATTTTCAAACCGCGGCAATCTTCCAATGATTCCTGGGCTTGGAGGATTAAAACTAGTATAGTATCCCCTCCCGTTGGGATTTCTCGAGGCTGTGTTGGAAACAAAAAACAAAATATGGTATGGCATATCAAATCAAGCGATTCGCAGGGCACGCGCGCTCTACCCATTGGGGGTGACGGTCCGCATCCTCCTGCCCTACGTCCTATCACCTCGAGCACTCCTAGCCTACCCAACCTGCCACCCCCACTACCAAATCGCCAGCAGCCCCCATCAATTCATCCGCCTGCTAGTGCTTCTTCCCATCGCCAGAAACGCCTCTCGGCTCATCCGCCCGCTAGCATCCCTGCAAACACCTCCACTCCTACTCCCATGGCGAACTTCCCAGTCATGCCCTTCCAGTTCATCCCTGGCCCCCTCGCCATCTTCAATGGCCCCGCTGATAGACTCCAGAGGAACATGATGGTCGTCGGCGCTCCTCCACTGCACCACGAAAACTATGCGCTCGTCCTCACCAACCCTCCGACGCCCGATCTTCAGCGTCCTATGGTGCTCGCGGAAATCCTACAAATCTTGGCTGAGGACTTCAATGCTGAGGTGATATACTCTGACATCTTTCATCTAGGCGTCGGGATGATTGGATTTAGATCAGCTGCTATCAGAGATTTTCTTATCACTACTGGGCTGCATCCGATAGATGATGATAGGACCTTTTACTTCGCCCGCCATGATGAAGGACCTAACATGCGCATACCGATCTTTGAAGCTGTTGCATGGGTTGTATTCCTGGGTTTTCCTCTTGACTACCAGAATGAGTACTATGTGAATAAGGCTGTCAGCTGCTTTGGTAACTTCGAGATTTGGCATAACCCTGGGCAAGTCAAGACTAGAGTTCTTGTTCGTGTGCTTATCAATCAATTCTCCAATGTGCCGCATAGTTTGATCATTAAAAGGGCCAACGTGTTTGGAGGTCTGGGAAGATCATGGACTGTTCCAGTCTATATTCTGACTAACTGGCCAACCAACCCGCCTAATGCGGGCACAGAGGAGCCGCCGCCACCGATGAACGCCTCGCCGCATCCCAGGGAATTGCCGTTCCTGACTGCTTCCCAACAGGTATCCTTTGAAGCCATGGTTGCACAGCAACAACAGGCGAATGCGGCCTGGGGGCAAGATCTTCAGCCACCTCCACAGCAGCCACTGGCCAATGGATGGCAACCCTGGCCTGAAATCCCACCGCAATACCAGGGTGAGAGTTGGCGTCAGATCACTGAATACACTGGCCCGTCCATGATGGACGGAGTAACACCTGAAGAAAATGTTCTTGATGATGGTCTGGAGGCCTGGAATGCGCATGTGGCGCAGGTTGAACTGGCAGCGAATGACATCGTTCTGGGAGCGCACCACAGCACCATGACTTTTGTCAGAGGAACGGCGGAAGAGGCAAACCTCCGTGTCTTACCTTTCGCAAGTTTGATCTCCTTTCTCAGGAAATACATCTACAAGCCCATGCTCCCCATGCTCCTCCCTGCTGAAGATTCCTTGGAGCAGACCACCCAGTTCTGTAACTCGCTCCAATACCTGTTTGTGGCATATGCAATCAGATCCTGGTATACCCCAATTGCCACAATGTCAGACACCCTCCTTGTAAAACTGGACAAGCGCAGCTGGGATGAAGCCTTTGCTCCGCTTCTTCGCCAACCGATGGATGCCACTGTGGTTGCCGTTGAGGAGCCACGGGATATGCCCCGAAAGAATGCGGTGGTGATCACTGAACATGTGGATGACACTCGGGTGCTGGCACGCTCTGTCAAGAAGAACAAGCTGGCAGGCGATTCACTGCCTCTCCGACGCAGCACCAGAAATAATCGCTATGATGGCTTTAAGGCTCCTTCCATGGCTGAAGCGCGCCCGTACAAGACTAAGGTTAGACCACGGCAAACACCTTTGGCTCCTCTCAGAGTTTCTTCAACCCTTGCACAAACTACTGCTGATGAGGCCCCGCCACCAACGCCTATTTCCCAGATGCAGAGGACCGGCACGGTGCGCTGTGGAATTCCTGTAGCCGAGCTCTCCGAGTCCAAGCTCATGGCGCCGCTGGAGGAAGAGGAGCCTGCTGCCACCACCCCCACCAACTAATCTACATGGCTAACCAAGTGCACTGGAAGGTGCTGGTGTGGAATATCCGTGGCATAAATTCGGAGGAAAAAACCTTAGCAGTTAGAAATGCGATTGCAGCTTCGGGTTGTAATATCGTGTGCCTCCAGGAGACTAAACGAGCCTCTTTTGATCTTGCTTTCATTAAGACATTCTGTCCACGCCGTCTTGATCAATTTGCTTTCGTTCCTTCGCGTGGTGCCTCGGGGGGTATTCTTATAGTCTGGAATGGTTCTCTATTTGATGGGAACAGGATTTTCTCGGATTTCTTTGCTTTAGGAGTTAAGCTAACTTCGAAGGTGTCCGACCACGCATGGACGCTATTCAACATCTATGGGCCATGTAGGGGGGATGATCGAGTGATGTTCACTGATTGGCTCTATGAAATGGACATACCAGATACGGACGATTGGCTCCTTGTAGGAGACTACAATTACATTCGATCATCAAACAACAGAAATAAGCCAGGGGGGATGCCAATGACATACTCATTTTCAATGACATTATACGTACACAAGCCTTGGTAGAAATCCCTCTTAAAGGACGTTCCTATACTTGGAGCAATATGCAGAATGACCCTTTGTTGGAACAGCTAGACTGGTTTCTCTCATCGTGTCACTGGACCCAATCGTACCCAAACACAATTGCCACCCCACTGGGAAAACCTGTGTCTGATCACACACCATGTGTGGTCGAAATCAAAACCACCATACCCAAGATCAAGGTCTTTCGTTTTGAAAATTATTGGACTAACCACCCGGGTTTTTTTGAAGTGGTGCAGGGGTCCTGGGATAAGTACTGCTATGCAAAAAATACCTCTGCCCTTATATGCAAAAAGATGAAGCGCCTAAGGTATGATCTTAAAAAATGGAGCAAAGGAATCTCCCGCCTCTCAATACTCATTCAAAACTGCAATTGGGCCCTCGCGGAGCTTGATGGGCTGGAAGATCGGCGGCCCCTCACGGTGCCTGAGAAAAAATTCAGGAAAATTATCAAGGCCCACCTGCTTAAACTACTACAATACCAGAACCGATACTGGAGAGAGCGGTGCACGATTCGTTACATCAAATTTGGAGAAGAAAACACGAAGCTGTTCCATGCTTTGGCAACTGAACGTTATAGAAAAAACTTCATTTCCTCCCTTAAACTTCAAGATGGATCTGTGGTCACAGATCATAAATCGAAGGAGCAGGTACTGTTTGATACATACAAAGGGAGACTTGGAGCTTCTTCCACCCCGGCTATGAAGTTTAACCTAGCCTCAATCATCAACAAGATAGATGGTCTTGAAGCGCTGTCAACCCCTTTTACACACTCTGAGATAGATGGAGTGGTTAAAAACATGCCCACTGATCGTGCCCCTGGCCCTGACGGTTTCAATGGACACTTTATTAAAACCTGTTGGCACATCGTCAAGGAAGACTTCTATAAACTGTGCGAGGACTTCTACAACGGCAACCTTGACCTCACCAGCATCAACACGGGGTTCATCACGCTCATCCCCAAAACCAACTCGCCTGAGTCGGCTAATGACTTCCGCCCAATCACTCTTTTAAACTGCTGTCTGAAGATCATTACAAAGCTTCTTGCAAACAGGCTGCAGACCGTTATCCTCAAGATCATACATAAAAACCAATACGGTTTTTTGAAGAGCCGGTCCATCCAAGACTGCCTGGCGTGGGCTTTTGAATATATCTATCAATGCCAGCGATAAAAAAAAACCATTGTGCTGCTCAAACTGGACTTTGCGAAAGCTTTCGACACTATCAACCATTCTGCTATGATGAAGATCATGCAACACATGGGCTTCGATGATCGGTGGATGGGGTGGATCAAGAATATTTTTGGATCAGGCAAATCCTCGGTCCTTCTAAACGGAATTCCCGGACGACAATTTGACTGTAACTGCGGGGTACGGCAAGGGGACCCGCTCTCTCCCCTCATTTTTGTCCTCGCGGGTGATCTGCTGCAGGCTGCCATCAATGACGCGTACCGGAACGGCCTTATTGAACTGCCGATCCCCTCTCGTACTGGAATGGATTATCCGGTGGTGCAATATGCTGATGACACAATCCTGATCATGCCGGCCGATCTAGCGCAGGCACAGACCATGAAGCAAATCCTGATGGACTACGCGGACTCGATCGGCCTCAAAATAAACTTTAGCAAATCCCTTCTAGTGCCACTTAACGTGGATGATCGCCTTGCTGCGGATCTAGCACAAATCTGGCAATGCTCGGTTGGGGGTATGCCATTCACCTACCTGGGACTACCCATGGGAACAACCAAACCTACGGTGAATGAGCTTATGCCACTGGTGGAAAGGGCAGAACGTAGGCTCTCTTCTTCCCTATGCTTGATGAACTATGGGAGTAAGTTGACGCTGCTGAACTCCATGATTACCTCCCTCATGATTTACCCCATGTGCACTCTCAAGTTCCCGCTCAAATTGATTGAGCATCTGGACAAGATCCGTCGCCGATGCCTGTGGCGCAAAAGAACGGAGCAAGGGGAAACTTGTAACTCCCTGGCCTCTTGGGCTCTCGTGTGTAGGCCTAAGAAGCATGGGGGTCTGGGTGTTATTGACATCAAAATCCAGAACGAAGGGCTGCTTCTCAAGTTCCTTCACTGCTTTTATAACAAGAAAGATACCCCCTGGTGCTCTCTTATCTGGGAAGCGTACTATGAACACCAAGTCCCACACGCAACGGATGCCTGTGGCTCGTTCTGGTGGAGGGACGTAATGAAGTTAAATGACAAGTACAGAGGTATTACTAGGGTTGTGGTGGGCGACGGCTCGTCGGTGCTGTTCTGGAAGGACTTGTGGCTAGCTGAAACCCTTGAGCTCTCGCATCCACGGGCCTTTTCCTACACTACGATGGAAGATGCGTCGGTCAAGGAATTCCTGTCAATCACAGACATGCAGCAAGGGTTTTATTTGCCCCTCTCCCAACAGGCTAGGGCCGAAGTGCTGGAAATGCAAAACCTCTCGAGAGACACCACCCCCGTAGACGACCTAAGTGATTCCTGGACCTGCTTATGGGGGGACCGATATTCCTCGCGCAAATACTATGCAAATTACTTCAAGGAGGTGATGGTGGATGGGGCTTTCAAATGGATCTGGAAAAGCAGATGCACAATGAAGATTAAAGTATTTGCGTGGTTGCTGCTGATGGATCGGGTGAATACCAAAAATATGCTCAAACGGCGACACTACAATGTTTCGGAGGGGGTGGCGTGCGAGCTTTGTGCGAGTGGAGTTGAAGAAACTATGGAGCATCTCTTCTTTAACTGCAACTTCAGCAGAACCTGTTGGGGGAGGCTGGGAATGGACTGGACACATAATGGAGACCGCATGCAGATCGTGCACTCCGGGCGGCAGCGATGGACCAAACCCATGTTCATGGAGATCTTTCTCACGGCGGCCTGGAGCATATGGAAGGAACGCAACGGCAAAGTGTTTAGGGCGACCCCCCCCTCGGTTACCTCCTGGCAGGAGAGGTTTAAGAAAGATCTTGGCCTGCTTGTACACCGGGTTAAACCCTCCCTAGAACAGTTTGTAGGAGACTTCTTAAGAACACTAGACTAAAAAGCTAGAACCCTTTCTCTGAACAGTTGGATCTGGGGGGTGCTTGACTTGATGGAGGGCCCCTGACCTGGGGGACCACATCTTGTCATGCGGAACACCCTGACAATATGTAACCTTTGTTTGTATATGGGAAGTCAGTAGGATGCTCTCCTACTGTCATTGATATTTCAAAAAAAAAAACAGGACAAGCGACTTGCTATCTACTGGCACTGGCAGACAGCCATTCCCAAGCGTGGCCAGGTCCCTCCACGTGGCACAAGGGCCCGTTCCGCCATCCCATCCTTGCTGCACCACCTTACTACAGTACTACTGCTGCTTTTCTCGCTCGACACGCGGTAGGACAATTGTAGTGTCCACACGGTCAACGTGGGACAGTTGAATCATCCTGCCGTGTGTCGCTCCTTCTGTCCCAAGGTTAGAAAGCGTCGGGCCGCGGGGCAGGCCCATGTCCCTCTCAAGTCCTACCGGGGCTAAAAACAAGCGCGTCCGCGCGAGGACGGCATGCCTGTTTTTAGCACCGACACGACACGGGAGGGTCACGGACCGGCCCCCGGCCCGACGCATTCTCATGTTGGGATAGAAGGAGCGACTGTCGGTGGCCGTTCGACATGAGGGAGGATTATTCTTGCTGATGTAGCTTTGCCTCTATCCGCTCCAGCTCCCAGCCCACCGTGGCCGGGAGCGACGGGGCCGGCGGAGCGCACATTTGCGCCGGGTAGGTCGGGTCAGGGCTTCCCATTAGGGTTTAGGGTTTAGCTCCTTCGCTCGCGTGAGGTGGAGGACCAAAAGGGAGACGGCGGCGGGGCGTGCTCTCCTCTCGTCCTGTTCGTCAGCGCTTAGCCGAGGTGGCCGGCAGTGGCAGGTGTGAGGATGAGGAGGGAGGAGCGGCGGGGCCGGCGGAGCGCGCATTTGCGCTGGGAAGGTCGGGTCGGGGCTACTCATGATTTGGGATGTGAGCTACCGCGCACATGGGTCGGCATGCTCCTGCAGCTTTGCCTCAATCCGCTCCAGCTCCCAGCCCGCCGTGGCCGGGAGCGGCGGGGCCGGCAGAGCGCACATTTGCGCCAGGTAGGTCGGGTCAGGGCTGCCCATTAGGGTTTAGGGTTTAGGTCCTTTGCTCATGTGAGGCGAAGGACACAAAGGGAGACGGCGGCGGGGCGTGCTCTCCTCTCGTCCTGTTCGCCACCGTTGAGCCGAGGTGGCCGGCAGCAGCAGGTGTGACGACGACGAGGGAGGGAGGGGATGTAGAGAGGCCCGTACGTGCTGAAGAGAGAGGGGAAGCGGCGGTTTCTACTCGCCTAATCAAGATGTTGCTTGATGCACAAAGTGTGAGATGAATGAACTACTCAGGCTGCAGCGTTGACGAATAGGACGAGCGACTTGCTATGTACTGATCCTTCGCTCACGTGAGGCAGAGGCCCCAAAGGGAGACGGCGGCGGGGCATGCTCTCCTCTCGTCTTGTTCGTGACCGCTGAGCCGAGGTGGCCGGTGGTGGCAGGTCTGAGGACGAGGAGGGAGCGAGGGGGAGCAAAGAGGCTCTTTATGGGCAGAAGAGAGAGGGGAAGCGGCGGTTTCTACTCGCCTATTCAAGATGTTGCTTGCTGCACAAAGTGTGAGACGAATGAACTACTCAGGATGCAGTGCTGACGAACTGGACGAGTGACTTGCTATGTACTGGCACTGGCAGGCAGCCATTCCAAAGCGCGTCCAGGTCCCGGCACGCGGCAGTTGCACAGAGTGTGAGACGAATGGACTACTCGGGCTGCAGCATTGACGAACAGTTAGAGCGACTTGCTATCTACTGGCACTGGCAGGCAGCCATTCCCAAGCGTGGCCAGGTCCCGCCATGTGGCACAATGTCCCGTTCCGCCGTCTAATCCTTGCTGCACCACCTTACTATAGTACTACTGCTGCTTTGCTCGCTCGACACGCGGAAGGACAATTCTAGCGTCCACACGGTCAACGTGGGACAGTAGAATCATCCTCCCACGTGTCGCTCCTTTTGTCCCAAGGTGAGAAAGCGTCGGGCCGCGGGGCAGGCCAAACAGGCGCGTCCGCGCGAGGACGGCATCCATGTTTTTAGCCCCGGCACGACACGGGAAGGGCACGGGCCGGTCCCCGGCCCGACGCGTTCTCATGTTGGGACAGAAGGCCTGACGCGTTCTCATGTTGCCGACCCAGATTATCGCGGGGTGCCGTCTGCGGGTTGACCAGGGTTTTCTAGAATATCTAGAAGATATCATTGGGTCGAACCAATATGTTGAGAAAATTGAAGAAGCTAACAAACAATTGGAAGTGCTCAATGAGAAAAGAACCGCATCAGTTCAGATGCCGAAATTGGCTGAGAAGGAAAGGAATACTTTAGAGAGTGCCTCCATATTTACTTCCCCCTCGCTGCCACTGGCCAGGGTAACGTCCGCTGAACCCTCGCTTTCGGTAGGCAGCCCTGTCCACGCCTCGCCTGAGGAGCTCTCCTCGGCGTCCTCCTCCTCCTCTTCCGAAAGCTGTTCCGGGTTCTCCTCCACCACGGGCCTCTTGCCACGAATTGCCGCCTTCTTTCCGCTTGACCTCCGCGGGGACTGAGTACCCGTGAGGTCCACCACTTCCCGTGTCACTGCAGGCGGCTACGTGCCGGCCCCTCGCGTGCGCATTGAGCCCTTTCACGTCAAGGGGCTGACCAATTAGGTAATGAGCTTTGCTCCATGGGGAAGTGCCTTTTATTCATTCATATTATTATTTGGCACCAGCTCTCGGCAAAATTAAAATGAGCACAGATTCCATACTCATCAGGGTGAAAGAGGGGAAGAACTTTGCTTCACATAACGTACAATAAACTTTAAACTACTTCCTCATGAGCTAAAACAGGAACACAAAACATGTATAATAGTAATAGTTTTGAAGGTTTTAAAGGTAGCACACAAGCATATCAGTCAAGTTTCTGAGCAACGAAGGTGCATTTAGTGATAACATGTGATTAACGAAACAACCAAAAGTATCACTTCTTCTTCGCCCTCTTTACTTTCTTATCTTTTGACAACATTTGCTTAATCTCTGCAGGCATTACAGTGTTCTTCTCGTGGACAAGAAGGTTCCCCAGAAACCATTGCTTCTCTAACAGAGCCCTTTTCTGCACATTGAAATTAAAAGGATATAACGCAGGTCAGTATTTTTGAAACATCATGTACATTCAAATAATGAGATAAGAATGGTTGGGGAACACACACTAACCGGGTTACACAAGGATTTGGGCATCGCTTTTCCATTGAACTGTTGCATGCATAGCATACATGCAAATGCACTTGATTCTCTATGACATTCCATAATAACAGTTGAGCAGCATAGGTCACTAAGGCATGTAAATGGCGAGGTGTAGCCACAACTCCGAAAGGCTTCGTGCACCTTCTCCGCAAATTTTCCACTGATGGTCTTAATCTGACCACCACTTATCTTACTGTCATTGGCATGCAAGGCAGTGACCTGGTTTTTTTGCTCACTATCGAGGAAAAGCACTATGCCTTCTTGTTTTTGAGTGTTAGGATCTTCTTCAGTGATAGCACAAAATAGCTGCAAAAACTAACATGTATTAGAATGTTGATGTATTATCATTGAGTGTATTATGAGTAGAATACTGGACTACTTACGAATCTCTGCTCTAGTTTCCCTCCATCTTTTTTGCTGCTCCCGATCTCTTTCTTAATCACTTGCACAAATTCTTCATTCAACTACACTCAAAAATAATTTGCTATCAGACCAGCTTTTAACTGACAACCAAGGCTATGTTTCTTGCACAAAACTTACCTGATGTCGTGGTTGGATAATTATTCTTTTTTTATTATTGTCATTCTTGTTATCATCCTGCTTGAGGCATTCAACAAAAACACCCAGAAGATTCAGGGCACTCTTAGGATCCTCTATACACTTCAGCACCTGAGCTCTCGTCATGATAGTCCCACCCAAATTTAACACTTCATCAGCATTGCTTCACCAATTAAAAACAATATATGAGTTTACTGATAAAACTAAACAGGCGAACCCCTGTCTCACCGAATGCAATGCGTAGGCTGTCAATACAAACATCTAACGGAGCCTAGCAAAGCCAAAGTTTAGTGAATAAATGAATAAACTTACTATTTCTCTTTGAGAAGTTTACAGATCTCCTCACAGTCTGTAGTAGGAAATAATTCCTTTACCCCAAAAGTAACGGGAGACACCGCTTTGGCGGAAAAGTTCCTCTTCCTCTTGCCATGCCTCTCTTTTGGTGTCTTTACTGTTGTATTCTTATCAGCAGTACTCTTATCAGCACTCCTATTCCAGCGACGGTTCCTTGCTGGTGTCCTTGCTATTGTATCAGAAGTATTCTTATCAGCAGTATTTTTACCACCTTCCTGAGCCTTTTCCTTGTCATCTTCCTTTTCTTCTGTATCGGATCTCACGGAAGAGTCTTCAATGTCCGTTGTATCGGGGCTATGGTTACCACCTTCCTTGTCATCTTCCCTTTCTGCTGTATCAGAGCTCATGGAAGAGTCTTCACTGTCCTCATCCACCTCTTCTTTTTCTGCTTTATCGGAGTTCACAGGAGAGTCATCCATCTCTTCGGCGTGGACAGTCTCTCCCTCATCCATCACTACCTCTTCGGAGATCACAGGAGAGCCTTCAATGTGCTCATCCATCTCTACAGGACTGCCTGGAGGAGAAACGTGGGCTTCGTGCTAATGGGCAGTGTCAGCTACAACGGCTAGAGTACTATCCTGGACAGTGTCTCGAGGAGAAACGTGGGCTTCGGGTTGATGGGCAGTGTCAGCTACAACTGTGCCCTCATCCATCGCTTTGTCCTGGACAGTGCCTCGAGTAGAAACGTCCTGGACAGTGTCAGCTATAACGGTACCCCGAAGTTCCTCAGCCTCGTTAGCATCAACTGTTGTGTGGTCATTGCACTGATTGGCACCCCGAAGTTCCTCAACCTTGTCAGTGTGTGGAGGAGGAACTTCCTCAACCTTGTCAGTGTCAGTACTGTGGGCAGTGTCAACTGTACTGTCAGCTTCATTGACTTTGGTCCTTGGATCATCTAGGAGGCGCTTTACAAGCTTCTTTATGAACTTTAACACCTCAGCCTGCATATTTGTGGCATTAATTATTTGTTCTAGAATTTGAATAGAACAAAAATTAAAAAGAACAAGGCTTATTGTTTACCTGGGTGATGCCATATATCTTCATATCCTTAAACCGTTCGATATATAATAAAACATGAAATCCACAATCACAACTGCAACAATTGCAATTGATTACCACATAATTATTTGTTCTAGAAATTGAGGTATAATTTGAGGTATCCACTTACTTGTTGTCTTGAGGCTCAACATCTGGAATTTCGTGAGCATACGAAGAGATGTCGATGCCATACTTACTCAAATATGACTTCAGCTCCTTTAACACAGTATCTGCCTGCTTTTGATGGAAACCTGGTGCAGAGTCAAGGACATACTTCGTGTTCATCTTGATGGAAACAACAACCAAGGAAATGTGACCATCATCAACAATTGGAGCAAGTATCTGAAAAAACACTACTATCAAACTCAGACATGGAAAATTTTCATATGTAATCAGCAATAAACAGGAAGAGAATAATCGGTAGTGTTGCAATTGCATAGGATGCAAAGGCTTTGGAATCAGAAATATACAAAAAGAACAATGCTCCTTAATGCTATACAATGGGACATAACATTATGTCACTGTCTTCCTGGTATTTCTTGAAAGGAGGCGCTTGCCAATAATGCAAGAAAAGATTATCAAGAATTTAATGAACGCAAATACAGCATACCCTGCCCCACAGAGGCAAATGAAAAGATCAGATGACCACAAGACAAGGATGACTAATTAGTGTGTCAACATGCCAGCAACCTAGAGGTTGATCAACCCTGGAACCATGCTGACCACAGAAAGTAGGCGATCAACAGATGCTTGGTTCAGATTGATACTTGAACCCCAGATGCCCTTCAAGAAAAAGAGTTCCAAATCAAAGAATATGCAGTCAACTGAAAGAATGCTATTCAACTTTTTTTTCTATCAGAAGAATGGGCGGATAAGGTGAAAGACCACAAAAGCTTCAAGAACCAGTTAGTTATGGCATTTAACATATGTAGAGCTACATCTTGAGTGGACAAACAGAAATGTGGAACTTTTTTGGAGAATTTTCAATAAAATTAACATAATAAAACATATGGCAATACTAGAATAGAATGACCAGTACTGTTCAAGTATTTAATAAACACAGATGAAGGATAGCTCCAAAGCCTGTTAAAATCCAGCAGATAAAGTGATCAACTGGCAACAAGACAAGGAGAGCAACTGTGTTCCATCCATGACAACCCACGGGGTCGATCAACCTTGCTAACCGCAGCATGTAGAAAGCATGTTCTGAAATTTTGGTACATGTTTGGTTCAGAACTTCAAAATAATATCTTAAACCCCAATGTGATTAAAGCAACGAGTTACAATTTTATTTCAAGAACAGAATATGCACTCAAGATTGTTATGCGACCTTTTTTCAGTTAGAACAGTAGGTGGATAAGGTAGTGATCACAACCTCATCACTGACAGTCTGACAATGCACCATGTGCAGCTGCACAAACATATGACCACTAGCATATTCAATTCCAAGCCCTCACACAAGTAGTACAAACTAGTTCCATTTATGCAACCTAGTTCAATTGATGAAAGATTTACAAACCTCGATCGTGTGCTTCAAAATCTCTTCTTTAATATCATTCCTCAGATATCCAGTTCCCCCTCCCTTTAGCAATTCAACCTGAAATAATAGACGACAATCACAGATAAAGAATAACAACATACAAAAAACCATGATCTACGTTTTTGGATAAGTACTTACAACAGAAGAATACTTAAGGACAATTGTATCACGCCATTCCTCTGGCCACAAGTCGCATATTAAATGTAGTATCCGTGAGGTCATACGACCTTCTAGTTTGAAGCAGTCCACAAACTCAGACTCAACTATCTTCTCGGGTCCATACTCCAATACAATTCCGTCGCGCCTTCTTTTCATAACACGCTCCTCATAAATACTATCTACCATGTCATCCTCAGACACCTCTACAGTTTCATTGTAGGTGCTATCCTCCCACCTAATAAACTGAAAAGAATATAAAGAACTAATTAAAAAATGGTAACAGATAATTTGTAAACTTGTTTGTACTTACATTAATTAGCTCTAGCGGCTTCAAGTTCTTCTTCTGAAAGGGATATTGAGAAATATAAGAAGTTGCATCAAGATATTCGAGAAATATAAGAAGTTGCTACAGTTTCTTCCCCCTCCCCCAGCCTTCCTTTTCATATCCTGATATTCGAGAAGATTCCTGAGGATGTCATCAGTATAGTGTTTGATTCTCCCTGATAATTCCCTTCTCATAGGATTCTCCACAATGCAGTCCGCAAAAACTATCTGCAAACCAATAACTCTAAATTTAGACACAAAATGAGAACAGTTATTACTTGCAGCAGCTAGTAGTACTTACCAAAAGGACAGCCACACAACACCTCATATAAGCTTTGTCCTTCGCTAGAGCAGCTTTCTTCAAGGCATTGAAGACCACATGTGCCCAGTCAAGCTTACAAAGTTTTTCTAGATGATATATATTTTCAACTGCACTTTTGGTTACAAAAGGTGCCGTTCCTGACAGTAACATTCTATCATGCAGTGCCGCAAGGTAAAGCCTTATGAGCATCTCTGTTTCAGCATGTGGCCTGATATCTTCATCATCGTAGTGCGCAAACAACAAACCAATGTTCTCTGGCGTCAGGATCTTTCTGTCATTATTCTTCTCCTCTGGCAGTGCCATGTCTCTTCTTTTACGTTTGCGTTTGCCATCTTCTCTGTCTTTTTCTGGGTACTTTGCAACTACGAGCCCAACTGGAAGGATCATCTTGTTGCATTCTTCTGTTACATCATGTGCAACTTTGAACTCCTTATCAGTGCCTTGCGGCAGATCAAGAACACACTGAACAACTGTTGGATTGATCCACGCTGATTTATCATCATTGAGTTTAAGTTCAATTTGATTTGAGTTTTCATGAACAACACATCTACCCAAAAGCTCTGCACAGGTTTGTCTGTAGTGAAGGGATGTTAGCTTCATGTCTGCCATCTCCATCTTACTGAGCTTGAACTTCTTAAACATTTCTAGCATTCTGGTTGGAAACTTCGAATTTAATTGTGTTGGAACGCCGGGGTTGCACCGGGTTTCCGGCACCTTTTTTGGCGCTTCATCCGCAGACTCAGTAGCCCTATCTGGTTCGTCCTCACTAGTCATATGCAGCCTTTCTTTCTCACTAGCCATTTGTTCCTTTGAGGAATTGCACCTGACCAAATAGAAAACATAATCAAAACAAATTTTCCATAGTCGAAACAAATTGGAATTTTGCATCCAGTGAATGTAGTGCTTTGTAGAGTTGTCGAACTAAAGCAAAAGCAGTATAGATAACACAACAGAGCATACTCTTTAGAGAAGTTATGGGTTAAACCTCGAGCCTTACATTCACTAGGCTACTTCACCACATAGTGATTCATTAAGGATGCTACATACCATAAATAATTCCAGCATGCCTAACTTGTTTGCCTGCTGAAGCAAAGCCTAATGATTCATGAAAAAGCAAAACAGCAAAAGAAAACCTAATTCAGATGAATGAAGTAGCCTAGTAACACAGAAAGTAGGCACTGAGTCATAATACAGTGCACTTGGTCTTACCCAAGTGTAAATTTCACTACTAAGTGAGCCATAATACATGATATTATATATGAAGAATTAGATGTAATCAACCAAAGTAATAACTCACTAGTCTATGTAGCACCATTCTGATATGGTATAATTATCACTAATGTGTAGCCTGAAATGTGATTTTGCGCTTAGAGGCCACTAGAAGCCAACATACAGAGGTCTGAAACAATAAGGCATGTGCATAACTGTTTGGTCTCGTGTATAATAGATGGTCATATTGTACAGTAGAACTACTAGTTACCTAAACAATTTAAGTTAACCTTGTTAAGTAGAACCAAGAGACCAACACAATCTTCAGATCACCAGGATTTAAAGCAGAAAATCATACAGATGCTACATAACTACAACAACGACCCCTTTCAAAGACTTCAACCGGTGCAAAAGGATCACCATCACAAAAACTCGGCTTAATGGTTCCATCACAAGGTAAATATGACTTAGTACTTTTTCTATGAATACGAGAGTGAAATAAAGTAGGAAAATTGCATCAAGTTGAAATTCAGAGTTAAGCATTGTGTCTCTTACAAAACTAAAAAAAGAGTAGTGCTGACTAGTAAGAACACTAAGCTAATTTACATACAGTTCCACGTGAAGGAATCATGGAAATGCAAAATCTCAAGAAGCCAACAATGTAAAACAAGGCAATGAAATAACAAAGATTATGAAAATTTGAGTACCTAACGAAGACTGTGAAACATGAAAGTTGGAGTGCCTGATGGTCTACTCTAGTCTCTAAAACCGCGCTAAATTATGTCTGTAGAGAAGTTATCCGAGTGAATGTAAGGCTCGAGGTTTAACCCATAGTGATTTATCAAGAATGCTACATATCGTAGATAGGTCCAGCATGCCTAACGGAAAGTTGGACGACGCCATGCTTATCTGACCAATGCTATCACCTTCCCACCGTTCCTCCACATCCGAGGGGCCTACTGTGTAGACCTTAAACCCAAACCCAACGACAACGAGCACCTGCCAACAAGGATCAGTTCCAGGAGGAATTTGGTACGATTGCTCAATTTTTCACAATCCAATAAAGTACATGTAGTTTGGGTAGTTCCTCGAGTTTAAGAAAGTTCCTTTGGTTTGGGAATTCACCGATTGGTGAGGTGAGATTGATAGATTTAGTAAATCAATGGATTATTTCAATTGGTATACATATTGGTGTTGAACCAAACACACTTCCAGGACCAGGAGCAGTAAGACCTTTTTAAAAAGGACGACACAAGGAGCAGCAAGAACGATCCCTAGTTTTAGTAACCAAACAATATCAAGGGAAGACAGGGAGGGTACCTTCTGGGCAATTCGTCGAGCACCTTCCTGGTGTTGCCTCCACCGCGTCGAGCCGGTGCTCACCGCGAGACTCAGCCTGTGCCGATCCTCCACCCCACCGAGCAGCCCGCCCAGCCCGCTTCAGCCTTCATCGACGCCGACTCGCGAGGCCGTGCAAAGAATACGAAGAGGGACAGGAGCGCGGAGAATACAAAGAGGGGCGATCCAAATTTGAAATACGAGTTGGCACAGATAAACACGAAGGGCCAAAAGGCATAGGGCGACGAGTGGTCACACGGGAGCACGGCCGCACGAGTCACGAGGGATCGCCCCTCTTTGTATTTTCCATGCTCCTGCAACTCTTCGTATTCTTCGCATGGCTTCGCGAGTCGGCGTCGACGAAGGCTGAAGAGGGCGGGACGGGCTGCTTGGCGGGGCGGAGGATCGACACAGGCTGAGTCTCGCGGTGAGCACCGGCTCGGCGCGGTGGAGGCAGCACCAGGAAGGTGCTCGACGAATTGCCCAGAAGGTGCCCTCCCTGTCTTCCCTTGATATTGTTTGGTTACTAAAACTAGGGATCGTTCTTGCTGCTCCTGGTGTTGTCCTTTTTTAAAAATTATTGCTGCTCCTGGTCCTGGAAGTGTGTTTGGTTCAACACCAATATATATACCAATTGAACAGATCCATTGATTTAACAAATCTATCAATCTCACCTCACCAATCGGTGAATTCCCAAACCAAAGGAACTTCTTAAACTGAAGGAACTACCCAAACTACATGTACTTTGTTGGATTGTGAATAATTGAGCAATCATACCAAATTCTGCCTGGAACTGATCCATGTTGGCAGGTGCTCGTTGTCGTTGGGTTTGGGTTTAAGGTATAGACAGTAGGCCCCTCGGATGTGGAGGAACGGTGGGAAGGTGATAGCAATGGTCAGATAAGCATGGTGTCGTCCAACTTTCCGTTAGGCATGCTGGACCTATCTACGATATATAGCATTCTTAATCAATCACTATGGGTTAAACCTCGAGCCTTACATTCACTTGGATAACTTCTCTACATACATAATTTAGCGCGGTTTTAGAGACTAGAGTAGACCATCAGGCACTCCAACTTTCATGTTGCACATTCTTCGTTAGGTACTCAAATTTTCATAATCTTTGTTATTTCATTGCCTTGTTTTACATTGTTGGCTTCTTGAGATTTTGCATTTCCATGATTCCTTCACGTGGAACTGTATGTAAATTTGCTTAGTGTTCTTACTAGTCAGCACTACTCTTTTTTTAGTTTTGTAAGAGACACAATGCTTAACTCTGAATTTCAACCTGATGCAATTTTCCTACTTTATTTCACTCTCGTATTCGTAGAAAAAGTACTAAGTCATATTTACCTTGTGATGGAACCATTAAGCCGAGTTTTTGTAATGGTGATCCTTTTGCACCGGTTGAAGTCTTTGAAAGGGGTCGTTGTTGTTGTTATGTAGCATCTGTATGATTTTCTGCTTTAAATCCTGGTGATCTGAAGATTGTGCTGGTCTCTTGGTTCTACTTAACAAGGTTAACTTAAATTGTTTAGGTAACTAGTAGTTCTACTGTACAATATGACCATCTATTATACACGAGACCAAACAGTTGTGCACATGCCTTGTTGTTTCAGACCTCTGTATGTTGGCTTCTAGTGGCCTCTAAGCGCAAAATCACATTTCAGGCTACGCATTAGTGATAATTATACCATACCAGAATGGTGCTACATAGACTAGTGAGTTATTACTTTGGTTGATTACATCTAATTCTTCATATATAATATCATATATTATGGCTCACTTAGTAGTGAAATTTACACTTGGGTAAGACCAAGTGAAGTGTATTATGACTCAGTGCCTACTTTCTGTGTTACTTGGCTACTTCATTCATCTGAATTAGGTTTTCTTTTGCTGTTTTGCTTTTTCATGAATCATTAGGCTTTGCTTCAGCAGGCAAACAAGTTAGGCATGCTGGACTTATTTATGGTATGTAGCATCCTTAATGAATCACTATGTGGTGAAGTAGCCTAGTGAATGTAAAGCTCGAGGTTTAACCCATAACTTCTCTAAAGAGTATGCTCTGTTGTGTTATCTATACTGCTTTTGCTTTAGTTCGACAACTCTACAAAGCACTACATTCACTGGATGCAAAATTCCAATTTGTTTCGACTATGGAAAATTTGTTTTGATTATGTTTTCTATTTGGTCAGGTGCAATTCCTCAAAGGAACAAATGGCTAGTGAGAAAGAAAGGCTGCATATGACTAGTGAGGACGAACCAGATAGGGCTACTGAGTCTGCGGATGAAGCGCCAAAAAAGGTGCTGGAAACCCGGTGCAACCCCGGCGTTCCAACACAATTAAATTCGAAGTTTCCAACCAAAATGCTGGAAATGTTTAAGAAGTTCAAGCTCAGTAAGATGGAGATGGCGGACATGAAGCTAACATCCCTTCACTACAGACAAACCTGTGCAGAGCTTTTGGGCAGATGTGTTGTTCATGAAAACTCAAATCAAATTGAACTTAAACTCAATAATGATAAATCAATGTGGATCAATCCAACAGTTGTTCAGTGTGTTCTTGATCTGCCGCAAGGCACTGATAAGGAGTTCAAAGCTGCACATGATGTAACAGAAGAATACAACAAGATGATCCTTGCAGTTGGGCTCGTAGTTGCAAAGTACCCAGAAAAAGACAGAGAAGATGGCAAACGCAAACGTAAAAGAAGAGACATGGCACTGCCAGAGGAGAAGAATAATGACAGAAAGATCCTGACGCCAGAGAACATCGGTTTGTTGTTTGCACACTGCGATGATGAAGGTATCAGGCCACAAGCTGAAACAGAGATGCTCATGAGGCTTTACCTTGCGGCACTGCATGATAGAATGTTACTGCCAGGAACGGCACCTTTTGTAACCAAAAGTGCAGTTGAAAATATATATCATCTAGAAAAACTTTGTAAGCTCGACTGGGCACATCGGGTCTTCAATGCCTTGAAGAAAGCTGCTCTTGCGAAGGACAAAGCTTATATGAGGTGCTGTGTGGCTGTCCTTTTGGTAAGTACTACTAGCTGCTGCAAGTAATAACTGTTCTCATTTTGTGTCTAAATTTAGAGTTATTGGTTCGCAGATAGTTTTTGCGGACTGCATTGTGGAGAATCCTATGAGAAGGGAATTATCAGGGAGAATCAAACACTATACTGATGACATCCTCAGGAATCTTCTCGAATATCAGGATATGAAAAGGAAGGCTGGGGGAGGGGGAAGAAACTGTAGCAACTTCTTATATTTCTAGAATATCTTGATGCAACTTCTTATATTTCTCAATATCCCTTTCAGAAGAAGAACTTGAAGCCGCTAGAGCTAATTAATTTAAGTACAAACAAGTTTACAAATTATCTGTTACCATTTTTTAATTATTTCTTTATATTCTTTTCAGTTTATTAGCTGGGAGGATAGCACCTACAGTGAAACTGTAGAGGTGTCTGAGGATGACATGGTAGATAGTATTTACGAGTAGCGTGTTATGAAAAGAAGGCGCGACGGAATTGTATTGGAGTATGGTCCCGAGAAGATAGTTGAGTCTGAGTTTGTGGACTGCTTCAAACTAGAAGGTCGTATGACCTCACGGATACTGCATTTAATATGCAACTTGTGGTCAGAGGAATGGCGTGATACAATTGTCCCTCATCTCTCGCAGCCACCTATATGGGACACCGGTAGGCCTAGTACCTATAAATCTAAGAGATATATGCACATCACAAATATCATATAACCCACAATGCATCAATTAGCAAAATACATTTCAGAAAAAGCCACAAATCTAGGGTTTGCAACAAGTGAAGAAAATGCAATGCAAACACAATTTTCAACCAACAAATGGAGAGAGGTGTGAGTACTGCAAATGATGCAAATAGGCCGATTCCATGGACAAAATCCTATGATTTGGAGGGATTTGGGAGGACTTGAGTGGGGATGAGAGAGGGGCAGATAACAACAAATCTGGTCGAAAGGACGACAGAAGGGTGTTGGGTCGAGGATTTGTGTGGCCCAGCGGTGGCACAGAGGGAACTTTAATTCTTCGGAAGGTACATCTAGGGGTCCTAGCGGTAGGGTTCCTTGAAATACCTCCAGGGGTCCAGGCGGTAGCCTACCACATCAGCAAAACCCGTCGACTGCCGTGGTCCCGTGGACCAGGAGGCCTACCTCCGTTGACCCTGACGATAGCTTGTCTACCCAACCGCCGCCGCGTTTGGCGGTAGCCTAAAGGGTCAGATTCTGATGAAAATTCAAAATGGGTTCATTTTGTGCTGAACTTTCGTGCTAGGGTCAGAATATAAAGATGCAACTGCCCCCCACATCTCCCGGAACATTTTTCACCATAATCCCGACGACCGCCTCTCCCCCAACCTCCTCCGCCACCGAGCGCCGCCTTGCCAATATGCCACGGTTTAAGGCCAAATCGACCGCCCCAAGCGCCCCCATCGGTGGCGTCATGATGTGCAGATCGGCAAAGGACAATGTCCCACCACCCACCCCAAGCGCCCCCATCGATGGCGTCACGACGGGTAGATCGGCTAAGTACATGGCTGTAAAGCCCACCTCAATAGCGCGGGAGGCGAAGCGCGGCCGTACGACGAATGGCGAATCTTCCTCCGAAGAAGAGCTGTCGAGGACAATATTGTTCGCCTAGCAGCCGACGGACGGCGTCCAAACTGTCTTGGAGGCTCCGACTTGCGCCACCAGTCAAGAAGCATTGTCAGGTATGCAGGCCTATAATTAATCAGTGATGCCTTTGTATAGCGACGGAAGCAGGAAAAGAACATGTTGTTCTCAAAGAACAACTCTGGAATATTATTTTAGCTTTTCTACCATATAGTTTGCAGAATTTAGAGCCCTACAATGAATGGAAATTGGAGTCTCGGTGTAGTGTTTCACATCCGTGATTTCTATAATTGAATCATAGCTATAAATTGGAACCTGCATTCCCTTTGTTTCTATTGCATATGTATGCGATGCCAGATAAACTGCTTTCCCTTTGCTATGTTGACAAAACCAAAGCCGAAGCAGAAGCGCGACCGTCCGAGTAAGAAACAACAGCTAACGAACGACGGCAAGCTGGAATACCTGCGCTAGCTTCGGGCACTCAAGAAGTGCCGGCTTCCACATCCACTCAAGAAGTGTCTGTTTCCAAGTCCACTCAATAAGGACCCACAGGTATGCATGCCTACAGTTAATCAATGATTGCTTTGTATAGCCACATGGAATGGGTTTCATGTTAGAACTAACTTATGCCTAAGTGAGACTTGGTAAAAACAGTTGAGGTGTTAGATGATCATTTTAGTGATCCATTATGTTACCATTAGAATTATGTAGTATCGCAAAAGATCTTTTACAAGCATCTAGTGTGCACTCTAGTTCCTAAATAGAGCAAATAGTTCAAATTTTCTCCATTGTTTTTAGACCTTGATCTTCATAAATAGTTTAACCAACTATCATGAGTAGGTCCAGAATTCAACTAGATTCATCGTTGTCACGTGAACTATCCACTATGATACATTTGTACATATCAACTTAGTGGGGAAATTCTAGATTTGCTACTTCCTTTATTTCCTTATCTATTTGTTATTTGTTGCTATTTATAATTCGCAAGAAACAACACGTTAACATGTCTGTTTCATGAGATTTTTGTTAATTATGTGATTGTGCTAGTGCTCTATGTTATGCAAAAACATGCTTTTGTTTTCCTTGAAGATGTTAATATGCATGATTTTTGTGGCTCTTCTTTTTCCTGTCAGTTGTTCTGAAATTTCCTTTTAGTTATCTTGTTTTTCCCATCCAATCCTGAAAAATAATAATCTATATTGCTTATTTGTGAGACAACACACCTCAGTCTGTTTGGTTTTTGTCATTTCAACCAAACATAGGGACCATGCTATTTAGTCACTCCGGGCCAGTTAAACATGCAAATTATGTTGTTAGGCCTTCGTTACACTGATGATAAACGTTTGGAAGCAGGAAAAGAACATGTTATTCTAAAAGAACAGCTCTGGAATATTATTTTGCCTTTTCTATCATATATAGTTTTGTAGAATTTAGAGTCCTACAATGAAAGGAAATTGGAGTCTTAGTGCATTGTGTTCTCTTTTCACGTTTACGATTTCTGTAATTGTCTAATAGCTATAAATAGCAACCTGCTTTCCCTGTTTTACAATTGCATATGTATGGGATGCCAGATAAACTGCTTTCCCTTTGTCTGTTGACAGAGCCGGAGCCGGAGCCTCAAGATAACAAGTAAGTGGATGCAACAAAGCGTAGTCTGTGTTATACATCAAATTATGTGGTAATCACTGAATAATTATTGCAAGTATTGCTGTAATGATTGAGGATTTCACATTTTGTTATATATTCAAGGGTTTCAACCTTGATAAGGCGGTTGGAAATGCACAAAGGAAATCCATGGAGGAGGCATTTGATAAGGGGGCTAGAAATATACAAATGATTTGTTCTGACATCCAAAAAGCATTGCTACAGCTTGTGCAATGGAGGCAACCAAAGTTAGAGATTGGGGATAATAATTTCTCAATAATTATTGATGAGGGTAGAGATTGCTCAATAAAGGAGCGAATGAGGCAACACATACCATGTTTTTGTGTTTTTCATTTGTACTACTAATGTTTACTAATCAGATTTATTGATGCATGTAGATTTTTAGATGATCATGGAGTACTCCAAGAGTGATTCCTTGCAATTAAGCACATCACGGACTGTACATCAGCTGGAATTAAATAACCTTTTTTGATTTGGTGGAATATCATGGACATTAAATTTCTTTGATTCATGGTCAGGGTAATGATGGGGCTTCAAATATGATGGGAGAATTCAATGGTATGCAAAAATTGGTTTGAGATGAAGCTCCATAGGCTTTTTATGTTCATTGCTCTGCTCACTAGTTATAGCTAGTGGTTGTCACTACTGCTCATTGTAGTCCTGCTATTTCTGATTTCTTCAACTATATTCCATTGATAGTGACTCAAGTGTGTTCATCTTGCAAAAGGAAAGATGCATTTCTTTCCAAACCTCAAGACGAATTGTTAGATTTGATGGAGAATGGAAAGATTTCAGTCCGAACTGGGTTGCATAAAAAATCTAGCATAACAAGACCAGGAGAAACTCCTTGGAGCTCACAACTCATAACCTTGCTTCCTATATTCACAATGTGGAATGTTGTGGTTGATGTCCTAGGAATTGTTGTTCCTAATGCTTGGGAACACACATGTCAAGGTGGAGGTAGAGGCTTTCTTAAAAACATGGAGTGCATTGAATTTGTGTTCATCATGTCATTCTTAATAAACTTGTTGAGCAACACAGATCATCTATCATAAGCTTTGCAAAGAAAGAATCAAAATATTGTGGAAGCCATACATTTGATCTTGGATGTGAACGAAAGCTTGCAGGAGATGAAGAACAACGGGTGGGGGTCTTTATTTTTCCAAGCCAAGAACTTTTGTGGAACACATGCTATTGATCTGCCAAACATGGATGATCTTGTTTGAACTATGGGTCAATCTAATCACACAAAGAATAAGGTGAGTCAACTTCACGATTACAAGGTTAATTATCATATTCAAGGTTGCCATTGATGCACCTATCACTGAGATGAATCACCAATTCAACGAAGTTCCCTCTGACTTACTGGATTCTATGTCTTACTTAATCCAACAAACAACTTTGCAAAATTCAATGTTGGTAAACTTATTCGGCTTGCTGAAATTTATAATGACTTTACTGAAGTTGACCGGTTGTTTCTAAGAGTAGACCTCCCAAGATTCCTTATGAACATTAGGGAAGTGATGAATTTGATGGATGTCGGGATGTGTCCACACTTGCTAGGTTGATTGTTGAAACAATGAAACACACATTTTCCAGTTGGTATATCGCCTCATTTAGTTGACACTCGTTCTTCCTATGGCCACTTCATCAGCTGAGAGAATAATTTAGGCAATGAAGATCAACAAGACAGATTTGCGCAACAAACTATCAGATGATTGGCTAAATGGTTTGATGGTGAGCTGCTGCGAGAAAGAGATATTCAGTGGCATTCACGATGACGAAATCATGATACAATTCCAGAAAATGAGGGCTCGAAAAGGATGAGTTTAATGTGATTCCTTAAAAGTATAGATGTCACTCTTATTAGTTTTAGTACTTAGTTCCGCATGACTTCTTGTTGTATCACTAACACTAACAAGTGTGTTAAGTTGGACAGATGGCTTGCGATTGGTGACTTGTTCTATATTTTGGTTTGGAGGTCTTCTAAAACTACAGTACCATTAGTAAGAAGCACCATCTCATTGTCTTTTGTGGTTGCCTCTCTAGTACTTTGATGCATTGGTCTCTCAATTGTATGACGCTTTGTAGTATGATTAAACACGTTACTAGTATTGTTCTTGAAACATTTTGTGTCAGTTTGAGCACTAGTTTGGCAGATATTTTGTATATAAATTAGCAATACCAAATATTTAGTGCAAAATTTGTTTTTTATTCCAGAAAAAAAACAATAAATATTACATGTTTCGGGTAGAATTATGGGAAATTTTCAGGTTATTTGGGCAAAAGAATTACGAGATTTTTTTTTCAAACAAACGTTTTGTTTTTTCGGCGTAAACTTTGAGCTCACCCTCCATTTTCGTCCTGGATTCTCCACTGGTGCCGTCCTATTCTCTCGATACAATTGAGCAAATGCTAATAAGGTCTACGATACATTACACTTACAGTAATAAAGGGGACAGAGGAAGAACACGCAGGGAAGGAAAATACCTCCATATCAAAGCTGCTACTAGTCTTGTTGATTGACAGGATGCATTCATCGAGGGGGGTGACTTCAGAACAAAACAAATGCTTACGTTAGTACAGGTGTACGTTTGACATCCCTGAAACATTACATAAGAGAAAGATGGATCGTCAAACCTAGATGAATTATCGTCCCCGTCAGATGATTCTCTTCCTTGGGAGCCGCTACCAAGTGTGCTCCTCGTCGATGAATCTGATGGCATGTCCCTGTGCGATGCGGATCATGCGTCCTCCCTTGAAGCCGCCACCAGGGCCATGGACGTCTGAATTCTGATACGCCGCCGCCAGGCGCGTTGCCGTGATGAGGTATGATGCAGGACCTGACCACAGTATCTCCTTCAGGCAAGATGGATAGGTCTTCAGAGGCAAGATGGCAGTGGCGCGCCATGGCCGGTGGCGGCGAACGAGCGGGAGGGTTGCGGCCGCAGTCTATCGGCCGCCATGAGGTGAGGGAAGGATGCGAAAGGGAAAGGGGTCACGATCTGGATGTAAGGAGAGGTCGGGAGGTCGAACGACGTGCGGGAGAGAGAGCGACAACAGCAGAACTTATATCCGGTAAATGCGTGTTTTTCTGACGGCCGGTATGCGGGAGGTAGAACGACAGATTTGTTTTTTCTTGAGCTTAACACAAGAGCGTTTTCTTTTCGTGCCGGAGAGAGAGCGACGTGTAGTTTTTTCTTCTTCCATTCTATCTATTCTAATAATTTCCAAGTGTACCCTAAAAAAAGCCCAAGTGTTCTCTCAATTTTTTTTTTCCCAAGTGCGTTCCATCTACACATGTCCAGCGGTCGATACTGAACCTAAGTAGGTGGTCGCATGCGGGCCTTGGTGGCCGAGGATCTCGGCTGGGAGCGGGACCGGGATCTGCTGTTGTGGCCGGGCCGCGCGATCATCGGCGGCTCTCGATGGCATGGCTCAAAGAAGGCGGCCGCCTTTTGGCGAGATGGTGGCGCCATGGCCGGTAACGGTGATGGATCTTAGCTGGAGCCTGCAGCAGAGGCTTGCTTAGGGGAGCGTCATGGTAGGCGCTCGCATCCGCGTGGGCGGCGTGGCGCTCCCGTCTCTCCCCTGTAGGGCTTCGAGCTACAGCAGTGGCTTCCTCAGATGCTTTCCAAATGTTGAGATGCTTCCCCACTCATAACATATTACGATTTCCATGGTTCAATAAATTCAGTCCCTATATATATCGCTGCTGCTAGAGATAATTACACCTACGGTCCTTGTACTCTCAGGCCTGTAACATGATGGTCCTCAATCTCGTGGAGTGCTCCACTATGGTCCTCAAATATGAGAATACGCTCCAATACAGTCCTGGCTACATCTCCCACCACACCACGTAGACCAGCACGTGACCACATCAGCGTACAATACATGCGTGGTTACGCATGTCAGCACATAAAAGAGGAACGTGCAAAAATTATAACTAAGAAGGCATTCGGACCAGGGACCAAACGCATACCTGAGAAGTGACAACCAAGCTAACCATCAAACTAGACAACACATCACGTCTTGCAATGATCCTATTAAGGTGGTAGCACATATAATTGGGCCGGCTTCCTTTTTGTTATATTTTCCAATTGCGTAACGCATCTCTCTTCTATTCTACCGGTTTCCTTTTTGTTATATTTTCCAATTTTGTGTTAGATCTAAAAAACAATTTGTGTTTCCCTACAAAATTGTGTTTATTCTCCCATTCTATTTTATAAAAATTACTAATATAGGTAAATTATGCATTAATAATTATTGTATTTTTCCTTACATTTATTCTTAAAATGGGGAAAGTTAAAAAGGTGAACTAGAAAACAAAAGAATAATAAATTCTGTAATTGGGCGTATAGCTGGATTAAAATAAAAATATTTTCTGAATCCACGCCGAACATTATACAAAATACATGTTGTCAAATGTTTAAATACTTTTGTATTTTAAGGATACAATGAGGATACAAAATAAATGACCGTGCTTGTGGTCCTGAATGAAGATACATGAATTTTCCTACATATTTTTTGTTAAATCCAAATAATTTTTATAAGTTCATGTTTACCTCTTCAAGGCATAAAATAATGAGCACATAATAAAGATTTTAAATGCACTACAACTGGAAAAATAACAGAAACTTGTTAAAATAAAGTGAAAATAGAATAAGCATCATGAAAATCGCATGAAGATATTTGTAAAAATGGTACGCTACGCTAGAGGGCCGACTTAGAGGGTGTTTGTTTCCAGAGACTTATTGGTTTAGGGACTTGCCGTCTTGGAGGCCTTCTTTCGCCGAGCTCAGCTTCATGGTTGTTCCTTTACCTGTTTTATCCGCCCTTGGGTGTGTTGTGTGCAGGTGGTGTGGTGTCGAGTTGTTTGCGATGATTGTATTCGGTGATGGTTGCTTTATAATATATAAAGCAGGGGAAACCCTTTTTCGGTATACTTATCTTTATGAAAGACTTATATGTCAGGGTGGACACGGTCCGGGTCGGTCCGGTCCCGGTCCGAGCCGCCGTTTGGACCGGCCGCCGGCGGTCCGGTCCGGACCGGACCGAGCAGCTCAGCGGTCCTGATCTCAGGGACCGGACAGGCGGACGTGAAGCTCGGTGCAGACTGGCAGTCCTCACGGTCCGGGCGATGTCCAGTCACTGCCATGTGGGCCCAGGTTATCGGAGAGGTGGTTGGACAAGCAGCAAGGTGGCCGGAGTCGGAGAAGACGCACCTTATGCGCAGCGGAGCGAGGGAGAGGCGCGGGGGGAGAGAGAGCGGCTCGGCCGCGCAGGGGAGAGAGAGGCGCGAGGGAGAGGGTGGTGTTGTGGCGAGGTGGAAGACGTGCACATGAGCGGGCGGCGAGAGGTAGACAACGTGCCGTGAAAAGTGTTGTTAGCCATGAACCTGCACATGTTTATTACTTAGCAGTTTTCTCTGTTGCATGCAAGCAATCTATCGCATGCATGATCCCACGATTATTCGTGTACAGCCTTGCCGTGATGAGTGGATCAAATTGGACGTGGAGTTAATTGTGGGATGGCACCGTGATTCTCGGATCAAACATATTTCCTTCGTTAGCCACGATTAAAAAGAAACAACTGTGTGGAGTCCATACAAAAGGGAGAGGTTTAGATATGAAACAAAGGGAGAGATTTATATTGGAAAGTAAAAGGAAAACAACAGCGTGAATCATGGATGGATGTTATTAGATTGAAAGGGAGAGATTTCCGTAGAATCATTTTGGCAGTTATTCCCATAGATGTAGTAACAAATAATCGTGGGATGGAGCCGTGATTACGTGATATCCCGTTTCTCTCGTTCTTTCTATTTCTCTCCACTGAATAAAAGGAAACAAAAGGTAGCGCATAACGTGGATCGGAGGAAGCAGATGACCACGCGAGCACGATCTGCGGGTGCTGCCTCATCTGCCTGCGCTTCCTCGGTCCGACCGAGCGGACCGGGCTTCGACCGGACCGGACCGAAGATTTTTCGGTCCATATTTTGCAGACCGGACCGGCTATTTTTTTGAGCGGGCCAGGACCGAGCTGGGCGGGACCGAGCGGGCCAAAAAGCCCGCTCGTGTCGTCCACCCTGACTTATATGCACCGAACTAACTATGTATTGTGTACAAGTTTTTTCAGTTTCTAAGCATCTACTCCCTCCGTCCCAAAATAAGTGACGCAAAAATGACTCAACTTTGTACTAACAAAGTTGAGTCATTTTTGCGTCACTTATTTTGGGACGGAGGGAGTATTTATTTATTTTTCTTCCGTTGCAACGCACGGACATGTTTCCTAGTAATTACAAAGGACTGATGATTTCGTAGTTCTCCATCCGCCACCCCTTTATACCCGTTGATTTTGTATTATCCATAAAGATTCACGACCGAGATCTCTCTTATTTTGTTCTTCTATTCGTCCTTCTTCCTTTACCTTTTTCTGTATGTCCCGCATCAGAAAGCATTTGGTGTGCTCTGCTCTAGTATCTCGCCGACGGACACGAACTCCACCTTAACCCCCTCTATTTTCATACATCCATAAAAAGACCTCAAGTTCCTCTATGATCTCGCCTTCGCCGAACGCCAACCATCTATTCTCGCCAAAGGTACGATGTCGATCTATTGGCATGTTTCCACTACCAGATGGCCCCTTTAATGTTGTGGGGCTAGTGCGGCAGTGCGATAGACGTAGACAATGGTCCGGGAGAGGGGCATGTTGAACTGCCTTTTTTCTACCACCAGAATCGATCAAGCCCACCAGTTTAGGTGGAGTAGCTCTACATGCATGCCGTCAGAAGAATCGATGATCCTGTCGGCGCGGCGGAACAATCGAACAACCTTGCTCGTTTTTATGTGCATGTGCACTGGCTAGCAGCGGACGCGGCTTGCAAAAACATGGCAAGCGAGGAGGCCGACGTTGTACATGGGGGCGAAGGTGTTGTCCTCATGCACCACAGCTTCGTTGTTGCGGCTAAACATGGTGACGTGATCAGACCAACACAGCCAGGAATTGTTCTATATCCTGTGGATGGACGGTTGGAGTAGAGGAGGGCGAGGATGGCTGGGTGGGTGGAGAGAAGGAGGGCGACCATGTGGGTGCACCTTGCCGTGCTGATGCGATTGTTCTTGCGTAGCTTACTAGCAGTGACACTCGAGGACACGACGATATCATCTTTGCTGTTGCTGGGGACTCCGTAGTGATAGGGCTAACGATTCAGGCAACTGAACTATGTTGTGATGATGGCGACCTGCGGTACCATGCAAGACGCGGTGGTGAGCAGTAGTGCTGCATTACATTTTGGCGGTGGCGGCGAGCAATAGCTTCTTCACTACGGGGCGGCAGTTGTGCAGGAAGATGAGGCAACATGGGGCAGCAGGAAGAAAAGCTGCAGAGCAAGTCAGCTGTGAGAGCAGCAGTATGAGAGCAAGGCAGTTGTTCACATATACGAAAAGGCTTAGCCTCTATGACATTGGCGGCAGTGAGAACTACTGCACTACGGTTCTTCTTTTTACCTTAAAGTGCATCAATTGGACAGTACATTGTTTTCAAATCAATCACCTGTTGTCATATTGCAAGAAAGTGATCTCAACGTGATGCATAAAAGTATGAGCGTAGGCATGACCTAAGTGAAGGTGTGCATGAAATGACTCCCATTTTCCTTTTATACCACTATATGCAACAGGGATAATATTAGCAAGGCACTCCTTGCTCTTTAGACAAAAAAATGTAACGAGCACCCATGGATCAATAGTGTTGAGCACCACTTCTTCCATTTTTTTGTCATATGAAGATCTTTTCTATGAATAGCATGCATGCACAAGGGACAAGTCATAATGCAGCACAACAATTAATTAGTCAAGTTGATTGAGCTTTCTAAAAAAATTGCCAGTTTGAAAAATTCCAAGGCATAGAAAAAACGTATTCATGATTTCAGCTCTTGGTTATGGTAGCAGTCACAAACAGTTAACCTAATGAATCTCCTGTCCTTCTATCTCACAATACATATATATTGTTTGCATTAAGTGCGGACAAGCAATATACCTTGAAGAGTGGATTGTGCATACTATAGTCGAGTTCAGAAGTTGGAAACCAAATAATGCATGTACATTTCCTATCCGTTTGTAAAGATGGTCTGGCTGAAGGTGAAATTATTTTTCTGGTTCTGAATAATTGATGTGCGCCATAAATCAAATCATTATTTGTGTTTGAGGCGATGCTTTTTTGGTAGGGCGTGCGATTATCATTTTCTCCCGTTGCAACACACGTGCAGGTTTGCTATTATCTAAAAAGAAGCTCGCTTCTTATTAGATGTAGTTAACTCACACAGTTCCTGCGGTCCACTTGCCCGGTCTACACGCATAAAAATAATAAGTACGAAAAAGATTTAAAAATCATGTGGTTCACTTTCGATAATGTCACGGTTCATTTTCGTTAGTGCCACTATTTACTTTCAGTAGTGTTGTAATTTTCCAACTCCCAATGTTAAAGTGAAAAAAAGTTAGAAAAACTACAAAATAAATAATGCGGCTCACTTTCAGTAGTATCGCGGTTAACTATTGGAAGTGTCGCGGTTCACTTATTCCTATTGTGAAATGCAGAAATAGTATTACGGAAACGACCAAAAAATGTAATGCAGTTCACTTCTCGATGGTTTTTACGGTTTACGTATGCCAGATGTGAAGCGCGGTCCACTTTTTGGTCTTAGAAAGTCTACGTCTGAATAAAAGAAATCAAGCAGTTTGCTTGACTGTTCGTTGTAGTGTGGTTTTCAGTTGGAAGCAGTGTGGGTTTATGTCGGATGCAGTTTACTCATTTATTTTGGTGTAGCGAAAAATAGTGTGCGCATTCACGTAGTTTCAAAAGTACTTTTAAACCGTAAGGAATTAGATAGGGGTTTCTACTTGAAAAGTTGCACCTCATCGATTTTCTCTCCAACGGTGTATCAGTTGCATCATTCCGATGAGTCGTTTGCAAAACAAATCATGAAAAACGGCGTCTGTCACTCGTCTGCTGCCGCACCATATTCAAGATCCCTAAGGAATCCCGAAACATATTCAAAATATGAAAATTGTATCTTGATGGAGTGGCTTTTGGATATACTTTCTGGCATGCTCACGTATTAGTGAAAGAATTAAGACTTAAGGTAAGGCAAAATTACTAATTGGTGATTACCAAAAATTGTTCCTCCTCGCCCACTTCTCATTTACCTTGAGCACCGCCCAATAATGTGACAAAGTAAAGTGCATGTTTGGTTCCCGTTTGAATTTTCACATTTTCCTGAACTCTGGCCTGTAGAACCTGCGTAGTTTACTATGAGGTCACATCATTTGGTAGCATCTCTATGCTCCTCAGATGTAACATTCAGGTATTTAGTTACATGCACTATGATTATTAGCCTGACCTCTTGTCCAACTGGTGAACTTACCTCACACCACCACACTTGGAATTACTTTATTATGAGCATCAAAATAAAAACATAGAACATAATAGTTGTGTACAACAACGAGATGAAGCTAGCTAGTTGTTAAAGAAAATTTCAAATGATGAGCCATGTGAGATGTATTTTATAAAATAAATTCAAACTTGAACAATAAATTGTCTATGTGCGTCTATGGTCGTTGAAATGAAAAATCATGACCAAAATATTGTGTGGAACAACGAAATGAACTTACTGGTCAAAGGATATTCCAATGGTCAACCATCCGTGATTAATTTAAATATGAAGTGTAAACAAACTTCAAACATAAAACATAAATTAATTATTAATTGTTAATGAAATTTGAACCGATCACACGAATGGAATGGCAACGTCATGGTGCATCTTTTTCATGTGGATCTTATATCGAAATGAAGCACAATGTGTAGATTAGAAGGAATTAGTTGATGGTGAATAAGGAATATGTGAACAATAGACCTCGTACAAACCACTTCATACAAGTGGTATGGTAAAGGTAGCAATGCAAGGCCCTTTTTGCGTTAGGATGGGAATGGCTTGCTACAAATGGCCGATTTGGGTGTTCCCTGAGGAATAGGCTGATGAGTGTTTTAACTAGTGTGCGGTCCACCTTTTCCTTGTAGATTATGCAACCAAACGGGCCAGATTTTGAGTCCTAAAGCCTCCATGGATACTATGTTAGCAAGTTAACTGGCCCGAAGTACTTGTAAGTGAACCTCATGTTCGTTTGGTCTCAATCTTCACATTGAGGCGATGATATTCCCTCGTCCAAACTGTATATTTAGTTTTATTGGTGCCAATAGGCACGTAAAGACAGACACTCATCTAATGCATCACCCCCTCTTCTTTTAATTCGAGATCTTCGATGATTAATCTTTGTGGTTGGAGTCCCGATGTCAACCACATCTTCCTCCACTTCTGCATCTCAATTCCCATCCAGAAGGCAATGCCATCTATTCCAGTGATGTCTTGATTCAACATTGCATGAACTAGTCAACATTTATGTCGCTTTACGCACTAAAATGGCAATATGCACACATTAAACATCAACGCATATCCACAATATAATTTTTTGTCAAACTTGTTGTCGGTATCAACAAAATTTGATTCCGGCACAGGTTGACAAGGAGAATGGGTCGTGGTGATCTCTAGGATGGTGGAAGCAGCGAGGGATCGGCGATGCGTTCTTCTTCTTACGTTGTCGGGTGCTATTCTTTTTGTTTGTCAAAACACACCATTATATTGTTGGAAGGCGACATTAAAGGGATGCCGGTAGTTGTGGCAGGCATGGGAATGGTGCTAGTAGGGGCGGTGTCATAAGGGAGGCCAGCAATGCACAACTTGTCCGTGGTTGGAGAAATTAGGCACGAGGCTGATGCGAGTTATTCCATTACTGCACAATCTCAATCTCATGAGCTTTTGGGATGGAGGGGATGTCTAATGGGAGCTTCCAAAATATATCAAAATAGAGCTTTATGGGGCTTAGGTTAGATATGATGTGTCTATTTCCGTATCATTTTAGTTTGAGGTGTTAATAAGTTAGTGTACATTCTAACGAATTAGAATGCCTTAGTGGCAATTATAACGTGAGATGAAAAATGACAATCAGTTACAAGTGTGAATGCTTGAAAGGACGACATTCTCCTGTGACCTAAGAGTGAAAGCGAAAACGATCACAAGCGAAAACGATCATGGTTGCACTCCGCTCTCAAACAATACTCGCCGGCTAGCGGTCGCCCTCCAGTCAAGCTGGCTTGCCGGACATGATCAAGGAGGAGTTGAACAATTATGTAGCCCACTATTACTGATTTCAGTGCGTACTTTGGTTCAAAATTTGATATTCACTGCAAATAGTCTATTGTAAGTCTGTAAGTGTGCATATTGTCTACTTTGGACAATTTTCAACCAAATCTGCTTTGTACATAATGTCTACACTAGTAAGCGTGCACGTACAAATGCACATCTCGCCTAATATTACAAATATACGTGACAATTAACATGGACAAAAAGATATTTTGGTTGCACAAAAAAATATTACAAATTAAGAAAACATTTTAATGTAGCATCATATGCATAGAGCCAAAACGACACTATTATCTTAGTATTTTCAATGTAACGGCACCAAGAAGTACTTCCTTAGCTGGCCCCCATCTTGAATGAGAATAATAAGTTATTATCTTGGGAGTTTTCGCATATTAGAATGCCAAAATGTGAAACAATGAAAACTAACCCTGCAAATTGGTAGATTTAGATCATTCCCGTTCCATGAGTGCACAGAAACTAAAACTAATCAAAAAGGAGTTTCGAATCACAAGGAATGGGGGGTGCTGCCAGTGGATAACATGGACACACACCATCAATGTGATGTGTAACAGGTCTTGTTAATACCCAGATAGGAGGTAACCAGTAAGTATAAAGTAATGGGCATACAATATCTTTTGTCATCTCTGCAATTTATCTAAAGCATAAAAAAGAATATTTGTTAACATGCTAATAATAAAGAGTAATAAGAGCACAAAACAAAAAGGGGGGAAAACCTCTGCAGTACCTACTTGGACCTAGATTCAGAAGGAAAATGTAGCAATTATAGAAACATAGTAGTATATCAACTAAAATGCACCAATATCCATGAATGAAAAAAAAAATGGATGGACCAAGTACTTCAGGCCCACTTATCACTGAAATCATGTGGGCACATTTAGACTTTAATCCCAACACTAAATACTCGGAACATGGTATGGTACAGTTCCCCAAATAATGAACAGCAGCAAAGGGTCATAACTCCCCAAACCTAGTAAACATTATCTATGTAATGGGACAACTGTGCTTCTTGTTATGTGGTAGGCCTCGAAGTTGGCTGGAAAGTGCAAAGGAATTCAAATCAACATTATCCATCGCAGAAAATGTGTAAACAGAAGTAAACTCTGGACATTGAGAATCATGTAGAAATTAGACTGGAATTCTAACCGCAAACATACAAGTGAGTTTTCTACAAAGCTTAGTATCACCACTTATCTAGCAAACAAGCATGGTGTACACAAGTTTGAATGTGGCTATGAATGAGATAATTTTTATCAGAGTTACACAACCAAAGAAATGCCTAGTTATATACTTATCCAGTATGCATTTGACTATACTAAGGATTATTTGGTCACCATTTTCTTACTCCTTTCCTCTCTGTACAAATTAGGCGAAGCATCGTACAAGATCCCCTAGGCATAAATAAACACATTCATTAATACATATTTCACCAAATTCTATATACATTAATGAAAGTGGGGCAAAAAAATATTTTGAGAAATTAAAGTGTATTAGACCCAACAACTGAATATATTCCTTGGACCCTAACGCAGACACTAATGCACTGCAGTAACGCAGTGCAGTAAGAAAATTGGACATGAGAACTGATCGAATTCAGGAGGAAGAAAACTCACACCCTTGTAGCCGGAGGCCCCACGAACAACCCCATCTTGGGCACCTTCTCAAGTACCTTGCAGAAGTCGACAAAGACGCCGCAGATAGTAGGGGTCCTTCACATCATCTCCAGCCCTGAAGACTCCAGTCTGAGCTAATGGTGAAATCTTACAGTCTCGATCTGTACGGAATTAATCCTCAACAACAATAATTTAATCAATTCGGTGCACAAATTTTCCACCATTTCATCGAACATTTCGCATACACAAAACCTTTTCAGCAGGCATAGAGCAACAACACACATCATCTTGTTTGCACACTGAACTTATAGTATCCAGCTAGCTTCAACTATACAAGTGATCTATGTTCCTTAATAAGAACATATAATGTGAAGATACCCTAATATTAAAGAAACCAAAGCAAGAACAGAACTATCAGTCTTTTACCCGAGCAGAGATGAATGGGCTACCTGCCGCCTTGTCGTGGCTACCGCCTGGCTGGGGACAGTGTATGGGCGTGCTCATCCAAAGTATAACCAGGGGACATGGAGGTGAGTCTCTGTCGCTGCATCCATCATTTGTGGAGTTGTCTTCCCATCATCTTGTCGTTGTTCTTGAAGATGAAGAGCAGCTGCCGCCGACGCATGCTTGCTTGAAAGGGCAAGGTGTGTTACGACCATACAATGCTTAGAATATGTTAAGAAAAATAAGTTTCCGATAACAACAAACTTGAATTTAGATTACAATATGAGGGAGAAATTTACCAGACTATCTCTTCCAATGCTGCCTCCAACTTCCTACTATACCGCGTGGAGCTTGGACCAGATTTCCTCGGAGCAAAAGAGAAGTGAAAAGAAAAGTTTTTCAGAGGCCAATAGCTGGCCCAACATAACTTGGAAAAGGAAATTAATCCAACCTTTGTAAAACAATATTATGTTCTGATGGGTGAACCAACACAGTTGTATTAGTTGCACGATCCATAATGCTCTTTTGCACAATTCTGATCCTAATGTTTCTGCAAATGACAAACTCATATTGTGCAAGTCGATAGATATGGGGGAGTAAACATAGTGACTACCTTAACATAGCAAGTATTACGAAAAAGTTATAGAGATGTCATCTGTTAGTTTTAGCTATGCAGATTCTTGGCATTGCACTGCAGAGACCAATTCTTTTTATGTAGTTTAATGCAACCTCAATAGAAGACTGGAAGATAAAACATGTTTTTGTTCATTGTCAGTAGAAGTGTTCAATACTATGTGACATATTAGTGCACATACAATTTCCGCAACTCCCCTTAAGGGCATGTACAATAGAGAAGTGATGAATTCAGGAAGAAAGTACAGGATTCATGGTGAGTAAGCTAAAGGCCTTTTTAAACCAAAATTTGTATCTGTTTTAAAGAATAGCGGCTATATACAAATCAATAACTGTTTCTGATTAATTTAAACCCACTGTAAATTACTATTTGTAATAAATGAACAAGGAAACCATTTTCTATTGCGTACAAGGGGAAGTACAGAATCAAGATTTAACTGCTAATATGCTAAGAAATGAACAAGGAAGTTCTATACATGGGTATTAAGTACTCAAAATACAGATGAACAACAGATGAACATGAAACTTGGGTTTCACAGTTTTTCATTATAGCAACGCATATTACATCGAGCTGTATGAGATTTGGTTATGATGTTTTTTGTACACAACATACTCCATCTCCATGGATCAATAGTCCAGAAAATGACCAATGTGCATAAACCGCAACTGAAACCCGAAGTTGTACTTAAGCACTTTTAGCATGAACTTTGCCTCTTAGGAGGATTGTAAATAACCTTTTATCTTTCCAATGCAATGAAAAGCAAGTCCTTGGCGTTTTCCCGGAAAAAAAAATTACCCTCACAATGCTACTCCTAATTGCACTTGAACTGAATGAGATTACCAGTGAAAAAGGAGAGATATGTACCAGCTCACTCTGAATTGCCCTTGAACTCCCTCTTAAGTTAGAGTTCACGGAACCTACAAAATGGGATCAAGGAGCCAAAATAAATCCCCATAGATCGAATCTCAAAATCGAAACAGGAAGAAGATTTGTAGGCCGATTACAATGCAGGCAGAGTACTTATGAAAAAGGAACAAAATAATACAATTCTGTAATATTAAATGGCCATACCTACTTACCTAAATATACCATGAGACTACTATATGGAAAAGATAGTAGTTAGACAAAAAACATTCGGATACACTGTTGTGTAATCCTTAGTTACGATGTTAGATCATTATGAAAATAATCCAAAGAATTAGAGAATGAGGAAATGGGGATGTGATCATACCTCTGTCGAGTTGATAACCCGAAACACATCAATTGGATCACAAATACTATCGACTGACATTGACCCTCTAAAAAGGAAGCAAGGCGTGCTGGTATCATCTAGGAAATATGCTCTAGAGCTTCAAATACTATTGACTGGCGTCCTGCTGGAAAACTGCCCACAGGATTGATCACATCAAATCACGATGAACACGCAGACGCAAAAAACTTTTGCTAGCCAAGGGCTCATGTCGTGCCCCTTCTTTCTCTTTATTTATTTTTCTGTTTTCTCTTCTCCGGTGTTACCAACCCACGCAGCCTCTGTCATGTATATATATACACGTCCAAGCTTGTAGACTCAAACCTCACGTATCAGAACATAACTCTAACACGTCTAGTACTACTTGTCTAACACGTACTAACCTAGTACGGACAAATTCCTAACCTAATCTGACTCAGACTAACATCACGTAGGCTCCTAGCTGTAGACTCCTAGTAGCTAACACAATTAGGTAACATTATATCTAACACGTCCTTGGTATTCTTGACCTAGAGCTTTACCGAGGACGCCAGTCAATAGTATTTGAAGCTCTAGAGGACAGTGGTAATATTGCAGCAAAGTAAGATTTTGGCAGTGGGGCGATTCCAACACGCTTCATTCTGCAATTGTTTTTCCCAATGTGAGCAACTGGAGCTAATTATCACATGAATAAAGCCAATTCACAAAACTTTTAGCCACACAAACCACGAAACCTCTGAATTCTAGTGGCACTAACTTAGCAAGGCGCGCCCTAGATAAATCCGTAAGGACGTGTACCTTTCCATGGAGGATTCAAGGAGGGAAGTCCAGAAGCAGGTCGACCTGACTCGTCGTCCTCTTTGGAGAGCTCACGTACTCCTCTTGGCGCTAGATATCTCGTCGATAAGGGAGCACATCGTGGATGACGACGGTTGGGATGGCCAGGGCAGTATGGGGAGGGGGAGTAGTTGGTGCGCAAGCAAGTCAGCGTCAATGTGCAGGGGGACTGTCCGCGGGCGGCGTCGCGGGCTAGGCCGCCGTGAGCGCCGAACCGATGCGGAGTGGTGTTGGGCGTCGCCGCATCGGCGTGGCCAGACGCGCTGGTAAGGAGACGTCATGGCGTAAGGAGACGACAGGGCATGGGCATGAGGATTGGATGGAGGGGAGCACCTCGCTGCAGAAGGGAGAGACCGGAAAACCGCATCGTGATGTCTGCGGGCGGCGTGCGGCGGGCGGCGGACAGCGGCAGAGGACAGTCGGCCGGCGGACGGCGGCGGAGGCGGAGGATGGGCAGGCGGCATCGGCGGAGGATGATGGGCGGGCGGCGGACGGCGGAGGATGGGCGGGCGGCGGACGGCGGACGACGGTGGAGGCCCGGCCGTGCTCTGGTTGTTGGGAGGAGTTGTGGGGCGTGGGAATGGTCGTGGTGTGGGGTGTGGGGGCATGAGCAGCGGTGTTTTTCTTTCTTCTAATGAGTGATAATCAGTGGCTTAATTGTGTGGCTTGTTGTGTTAACCATGGAAGAATTAAGAGCCATAAGATTTTATAAATGGACGGATATAATTGTTTGGATATGCCTCTCTCTTCCTTTTATAGGTGTAGTAGATTATTATTTTGCTTTGCAAGTTGTACAATTGTTAGCTAGTTCATTTTATGTTAATTAAATTAGTGTCCTATGCAAATTATTTGCAGATTTCAGAAATTAAAAGGAAAAATAGGAACATGCACAATTTTTTACTAGTAGTTCAAGCAATCCTAGTGTGGAACCTCAAACAAAGCCAATCATCCTAGACCCAAGCAATGTGAACCCAGATCTCCTTCCCTTGACTGTAGTGAGCATAATTTCATCTCCAACTAATGAGAGGACCTATCCCTCAACCTCAACTAATGAGAGAAATGATATCACATTCGATGAGAGCACAACGATTTTATTTGATAAGGGAGAATTCGATAAGGGGGATGGAAATACACATATGATTTCCTTTGTGCATTTCCAGCCCCCTTGTCAATGTTGAACCTTTTGATATATAACAAAATGTGAAAGTCGAAATCATGGCTACAATAATTGCAATAATCATTCAGTGACTACAACATAATTTGAGTTATAAACACAGACTATGCTTTGTTGCATCCACTTACTTGTTATCTTGATGCTAAACATTTGGTGTGTCGACCTCCTACCCAAAGATGTCAGTGTTGTGCTTATTGGCCAAATATGACTGCAGATTAGTTAACAAAGGAAATGCCACATTTTCATGTCTCTTTGGCGACGTGTCAAGGATATACTTCTTCTTCATCATGGTGGAAACAACAACCAAGGAACAATGACCAGAAGAAACAATAGTAATAAGTATCTGAAAAAACCTACTAACAAACTCATAGACCCAGTAACATTAAAATACAAAGATATGATAAAATAATGCACAAATCTTCATCGCGTGCTGCACCTTCTCTGTCGTAAGATCCTCGTCGACATATATATAGTTTCTTTCCATTCAGCAATTCATTCTGAAATAATAGACGACAATCATAGGTAGAGAACACCAACATAAAAAAATTCCATGAGCTAAGTTCTTGGATAAGTACTTATAACAGCACATTCGCTAAGGCTAATGGTATCATCCCATTGCCTAGGTTGCATTCTAGATGTAGTATGTTTGAGTGCATACGATCGTTCGATGTGCAACAGTCAACAAAATTAGACTCAACTATCTCATAGGTAACAAACTTCAATGCAATTTGTAGCGGATTCTATTTAAAACACACATTTTATACGCACTATCTACACAGTCATGCACAGGCACCACTACAAATTTGCCGTAGCAACTACCCTCCCACCTAATGAATTGAAAATGACATAAAGAAGCAATTATAAAATGATAACAGATGATTTGTAAATTTGCAGTAATAATTTTTGATGATTTGTACTCACATCAATATTCTCTACTGAATTCAATATCTTCGCCTGAAAGGGACATTAATAAATAAGAAGTTGCATTAAGAATCTGGAGTAGTCATAATATCCTACAGTTTCTTACCCCCGCGCTTCTTTTTCTTATCCCCATATTTAAGATGGTGGTTGACTATGTTATCAGTATACAAGTTAATTCTTCCTGATTCTTCCATTCTCAAAGGATTCCCCTCAATGCAGTCCACGAAAAGAACATGTGAACCAATGATTCTAAAGTTAGATATTTTCATACCCAAAATGAGAAAACGTATTACTTGCAGCAACCCTAGTACTTAACAAAAACTAAACCACACAACAAGACATGTGAGGTTGGTTGATTTCCACACAAATATTCCTCAAGCGTTCAAAGACCAGATATGGTCAGTCAATCTCACACATTTTTTCAAGATGATTTAGAGATTCAATTGTGGTTATGGTTATATGAACTCATGTTCCTGGCAGTAGTATTCTATCTACAACTATCCCAAGATAAAGTCTGATGAACATATCTTACGAGCATATCTGTGTTAGCAAGTGTCGAGATGCAAATATGCTCGTCAGGCTTTACCTGGCGATAGTGGTACATAGAATGTTACTGCCAGGAACGTCAGTTTATATAACCAAAACCACAATTGAATATGTATTTCACCTAGAGAAATATTTAAGATTGACTGGCCACATCTCGTCTTTGAATGCTTGAAGAAAATATTTCTGGAGATCTACCCACCTCACATTCTTGTTGTGTGGTTGTGTTTTTGATAAGTACTAGCAACTACTACAGGCAATAACTTTTCTCATTTTGGGTATAGGAAAATGTTTAACTTTAAAATCATTGGTTCACACGTTGTTTTGGTGGACTACATAAGAGAACTCATTTGAAAATGGATGAATCAATAAGAATTAACTTGTATGTTGATAACATACTCCAGCACCTTGTCGAACAAGACAAATAGACATGAAAAAATAAGTGTGGAGAGTAAGATACTGTAGCATATTATGACAGCACCAGATTCTTGATGCAAGCTATTATTTCTTACTGTCCCTTTCAGGCGAAAAGATTGAAGTCGCTAAAGAGTATTGATGACAGCACCAGATTCTTGATGCAACTTATTATTTCTTAATGTCCCTTTCAGGCGAAAAGATTGAAGTCACTAAAGAGTATTGATGTAGGTACAAATCATCTATAGTTATGACTGCAAATTTACAAATCATTTGTTATGTTTCTATAATTATTTCTTTATGTTATTTTCAGTTGATTAGGTGGGAGTATAGTTCCTATGGCAAATTTGAAGTGGCGCGTGAGCGTGACTGGGTAAATAGTGCGTACGAGATGCATGTTTTAAATAGAATCTGCGACGAAATTGTGTTGAAGTTTGATACCTATGAGATAGATGAGTCTACTTGTGTTGATTCCTTGAAACCAAATGGTCATGTGCACTCAAACATACTGCATCTAGTATGCAACCTGGGATGATACCATTATCCTTAGCGAATATGCTGTTGTAAGTACTTATCCAAGAACTTAGCTCATGGCTTTTTTATTTTTTATGTTGTTATTATTTACCTATGGTTGTCGTCTATTATTTCAGAATGAATTGCTGAATGAAAAGAAAACTATATCTGACAACAAGGATCTTACAACAGACAAGGTGCAGCACGTGACAAAGGTTTGTGCAGTATTTTATCAGATATGTGTATTTCAACTCTACTGGGTCCATGAGTTTGACAGTAGGTTTTTTAGATACTTATTCCTATTGTTTCTTCTGGTCATTGTTCCTTGGTTGTCGTTTCCACAACTATCAAGAAGAAGTATATCCTTGACTCGTCGCCAAAGACACGTGAATACGTGGCACTTTGTGAACTAATCTAGAGTCATATTTGGCACTAAACACAACACTCGCGTCTCTATGCATGAGGTCGACACACCAAATGTTTGGGGGAATATCTCGGCTCCGGCTCTATCAACAGACAAAGGAAAAGCAGTTCATAGCATCCCATACATATGCAATAGAAACAAAGGGAAAGCAGGTTACTATCTATAGCTATGAGCCAATTACAGAAATCATGAACGGGAAAAGATAACACACTACACTGAGACTCCAATTTCCATTCAATATAGGGCTCTAAATTCTGCAAAACTATATATGGTAAAAAAGGTATAGCCACATGGAATGGAAATTGGAGTTTTGCAGAATTAAAGGTCATCTTTTGCTTTGGCTCTGTCAACAGAGCAAATGGGAAGCAGGTCATCTGGCATCCCATACATATGCAATAGAAACAAAGGGAAAGAAGTTTGCTATTTATAGCTATGAGAAAATTACAGAAATCACGGACGTGAAAAGATAACACACTACATTGAGACTCCAATTTCGCTTCATTGTAGGGTTCTAAATTCTGCAAACTATAAGATAGAAAAGTTAAAATAATATTACAGGGTTGTTCTTTGAGAACAACATTGTTCTTATCCTGCTTCCATGGCTATACAAAGGCATCACTGATTAATTGTAGGCATGCATACCTGACGGCGCTTATTGAGTGGAGGCGGAAGCTGGCGCCTCCAAGCAAGTTCGGGCGTCGTCCGCCGGCTGCTGGGCGGATGATATTGTCCTCGACGGCTCTTCGTTGGTGGAAGATTCGTCGTTCGTCATACGGCCGCGCTTCGCCTCCTACTTTGTTGAGGTGGGCGGTAGAGCCTTGTCCTTTGCCGATTTGCCTGTCGTGACGCCATTGACGGGGGCGCTTGGGCGGGCGGTGAGACCTTGTGCTTTGTCGATCCGCACGTCATGACGCCACCAATTGGGGTGCTTGGGGTGGTCGGTTAGGCCTTAACCCACGACATATTGGCAGGGCGGTGCTCGGTGGGCAGGGCGGTCCTCGGTGGGCAGGGCAGCACTCGGTGGCGGAGGAGGTTGGGGGGAGAGGCGGCCGTCGGGGTTCGGGTGAAAATTGTTGCAGGAGATGTAGGGGCCAGTTCCACCTTTATATTCTAACCCCTAGCACGAAATTTCAGCACAAAGTGAACCCATTTTGACTTTTCATCTGAATCTGACCCTTTAGGCTACCGCCAAATATGGCGGCGGTTGGGTTGACAAGCTACCATCAGGGTCAACGGAGGTAGGCCTCCTTGTCCACGGGAGCATGGCAGTCGGCGACTTTTGCTGACGTGGTAGGCTACCGTTGGGACCCTAGAGGTATTTTAAAGAACCCTACCTCCAGGACCCCTAAAAGTACCGTCTAAAGAATTAAGTTCCCTCGGTGCAGCCGCTGGGCCACACAAATCGTCGACCCAACACCCTTCCATCCTCCACCCGACTAGATTTGTTGTTATCTGCCACCTCTATCATCAGCACTCAACCCCTCCAAATCCGAGTGTTTTGTCCGTGCAATCGACCTTATTTACATCCTTTGCGGTAATCTCACCTCTTTCAATTTGTTGGTTGAAATTTGGGTTTTTATTACATTTTCATCACTTTTTGCAAACCCTATATTTGTGGCTTTTTCTCAAATATATTGTTCCAATTATTGCATTTTGGGTTATATGATATTTGTGATGTGCATATATCTCTTGGATTTAGAGATACTAGGCCAACCTGTGTCCCATATAGGTGGATGCGAGAGATAGGGGTATCTCCGGAGGGTGCTGATCTTGAGATGGTGCAGTGGTATGCGTGAGCATTTCGCCAGCGGTGGAGAGCAGTTCGCCATGGCGCATCTAGCCACGGTCATTGCCGGCAAGGCAGAGCAGTTCCCCGATGTCCGTCCAGCCACGGTCGTCCCCGATGAGAGAGAACAGGCCCCGAAGGCCGTCGCGGTACAGTACCGCCACAATCCATTGGACTACGGGCCAACCTGGTTATGTGCTTGCAACGATAAGGCCAGAGTATTCATTTCGTGGACGGGCTTCCCGGGAAGGAGGTACCTCAATTGCATGCGTCCTCCAGTAAGTTTTTTGTTTGATCTTTGTTGAGTCCAGACATTTTTATTTTGTCTAATATGCTTATACATATTTTTTGTTTACATTAGTTTGACAGAAATAGATGCCAGTTATTTGACTGGTATAATGAAGTTGCTTTTCCCCAATATATCACCAATTTGCTGAGGGACTTGTGAGACAAGGTTGATGAGAAGGAACGAGAACTGGTGGTCTTGCGAGAACAATTGCAGTTGAAGAAGCAAAAACTTCAAGGCTCTTTGGAAGAAATGATGCATCAACTTCCGAAATGAACGAGAACCGATGTAAATGCAGGACTACTTGAACCAGTCCTACCTTGATTCTTATTGTATCTATAGAAGAAATGACTTAAACTTTTTTAACTAGTGCTAACTTGCTTTGAAGTACTTGAACCAGTGGTGTCACGCACACCATTGCTCCTGCCAACATCGTGTACTCTGTTGCGCTCTCAAAAAGTATGTATCCATCATGATTTGCATGACACCACTGGTTCAAGTACTTAAAAAGCATCTCTCGAAAAAGTACTTGGAAAGCAAGGTAGCACTGGTTAAATAAGTGTACGTCATTTCTTCTAAAGATACAATAAGGAGAAAGGTAGCAATGATTCAAGTAGTCCTGCATGAACACCAGTTCTTGTTCACTTCCAAAGTTGATGCATCATTTCTTCCAAAGTTGATGCATCATTTCTTCCAAAGAGCCTCGAAGTTCTTGTTCCTTCAACTGCAATTGTTCTCGCAAGACCACTAGTTCTCGTTCCTTCTTATTAAACTTGTCTCACAAGTCCCCCAGCAAATTGGTGATATATTGAGGAAAAGCGACTTCATCATACCAGTCAAAGAACTGACATCTATTTCTGTAAGACTAATTCAAACAAAAACTTTATATGAGCATATTAGACATAATAAAAATGTCCAGAATCAACAAAGGTCGAACAAAAACTCTTACTGGAGGATGCATGCAATTGAGGTACCTCCTCCCCGGGAAGTCCGTCCATGAAATGAATACTCTGGCCTTATCCGAAGCGCCTAACCTGTCTGGCCCGAAGTCCAATGGATTGTGGCGATACTGTACCGGCGACGGCCTCCACAACCTGTTCGCCCTCATCGTGGACGACCGTGGCTGGAAGGATATCGGGGAAATTCTATGCCTCGCTAGCGACGACTTCGGCTGGAAGCGCCCCGGCGAACTGCTCTCCGACGCCGGCAAAATAAACGCACATACTGCTACAGCATCTCAAGATCGGCACCCTCCGGAGATAACACTATCTCTCGCAGTCACCTATATGGGACATCGGTTGGCCTAGTATATGTAAGTCCAAGAGATATATGCACATCACAAATATCACATAACCCATAATGCAACAATTGAAAAAAAATATTTGAGAAAAAGCCACAAATCTAGGGTTTGCAACTAGTGAAGAAAATGCAATGCAAAAACAAATTTCAACCAACAAATGGAGAGAGGCGTGATTGCCGCAAATGATGCAAATAAGGCTGATTTCATGGATAAAACCCTCTGATTTGGAGGGATTTGGGAGGGGTTGAGTGGGGATGAGAGAGGGGCGGATAACAACAAATCTGGTCAGGAGGAGGATGAAAGGGTGCTAGGTCAAGGATTTGTTTTGGCCCAGCGATGGCACAGAGGGAACTTAATCCTTCAGAAGATACATCAAGGGGTCCTGGCTGTATGGTTCCATAAAATACCTCCAGGGGTCCAAGCGGTAGCCTACCACGTCACCAAAAGTCGTCGTCTGCCATAGTCCCGTGGACCAGGAGGCCTACCTCAGTTGACCCTGATGATAGCTTGTCTACCCAACCGCTGCCGCATTTGGCGGTAGCCTAAAGGGTCAGATTTTTAGAACGAAATTCAAAATGGGTTCATTTTGTGTCGAACTTTCGTGCTAGGGCTCATTTTCAGAAGAATATAATGGTGGAACTGGCCCCCACATCTCTTGCAAAAATTTTCACCATAATACCGACAGCTGCCTCTCACCCAACCTCCTCCGCCACCGAGCGCCTCCTTGCCAATATGTCGCGGTTTCAGGCCCAACCGACCGCCCGAAGCGGCCCCGTCGGTGGCCACTCCCGAGCTCCCCCGTTGATGGCGTCACGACGGGCAGATCGGCAAAGGACATGACTCTAAAGCCCACCTCAACACCGCGGGAGCCGAAGCGCGGCCCTACGACGAAGGCTGAATCTTCCCCCGACGAAGAGCCACCGAGGACAATATCATTCGCCTAGCAGCCGGCGCACGACGTCCAAACTGACTTGGAGGCGCCGGCTTGCGCCTCCAGTCAAGATGCGTCATTAGGTATGCATGCCTACAATTAATCAATGATATCTTTGTATAGCCATGGAAGCAAGAGAAGAACATGTTGTTCTCAAAGAACAACACTGGAATATTATTTTAGCTTTTCTACCATATAGTTTGCAGAATTTAGAGCCCTACCATGAATGGAAATTGGAGTCTCACTATAGTGTGTTATTTTTTCACGTCCGTTATTTCTCTAATTGGCTCATAGCTATAAATAACAACCTTCATTCCCTTTGTTTCTATTGCATATGTATGGGATGCCAGATGAACTGTTTTCCCTTTGCTCTGTTGACAGAACCGAAGCCGAAGCGGAAGGCGGCCATCCGAGAAAGAAACAGCAGCTGACGAATGACGCCCAAGCTGGAATGCATGCGCCGGCTTCGAGCACTAAAGAAGTTTTGGCTTTCCACATCCACTCAAGAAGTGCCGGCTGCTTCCACTCTAGTCAATAAGGACCGTCAGGTATGCATGCCTACAATTAATCAGCGATGGCTTTGTATAGCCACATGGAATGGGTTTCATGTTTAGAACTAACTTATGCCTAAGTGAGAGTTGGTAGAATCATTTGAGATGTTAGATGATCAGTTTAGTCATCCCATTATGTTACCATTAGAATACTGTAGTATGACTAAATATCTTTTACAAGCATCTAGTGTGCACTCTAGAACCTAAATAAAGTGAATGGTTCAATTTTTCTCCAATGCTTTTAGACCTTGATCTTCATAAATAGTTTAACAAACTATCATGAGTAGCTCTAGAATTCAATTAGATTCATAGTTGTCACGTGAACTATCCACTATGATACATTTGTACATATCTACTTAGTGGGGAAATTTTAGATTTCCTATTTCCTTTATTTCCTTATCTATTTGTTGCTATTTATAATTCACAAGAAACAACACCTTAATATGTCTGTTTTACGAGATTTTTTTTAATTATGTGGGTGTGCTAGGGCTCCTTGTTATGCAAAAACATGCTTTTGTTTTCCTTGAAGATGTTAATATGCACGATTTTTGTGGCTCTTCTTTTTCCCGTTAGTTGTTCTGAAATTTCCCTTTTTGTTATCTTGATTTTTCGCATCCAATCCTTATAAAAAATTCTATAGTTTTGCCTTTTCTAGATTTGTTTAGGTTTTGTCATTTCAACCAAACATAGGAACCATGATATTTAGTCACTTTGGGCCAGATAAACATGCAAATCATGTTGTTACGCCTTCGTTACACTGATGATAAATGTTTGGAAGCAGGAAAATAACATGTTGTTCTCAAGGAATAGCTCTGGTATATTATTTTTCCTTTTCTACCATATATAGCTTTGTAGAATTTAGAGTAGTACAATGAAGGGAAATTGGAGTCTTAGTGTAGTGTGTTCTCTTTTCATGTTTGCGATTTCTGTAATTGGCTCATAGCTATAAATAACAACCTGCTTTCCCTTTTTTCTATTGCATATGCATGCGATGCCAGATGAACTGCTTTCTCTTTATCGGTTGACGGAGCCGGAGCCGGAGCGGCAAGATAACAAGTAAGTGGATGCAACAAAGCGTAATCTGTGTTATACATCAAATTATGTGGTAATCACTGAATAATTATTGCAATTATTGCGGTGATGATTGCGAATTTCACGTTTTGTTATATATTCAAGGGTTTCCACCTTGATAAGGGGGTTGGAAATGCACAAAGGAAATCCGTGAAGGGGCATTTGATAAAGGGGCTGGAAATATACAAATGATTTGTTTTGACATCCAAAGAGACCTTGCTACAGCTTGTGCAATGGAGGCAACCAAATTTATTAAGAATAACATTGGAGATAATAATTTCTCAATACTTATTGATGAGGCTAGAGATTGCTCAATAAAGCAGCAAATGGAGTTGATTGTGAGGCAACACATACCATTTTTTTGTGCTTTCATTTGTACTACTAATGTTTACTAATCTGATTTCTTGATGCATGCAGATTCTTAGATGATCAAGGAGTACTCCAAGAGTGATTCCTTGCAATTAAGCACATCATGGACTGTACATTAGCTGGAATTAAAGAACCTTTTTTGATTTGGTGGAATATCATGGATTTTCAATTTCTAGGTTTCGTGGTCATGGTTATGATGGGGTTTCAAATATGATGGGGGAATTCAATGGTTTGCAAAAATTGGTTAGAGATGAAGCTCCATAGGCTTTTTTATGTTCATTGTTGTGCTCACGAGTTACAGCTGGTGGTTGTCACAGTTGCTCAATGTAGTCCTGCTATTGCTAATTTCTTCAACTATATTCTATTGATAGTGACTCAAGTGTGTTCATCTTGCAAAAGGAAAGATGCATTTCTTGCCAAACATCGAGAAGAATTGTTAGATTTCATGGAGAATGGAAAGATTTCTGTCAGAATCGGGTTGCATCAAAAATCTAGCATAACAAGACCAGGAGATACTCCTTGGAGCTCACAAATCAGAACCTTGCTTCGTATATTCACAATGTGGAATGTTGTGGTGGATGTCCTTGGAATTGTTGTTCCCAAAGCATGAGAACACACATGTCAAGGTGGAGGTAGATGCTTTCTTAAAAACATGGATTGCATTGAATTTGTGTTCATCATGTCATTCTTAATAAACTTGTTGAGAAACACAGATCATCTATCATAAGCTTTGCAAAGAAAGAATCAAAATATTCTGGAAGCCATACATTTGATCTAGGATGTGAAAGAAAGCTTGCAGGAGATGAAGAACAACGGGTGGGGGTCTTTATTTTTCCAAGCCAGGAACTTTTGTGGAACACATGCTATTGATCTGCCAAACATGGATGATCTTGTTTGACCTATGGGTCAATCTAATCGCACAAAGAATAAGGTGAGTCAACTTCACGATTACAAGGTTATCATATTCAAGGTTGCCATTGATGCAACTATCACTGAGATGAATCACCAATTCAATGAAGTTCCCATTGACTTATTGGATTCTATGTCTTGTCTTAATCCAACAAACAACTTTGCAAAATTCAATGTTGGTAAACTTATTCGGCTTGCTGAAATTTATGATGACTTTACTGAAGTTGACCGGTTGTTTCTAAGAGTAGACCTCCCAAGATTCCTTATGAACATTAGGGAAGTGATGAATTTGATGGATGTCGAGATGTGTCCACACTTGCTAGGTTGATTGTTGAAACAATGAAACACACATTTTCCATTTGGTATATCGCCTCATTTAGTTGACTCGTTCTTCCTATGGCCACTTCATCAGCTGAGAGAATAATTTAGGCAATGAAGATCAACAAGACAGATTTGTGCAACAAACTATCAGATGATTGGCTAAATAGTTTGATGGTGAGCTGCTGCGAGAAATAGATATTCAGTGGCATTCACGATGACCAAATCATGATACAATTCCATAAAATGAGGGCTCGAAAAGGATGAGTTTAATGTTATTCCTTAAAAGTATAGATGTTAGTCTTATTAGTTTTAGTACTTAGTTCCGCATGACTTCTTGTTGTATCACTAACACTAACAAGTGTGTTAAGTTGGACAGATGGCTTGCGATTGGTGACTTGTTCTATATTTTGGTGTGGAGGTCTTCTATAACTACAGTACCATTAGTAAGAAGTACCATCTCATTGTCTTTTGTGGTTGCCTCTCTAGTACTTTGATGCATTGGTCTCTGAATTGTATGACGCTTTGTAGTATGATTAAACATGTTACTAGTATTGGTCTTGAAACATTTTGTGTCAGTTTGAGCACTAGATTGACAGATATTTTGTATATATAAATTAGCAATACCAAATATTTAGTGCAAATTTTGTTTTTTTATTCCAGAAAAAATACAATGAATATTACATGTTTCGGGTAGAATTATGGGAAATTTTTAGGTTATTTGGGCAAAAGAATTACGAGACTTTTTTTCAAACAAACGTTTTGTTTTTTTCGGCGTAAACTTTGAGCTCACCCTCCATTTTCGTCCTGGATTCTCCACTGGTGCCGTCCTATTCTCTCGATACAATTGAGCAAGTGCTAATACAGTCTACGATACATTACAGTAATAAAGGGGACAGAGGAAGAACAGGCAGGGAAGGAAAATACCTCCACATCAGAGCTGCTACTAGTCTTGTTGATTGCCAGGATGCATTCATCGAGGGGGTTGACTTCAGAACAAAACAAATGCTTACGTTAGTTCAGGTGTACGTTTGACATCCCTGAAACATTACATAAGAAAAAGATGAATCATCAAACCTAGATGAATTATCATCCCCGTCAGATGATTCTCTTCCTTGCCTCCTTGGGAGCCGCTACCAAGTGTGCTCCTCGTCGATGAATCTGATGGCCTGTCCCTGTGCGATGCGGATCATGCGTCCTCCCTTGAAGCCGCCACCAGGGCCATGGACGTCTGATACACCGCCGCCAGACGCGTTGCAGTGATGAGGTATGATGCAGGATCTGACCACAGGATCTCCTTCAGGCAAGATGGATAGGTCTTCAAAGGCAAGATGGCAGTGGCGCGCCATGGCCGGTGGCGGCGAACGAGAAGGAGGGTTGCGGCCGCCATGAGGTGAGGGAAGGATGCGAAAGGGAAAGAGGTCGGGAGGTCGAACGACATGCGGGAGAGAGAGCGACAACAGCAGAACTTATATCCGGTAAATGCGTGTTTTTCTGACGGCCGGTATGCGGGAGGTCGAACGACAGATTTGTTTTTTCTTGAGCTTAACACAAGAGCGTTTTCTTTTCGTGCGGGAGAGAGAGCGACGTGTAGTTTTTTCTTCTTCCATTCTATCTATTCTAATAATTTCCAAGTGTACCCTAAAAAAAGCCCAAGTGTTCTCTCATTTTTTTTTCCAAGTGCGTTCCATCTACACATGTCCAGCGGTCGATACTGAACCTAAGGGCATGTACAATGGTTGATAAAACCGTTTATCTTAAATCTTGCATGTAATTTAGAGATGACAAAAAAATGTCTACAATAAGTCATCTCTTATCCTTATCTTCAATAACTAGTTATTCCTAAAAATGTGGTGAGACATATTGTGCTAAGAGATCATCTCTTGCCTTTTCTTAATTAAGAGAAGACAAGCCTTCTCTTATGATTTCTCTCTCCTCCATCTCATCATTTATCCTATGTGGCAGTGCTAAGATAGAACCATTGTACATACCCTCAGTAGGTGGTCGCGTGCGGGCCTTGGCGGCCGAGGATCTCGGCTGGGAGCGGGACCGGGATCTGCTGTGGTGGCCGGGCCGCGCGATGAGCACCGGCTCTCGATGGCATGGCTGAAAGAAGGCGGCCGCTTTTTGGCGAGATGGTGGGGCCATGGCCGGTAACGGTGGTGGATCTGAGCTGGAGCCTGCAGCAGAGGCTTGCTTAGGTGTAATGCCCAGGATGGGACTATACCTCCTACGTGTCGAGGCACGACTTAAAGGTATAAGCCCATTCTAGAAAGATCTCAAATTTGGTATCTTTGCACGACTCATGTAAAAATAGGGATGAAATTGCAAAAGGATAGTTGACTTACACTCGCCACGTCACACAATACATTACATAAGCAAATCATCATCCAAAACATCACAACCCGACTACGGGCGAAGATCCAAAAGAAAGATACCAAAAACATAAAGCAGCAGGTCCGAATCGCCCCTAGTAGAAACCACTACTGATTGTCGAAACACGTCACACACATACGGCCACTCTCTTCATCGAGCTCCCAGTGAAGTACTTGAACCAGCTCCTGCATCATTCTCGGCTGAACCTGCATTTGGTGTTGTAGTATCTGTGAGCCACGAGGACTCAGCAATCCCATAACCATGGGTATCAAGACTAGCAAAGCTTTATGGGTAGGAAGAGGTAAAGTGGTGAGGTTGCAGCAACGGCTAAGCATAATATGGTGGCTAACTTACGAGTACACGAATAAGGTGAGCATCTACGCAAACGGTCGCGAACTAATAATGATCGCTAAAGATCCTGAACTACCTACGAGTCAAACATAACCCCACCGTGTTCTCTTCTCAAAGTGAAAAGAGACAGTCACGGTTACTCACACAGCTGTGTGTTTTACTTTGGATCCTCTCTCAAGTTTTCTACAACCGGACATTAACAAATTCCAATCTGCCACATAACCGCGGGCATGGCTTTCGAAAGATCATTACCCTGAAGGGGTGTCCCAACTTAGCCCATCACAAGCTCTCACGATCAACTGAAGTGATAAATATAATATCATCACCCCTTATCTTAGGGAAATCCGATCAAGCTCGGCATCCCGGTGCACAGGACATTTCGACAATGGTAAAACAAGTCCAGCAAGACCTCCCGGTGTGTCGACACCCTGATAGTAGCCGCGCGAATCTCGTCTCAGGCCACGACCGGATGGGTGATCCTACAGGTAAAACCAAACCTCGAGTTTCCCCGTGGTGGCCCCGCATAACCCCCGTTTGGGACCAACACCATCAGCACTGTCCCCCCTGCTATGTAGAAAGAATACCCGGGGACGCGACCCCCTATGCAAATTTAATTAATTAATTAAGTTATTATTATGAGGCAAATTAAAACCAATGTTGGGCCTTGCTGGAGGAGTTTTATTCAAAGACGAACTGTCAAGGGGTCCCCATATACCCATCGTGTAAGGAACGCAAAATCAAGGAACATAATGCCGGTTTATCGGCGCCTAAGGTGGCATGAGTGGAACAAAACACCGAGCAAAAGGCCAAGCCTTCCACCCATGCCCAGTATATAGGTGTGTTAATAATAATAATAGATATTGTGATATTCCAACAACAAGTTCCCTCCTGGAACGATCTTCATCTTCACCTGCAACTAACAACGCTATAAGAGGGGCTGAGCAAGGGGGTAACATAGCCAAACAATGGTTTTTCTAGAAAGGTTTCAAAAGGTTAGAGGTTTCAGGGCAACAAGGAGAGACTGACATAAAAGATGGGTAGCGCGACATGTAACGATAGCATCGAGACAACTAAGCATGGCAATGGTAGTAAAGGTATCAAAGGGTATGGTCATCTTGCCTGAGATTCCGCAAGGGAGAAGAACGGGTCCAAGAAGTAGTCGAACAATCCTCACAACTCCGGAACGAACCCGAAGCTAACGAGGGAAGCAAACCGGATATAAACAAGCAACACGGTAAACACACAAGCATAAACATGGCATACGATGCACATCCAAGTATGATGCATGACAGTTCTATATAGGAAGCAATGCATGACAAGGTAGGAAGCACAGAAAAACAACACAAGTCCATATGATGCAATACATGACAAGGTATGATACATGACATATCTATACAGGAAGCATTACATGGCAAGGTAGGAAGCACAGAAAAACAACATAAGCAACATATGATGCAATACATGGCAAGGTATGATGCAAGACAAGTCTATATAGGAAGCATTACATGGCAAGGTAGGAAGCACAGAAAAACAACACAAGCAACATGACAATATGCAATACATGGCAAGGTATGATGCATAATAAAACTACACTATTTAGGCATTTTAAATGAGGCCGGAAATAACAACAACAATTCCGGAAATCCCTATATGCATGTTTAGCAATTTTAGGCAAACAACAATTCACACATTTTAATGTTGTTAACATGATGCGGATGACATGAACAAGTTATGCAATTTTTTAGTAAAAGTTAACATGAGGATGATTTGAAGTATTTGTCACCGTGGTGGAACGAAAGGGGCCACGGCGGCGAATCCGAAAATGATGCCACGCAACATATCGGTTCCGCTAACTCGTTGAGAGACCGGTGCAAAAGAAAAGGTGGCATGAGCGAGTCGAACAAGATGAAAGGTGGGGTGATCCCGTCACCGGGTTCCCACGGGTTGGCGACGAGGCAACCGAGGAGCACAACGGACACGATGCAAACATCCGATACATCTCATACAACACAAGCATTCGTCCACGGTCATCGTCTCGGGGTTATACCTTCGAAGCGTTTGTTTCGGGGCGGTTCGAGACGTCGTAGAGGAAGTAGTGGTACTCGCGGGTTGTGGTACACGTTCGTAGAGGGAAGTAGTCGTTCCGTTCGTAGAGGTACTTGACGAATCCCTCGTTTCCGGGGCGACGGTAGTCGTACACGTTGGTGCTATCGTTCATGGGTCTTCGACGACGGTAGTGGTACTTGACGTGTCCCGGACCGAAGGGGTACTTGGCGCATCCACGGGACTCCGGGGTCGACGGTAGAGGATGTAGTCGTTCTCGTTTCGTAGATGTTCATGTTCATCGTGTCGTGGTACTTGAGTCTTCCAAAAACAGCGGTCGTCGGGGTACTTGCGTCCATGTAGGCGATCTGGCCGGTCATGGCAACAACACCGGGAAGGCGGAGCACCTGTCAGGGCGATGGTGGCGAGCCAACAGCGGAGCTCGGTGTTGACTGCTCATGGCAACACCCAACTCGAAGCAGCAACAGCAAGGAGGAGGCAAGGAGGGGCACCGCAACCCAGGCAAGAGGCGTCCCTGGTTCGAAGCACAGGCGGAGAAGAGCTCCAGCGGCTGCTGCACTGGCCCGTGGAGGAACTCGGGGGGCGAGGAGGCGCGCGGGGCGAGGTGATGGAGGTACAGGGGAGAAGGACAGCGCGGCGCGGCGCTTGTCTAAGATGGCCGCTCTGGCGCGGGAGGACGGTGATGCAGCAAGGCTACGGCGGGGACGCGGCAAGGCCGGCCCGCGGCTGGAGGCGAGGTGCGGCGCGTCCCGCTGCTCGGGCGCGCGAGGGGAGAACGACGGCTTGAGGGGGCTCGACGAAGCAGAGCCCGGGCGCTGGTCTCCCGCGGCAGAAGGCGAGGCCGGTGGTCGTGTAGACGGACGAGGGAGCGAGGGAGAGAGCGCTGGGGATCGAGAGGAGGGAGAGGCTCGGGCTGCACGAGAGGACTGGGTCGAGGGGATGGCGGCGGCGCGGTGCTCCAGCGAGCGATGCAGGAGGGAGCGATGGAGGGGATCGAGGGAGGAAAGAGAACGAGAGGAAGAAGGGATCGGTCAGAGAGAGTGCCTGGCGGCGGAGGAAAGCGAGGAGGGAGCGGGCAGGGGTCGGGTTGCGGCGGCTGAGGGAGAGGAACGAAGAGAGAGGCTCGCACGACTAGGGTTGCACAGGGGAGAAGGAGGCCGGGCCTTGAGGCCTTGCCAAATGGGCCGAGGGGGAAGGAGGTTGGGCCAGCTACGGAAGGACCTTAGGGAGGCCGGCGGCTGGGCCTCTTCTGCCTCCCTACTGCTGTTTTCCCAAATAAAACAGAGAAACAACAAGAAGAAAAGAAAAGAAAGGAGGTGTTAGGAATATGATTAGGGCATGAGGTTATTTTTCCCGGACTCGCAAAAATATCCACGGTCCACGAAAAATAGGAGAGGCAAGAATGCAAGAGTAAAATTCAAACTCATTTGAATTTAATTCAAATGGTTTGAATTAGGACAAGGTTTAGGAAGTGTCCAAAAATGTTGAGGTTTTTGGAGGAACCTCGATAAATGGGAAAAGAATTATAGAGAAGGTTTCGACGGTGAAACTTGAAGCAAAAGAGGCCTGGAGAATAATTGCAAGTGTGTTTGGGTTAATTCCAAACAAATGGAATATTTATTTATAATAGTTCCATAAATATTAGGAGGATATGTTATAAAGAGAAGTCATCCTTCCCTCAAGTTAAATGGATCGAAGATCCACACGACTTATTTGGTTGAGTTGCAGAATTAAAGACATGATGGCATGATGCAATGCAAAAATAAATAACACAAGCACAAATGAAACACACGGGAGAACCCGGAACATCTGAAATCTTCTGGGACGTCGGTCTTCGGGCGTCACATTAGGGGAGCGCCATGGTAGGCGCTCGCATCCGCGTGGGCGGCGTGGCGCTCCCGTCTCTCCCCTGTAGGGCTTCGAGCTACAGCAGTGGCTTCCTCAGATGCTTTCCAAATGTTGAGATGCTTCCCCACTCATAACATATTACGATTTGCATGGTTCAATAAATTCACAGTCCGTATATGCTTGGCTGCATGTGGCAGCTCACTTATACAGTCCCAAAATATATCGCTGCTGCTAACTCCATTATACATCCAACTATAGCTCAAAAATAACCAATTTGTTGCAGTCCAAGGAAACCATTGAGATGAGTACCAAGCTCACCCTCAAGTTCTGGGAAGAGTCCGGCGACACCGAGTGTATGAGTTCAAGCATCAACCTAATCATCTTCCACAACTTCCGAGGGGACGAGTGCGAGCATTCCTTCCTAAAGTTTGTCATGGAGAGCGCGCAGATGCTTACGAAGCTGGTGCTCGTTTACCGCAAAGGGACCTTCGACTCGCAGGCCGAGGTGCACTCCAGGGTGGAGCCTCTGTTCGACATGCCATAGTCCAGTGACTACTGCTCGCTGCGTCTTGTCCAGAGCTCGCTTGCCGGAGGTGAAGGCCTTAAGATACTGACCCCCAAAAGAGAGTCAGACTATTCCATGAGCGATCCGTTCGCCTTGACAGGCCGATGATAGTTTTGATAGTGGTTCGTGAAACCAATGTGACAGTTCTGATGCCATTGCTGCTTCAGGTGTTGGGGACATGCCCTTGTTGGTCGGTACTGGTCATTGGCTGTTTTACGTCGAAATTGACGGCGAACTGATTGCTAGCTTCCAAGGCATCTGTGCCTGTAAACATTGGGTCAAACAAACTCTAGTTCCACGTGATATCCTCACGACACGAGAAGGTTCTTCTGTAGACGCTTCACCATTCATCTGACGCTGTTTAGTGAGGTGGTGCTTCTTAACTAGCTAGTTTTCGTATCCACGTGAGCTGCAATGTGGATGAATTGGATCAAGTATGATACTGCTGATTTCTTCTTTTTGTGTTGATCAGAGGTGACTATTATGTGGTTTATGAAAGCTATGCTTGTTTTAATCTGTGCCTACTGTTTGTGATGATGCTGAAAATTGCCATGCCGTTTTGTTTTGCTTTTGAAATAATTGCCAACTGATCCGCCTCATGTTCTCTGCTTTATTCCATATATATTACGTTGTCTTCTCCGTACTTGAATATTTAGCAATCTTTATACCTCCCATCGTTACCTGTTTAATTGGAGAATCGATTTGACGGCTTGATTCGTGCTCTTCTTAATAGTCAAAATTTAGTGTGTTTCCCTTTCCTGCTGAAGAGAAGATGCAGATTTTTCTCTTTGCTGGCTTGCAAGCTGCACCTGACCTGTAGAATACCTTGTACTCTGAGGACTAGTTACTAAATTACATGATTCCATGTTGCATCATAGCCAACTTCTCATAGAATTGTTCTGTTGTAATTCAGTTTTCTTCATGCATATATCTGTTGCATGCATCCACCATCATGAAAAAATAGGTGTTTGTCTGTGTTTCTGGTTGCAACCAGGATGATGCTTGATATGATGTCTCTAGCTTAGGTGTTGTTAATAACTTGAGTTGTGCTGTGCTCTGCAGTGCATATAATAATTCTGGCTATAATTTCTGACATATATTCTGGACTGCATCTGTTCGTTAAGTGTTCATTTGGCATTTCAGGGAATACACTGCACTGCATCAGGGTATATTCTCTCTTGGTCAATTTCCCTTCATCTTATTGCTAAAAAAAGTTTCCCTTATCTTATTGCTTGTTATCCAGCAGTTCTTTCTTATTGCATATTGTCAGGTTCTCTCTTGCCTATCTTAGACTCTGTTACTCATGATGATTCTCAAGGGGTAATTGTTGTATATGTGTGTAATCCGTGTCAGCGTGTGCATGTATTATTTGTGGCACTTGTAGCAACTACTTTCTTAATGCAAATGCAAATGCAAATGCAAATGCAAATGAGGAATTAGAAACAACCATATGTCAGAAGATGAAATACGGCCAACCATCCTGGTAATTGCACAAACAAATATTTCATCGCTAGCTTTCTTGCTACACAACCTACAATATTAGTGTGCCTCTTTTTTTGAAAATAACATACTGGTGGGTTCTCTACCCACACTCGTCGTATCCACAATTCAGGCTGCATCCCATCAATATTCACTTAGCCAGGATGATTTGGTGGAAAATGCTAAGGAACAGTCTGGCCTGCGTGAAAACATTCTCCATTAACAGCTACATGATGCAACTTCTACCATGAGAGAATCTCAGAGAACTAAACCAAATGAAATGAATGAGGAACCACCTAAATATCAACAAGAATGAATCAAAATGACAGGCCGGCGATGCCACATGAAATTATTAAGTCCGAATGTAGTATACAAAAACACGAAAAAAAAAACTTTACAGACTGTACAACATCACTTCCACCAAAATGGTTGGTGGTCGTCATCACTATGTGGCCAAGCAGCCCCAGGAAGCATCACTTTTTCCGGATTCAGCCCTGCCCCTTGCTCGGGTCCGGTAAACTCTTCTTTCATTTGTCGCTCAGAAGTACCAGCAGATTGTGCTTTTGGGCACCCCAGAAAGACACCATCCACATGAGGGGAGTGCAAGGTGCTGACCTGCCAGTCCTCATGTACTAGACCATGCCCTGATCCCTACCTCTCCGGCCGATCCAATACACACAATCGCCAATGAGTCCTGGAATATCTTCTGCATATATCGACACAGAATTCTTCCTCCCAGCAAACACTGAGTATCCCCTTAGGTCGGACACAATGTACCAACATGGTCGGCGCTGGGGTCATACCTTGGAACAAATATTTCATTGTGTGCTACACGACATCTACCCCCTCGTGGCAGCTGTGGAGTAACCATGCATGCCACATTCCTCCAGAATTGGTACATGTTACCATTGCATAACACCAGGTTATTGGCGAAGAGGTTGTGTTGTATGGTGGGGCAAAACTAGTGGCAATGTGGAACAGTAGGTTGCTTCCCACAACCGACTGCAATGTCTCTACGGTGGCCGGTGCGTTTAAATCCGGTCCTTTCCCACGCATCTGGATGATCCGCTTGTTATGCACTACATGATATGTTGATGTATTGCCCTCGAGGATGATAAGTTCCCGGCGGCGGTGCTCCGGCAGGCAGAGCACTTAGACATCTCCAAACGAGTGAGGCGGTAGACCCTACCATTTCCATGGTAGAGGAGGTTGGCGATCTGGTACCAGTGAGGCAGATGGGGTTGAGGACGGCTCAACTCCTAGCCCTAGTGGTGACGTAGGCAAGCCTATTGATGCCACATATCACAACGGCCACAAAGTCGTCAGTGGCGGGGTTGTGTGCAAATACCATCTTGGAGATGAGGCGGCTCTCGTAGATGAGCGGGGGCAGGAGTATCTCGGCGCACGTGACGGGGTGGAAGAGGCTGAGCAGGCTACGGATGTAGTCGATGCAGACAGAGAGGGCCAGCCATCCGCTGCAGTAGCAGAGACGAGTCCTAACCGAGGGGATGGTAGTGAGCTTGAAGGAGCGGCGCGCGGATGGGCATATCTTCGTGAACAAGGTTGAGATTGGAACTAAAACGACGAAGTGTGAGCTGAGAAATAGGCTTCGTGAATATTTCAGCCAACTGATCGGCAGTGGAGATGAACCGAACATCAAGAGCACCCATAGCAACCCGCTCACGCACAAAGTGAAAAATCAACCTCCATATGCTTTGTGCGGGCATGAAAAACTGGATTGGCAGATAAGTATGTGGCGCCAACATTGTCACACCACAACACCGGAGGGCGAGAAGGAAACACACCAAGCTCCTTCAACACCGACTTTATCCATATAGCCTCAGCGGTGCCATTAGCCAAAGCCTTGTATTCGGCCTCAGTGCTAGAACGAGAAACTATGGGTTGCTTGCCAGAACTCCAAGAGACGAGGTTGGAGCCAAAAAAAATGGCAAAACCGCCCGTAGACCGACGATCATCAGGACAGGCCACCCAATCGTCATCAGTGAAAATACTCAGTCCCATAGAAACGGAGCGCCGGAAACGCAAGCCAGTAGACACAGTACCTCGGACATAGCGAAAAATTCGCTTCACTGCCTCATAGTGAGCGGTAGTAGGCTGCGACAAGTATTGGCACACCTTGTTAACAGCAAAATACAAGTCAGGACGTGTCAGAGTTAGGCACTGGAGACCCCCAACAAGACTCTTGTACTTGAAAACATCCTCAGAGCTCAACGGCTGGCCTTGATCTCAAGATATTTTGTCAGAAGTAGACATGGGAGTAGTAACAGACCGACATAGCTCCATGTTGGCCCGGTGCAAGAGATCAAGAGCATATTTGTGCTGCGACAAGACCATACCCTCAGAATTATAAGTGGCCTCAATACCAAGGAAATACTCTAGGCGCCCGAGGTCCTTGACAGGAAAAGAGCCAGAAAGAGTGGTAACCAGTTTCTGAATAGCAGCCGAAGAGGACCCAGCCAAAACAATATCGTCAACATAGACAAGCATATATATAATAACCCCATGATGATCAAAGATGAACAGAGAGGTATCGGCCTTGCTAGCAACAAAACCGAGCTGATGAAGCTTGTCACTCAAACGGGCATACCAGACACGAGGCGACTGTTTGAGACCATGGAGAGCACGCTGCAGCTTACAAACATGCCGAGGGTACCGTGAATCCTCAAAACCGGGGGGTTGTTGCATATACACTTCCTCAGATAGAAAACCATAAAGGAAGGCATTACTCACATCGAGATGCAGGCTCCACCATAAACGCCCGGCGACGATAGGGATCATATCGAACCCTGCCATCCCGATACACCATGGGACGAGAAATATTATTGCGCCGTCGCGTGACGATGACCCGTGTCGGTTCAGCAGCGGGAGGCGCTAGAAGCGGCGACGCTGGTGGTGTAGAAGACGTCGACGAGGGCGAGGAAGCGGCCTCGTCGTGGGCCGGAGACAGGCCAGGCGAAGAAGCCCTGTCAGGAGCCGGCGAGGCAGACGACCGTGCTGGCGACGGAGAGCGAGACCGCGGGCCGTGGTCGACGACAGGGGCCGGCGAATCGGCCTGGGCGGGGTCGGCACCAGAAGAGGCACGAGAAGCCGCCCCGGGCGAGCGGGGCATGCCTGCATGCGAGCCGGGCCCAAGCGCGCCAGCCGATCCATGCAGAGGTGGTGCCGATCCGGGAGCAGCCTGTGTGCCTGCATGCAAGCGGGCCCCTGACGTGCCGCCTGAGGCATGAAGAGGAGAGGTCGGCACAGGCGAGCGGGGCGTGCCTGCATGAGAGTCGGGCCCGAGCGCGCCACCCGGGACATGCAGAGGCGGTGGCGCTGATGGAGCAGGGACAGTGAGCGGCGAAGTTGACGTCACGGGGACTTGCATAGGAGAACTAACAACAACACCAGGTGCATTAGCTGGTAACAAGGTAATATCATAATTACGCGTGTTGGTACTCTGAGTAACTGGCTCATCTGACGGAAACGACACGGGAAGGAGTTGGGATACATCAAGAGTGGCACCGTGAGTGGCATAGGGAAACACCGTCTCGTCGAACACGACATCACGGGAGATGTAAATGCGACCAGTGGAGCGATCAAGGCACTTGTAGCCATTATGCATGGGACTATAACCAAGAAACATGCACATCCTAGAGCGAAACTCGAGTTTACGTGAATTGTACTTATGCAAACTAGGCCAACACGCACAACCAGAAGTGCGGAGAAAAGAATACTCAGGAAGCATGTTGAGGAGGCGAAACACGGGTGTGGCATTCTTGATAACAGGCGTAGGCATCCTATTGATGAGATAGCAAGCAGTAAGAAACGCCTCATCCCAAAACTGAAGAGGCAGGGAGGAGTGCACGAGGAGAGCTAGACCCGTCTCAACGAGATGACGGTGCTTGCGTTCAGCTATACCATTCTGTTGGGAGGTATGTGGACAAGACACACGATGAGCAATGCCGATGCACTGAAAATAAGCATGGAGACGGTGATACTCACCACCCCAGTCTGACTGAACAGAACGAATCTTAGCATTCAAGAGACGCTCAACATGATTTTGAAAAGTGTAAAGAATGCTCTCAACATCAGATTTATGCTTGATTTTGAAAAGTGTAAAGAATGCTCTCTACATCACCTCTGACTATGCAGTAATGACTATAGTCATCAATGAAGCTGACATAGTACTTGAAGCCCCCGGAAGATGGTAAAGTGGGGCCCCAAACATCAGTATGAATAAGCTCAAGTGGTGATGTAGAAACATGGGTAGAATAATTATATGGTAACTGGTGACTCTTAGCACACTGACAAGCATCACACACAAAGGACTCATTGTTTGGAGAGCACAACAATTTATTGGAGCTAACAATGGTATGAACTATTTTATTTGAAGGATGACCAAGACGCCGATGCCACTGCTCGATAGTCATCCTAACGCCGGAAGACGCATGACGTCCAGAGGTGACGGCGCGGCTGAACGGAAGAGGGTAGAGGCCGCCACGACTCCTATCGCGAAGAAGAATTTTCTTCGTGAGCTTGTCCTTGACATAGAAAAAGAATTTATGAAATTAAACAAAGATTTTATTGTCAGAAACAAGACGATAAACGGAGAGCAAATTAGTGCTAAGATCAGGAACAAGAAGAATATTTTTGAGGTCAATTGGGGTGGATGAAGCAGGTAAACGAGAGTGACCAACATGTGTAATAGACAAACCTACACCGTTGGCGACTTGCACTTGGTCCGTGCCGTTGTAGCGCTCCTGGATGTTCATCCGGCTCATGTCGTTGGTGAGATGATCCCTGGTGCCGGTGTCAAAGAGCCAAGGTTGACTGGGACAGGTTGGTAAGAGGCAGAATTGCCAGCGCGATTTTCGTCGTACTAAAATGCGTGGTTGTAGCATTGTTTGCACTGGAGGGCCTCATGCCCCCACTACCGGCAAACTTGACAGCCGAGGCGCTCGCGACGGTTGTTGCGCCTGCCACCGCCGTTGCCCGGTCCTCCTCCTCCGCCGTTGCCACCACCACAGCCCCCTTGGTTGGGGCGGTTGTTACGAAGGGAGGCCTGCTGGCCGCCGTTGTATTGGCTGCCTCCGTGCGACCCATTAGGACGACCCCCGCCGTGGCCGTCGTTGGTGGTGTCGGCGAAGATGCGCCCCCTCCGCGGCTGTCGCCTTGCCGTGCCACGGCATTAGCGGAGGTGGAGAACTCGGGGGTGAAGGTGTTCTGCTCCTTGAGGGATTTGCGAGAGAGGAGCATGGAGTAGAAATCTGACAGGCTGAGGTTGTCAGCGCCAGCGGCTGCCAACACCGTGAGAGAGTGCTGGAGGGAACGTACTGAGGCCCGAGACCGATGATGATGTAGTCGATCACCTCAGCATCAAAGAGAGGCGACCCCACCTAGGCCATGGCGTCTGCAAAACCCTTCATCTTATGAAAGTAGGTGGCGGCGGCGGCGAGGTCATTCTTCTTCAGCGTCGAAAGTTGACGGCGCATCTGGCGCACCTCGACCCTCTTCTGCGCCGAGAACATGGACTCGAGGGACGCCCAAATAGAGGACTCCGGATTGGGCTTGGTCACGGCCTTGGCACCGTCTCCTTCGGTGATCGTGGCCGGAGGGGCTCCATAGGAGCCATCCAGGAAGCCGTACCAGCCTTGGCCGGCGATGTTGGGGATGACCCGCATCTTCCACAGAAGATAATTGGTGCGATCTGGACGCACCGTGATGGTGTTGAGGTTCTGGCCGATAGGGGCAGAGATGATGGCGCCGGCGGGGATGGATGGTGCGGAGGACTGGGACGAGGTGCTCGAGGAGGAGAGGGCAAGCTGCAACGCGGCGGTGGTGTCACCCATCGCGTCGAGGTGCTGCGGCGGTGGCAGCGGGGGAAAGAGACGGCGACAGCGAAAGCACATGAGCGAAACCCTAGGTCGGATCGACCTGCTCTGGCTCTGATACCAAGTCAAACGGAATTATTTGCCGTTGTTAGTCCCAACCGGCTGGCATCTCTTTATATTGATTAGATCAACTTGTACAACAAGGAAATACAATGATTATAAAACACGTACACGTATATATATAAAATACAACTCTAACAGACGGTACGCGTGTACATGTTCTATTGGTACATGAAAACTTACAGACATTGGCAATGCTATCATGGAATGGCACCCAACATGTTATGGTATTTTCCGTGCACAATGTGAGAGAAGATGCACTCGACTAATATCCAACAAAAGCATTTTGGAATAAATAGCTGCCACTTTAATGTTTCAAAGGTTTGTATAATTTAAATCGTGTGCGTTCTGTTAACCATTCACGTGACACCACCTCGCACTTTTCATGGCGACGAGTGTTGTGCAGACAGATGCTTGAGTAGACGTAAGGTGTGCGAGTGCAGTCCGCAGCGCAGGCTGACTAGGAGGCGTGTAAGTTGTCCTCCAATGTGCAGGCTCACCGGGAAGCGTGCGAGCAGAACGCTGTGCATGCTCACTTGGAAGCTAGCCCTTCGACTTCCATGGACGCCCGCCTTGCTAGCATCCTCTCCACTGATGATGCCCGAGCCGCTGTTTAATATGGCCGGCCATATTGTTCGCTTCCCATTCCAATCCTGCACCAATGCCATGGCACAGAAGGATCATCTGCAAGTAGTCTTCCAGTTTGGTGAAGTCGACTCCGAGCCAGACGAGATAGAAAATAAAGAGGAATGGGGCCCCATGAACATGGCCCTGAATGAGCCGGCCGTGGCGGTTGCTGTCCCCGGGCCCGTCCCAGTTCCTATCCCCGCGCACGCGCCAGCGACCATCCCTGTAGTATTGGCGGGCTGGACGCCGAGAACTATCACAGAGCTGAAAGCCGTGGGCGTCAGCGGGGTCACCGTGTACCTGCGTGAGCTCGTGTACATGCTAGCGCCAGCGCCCGTGCCCGTGCGCGTTCGTGCCCCTGCACCCGCCGCGGTCATAGTGCGTTTGCTGGCACTAGCCACGCCCCGTGCCCATGCGCGCGCCCCCCTCAGCGTCATGGGACTCTACCGTCGACCGCAACGTCGCAGTTCTGCGAGTTGTCATCCTCCCGCGCCCCACTCGTCGATCGCGCGACGACAAGATGTTTGATTTCCAAGTGGAGAACATTCTGTGTTGCCTTGAAGACTTCAACAGCGGCATCCCGGAGGATGACAACGACAATGCTGGCGCGACACGCCAGCTCCGCTGCTGCCAGAATTAGTTTTTTTTAATGTTTAATATTGTATCTTAATCATATGAATATAAATTCGCAAGGTGACTGAATGAAATATATGGTTTGAACAAACCGGCGTTTTTCTCTCTGAATGTACATACTTATCAAACGTTTTTTTAAGTCAATGGTTTTTAAATTTAAAACACTCATCGCAAATATTTTAGATAAAACACTCGTATGGAAACCGACAACTTCCTCAGTAAGCCAAGGAAAAATATACCGAACAGGATTTGTGCTGCTCTTCATCGTAAATGTTTTAGATAGAACACCCGTATGCAAAGTGAGAGTTATGGTCTTCCCCGGTAAGCTAAGGGAAAATTCGCGGGATATGATTTGTGCACCGTTTCAACGCAAATAGTTTAGATTGAAGACGGTATGCAAAGCGAGACTTCGCCACTAAGCCAAGAGAAAATCTAGCACGCGGGATTTGTACATCCCTTCAACGCAAACGGTTTTTTAGATGACCGGTGTGCAATCACGTATAAATAATTTGGTAAGATTTGCATCTGTCAACACTGCCATTTGTTAAAATTTGCAACTAAAATTCACTAGCATTATCATATTTTTGCAACAAAAATTCAGTAAGCATAGTTTTATTCAGAGGTTAAGCAGTCGTTCTTTATACAAACAATTCAACTCGACAGCTGAACCGACCAAACTTTTCCCCAATTGTTGCCAACCACGTAATGAAATAGCTAGTTCAACTATATATACAAGCTAATTTTAAGTACGTTGTACAGTCAACCACATCTATAGTCAGATGAACTGAACAAAATAGCCCCTAAAGATTACTACGCATGGGGCTTTGTACTACTTCCAGCAGCGACGTGTGTTGAAGCCACGGCAGCCGTCAGGCTCTTTGCATGCTCGACGATGCGCTCATCCTCCTCCTGCAGGAAGTCAATGTAGCGCGCAAGGTCACTGGCACACATGCGGGGCTCCACCTCCACCTCCCGCCTTCGGGCGATGGTGGCCGAGGGGGCGATGACCCCGACGGTCGATGTTGTGTTGGCTACCACTGCGACCGACGGTGGGGTGGTGGCCACGACCTTCACCTCCCGCCTTAGGGCGGCAGTGGCGGAGCAGATGATGGCGACGGTGGTCAACAGTGGGGTGGAGGCCACGACGGCCACCTCCCTGTTGGGGAACGTAGTATTTTAAAATTTTCCTACGATCACGCAAGATCTATCTACTAGCTGCATAGCAACGAGAGGGGAGAGTGTGTCTACGTACCCTCGTAGACCGGGAGCGGAAGCGTCAAGTGACGCGGTTGATGTTGTCGAACTTCTTCGCGATCCAACCGATCAAGCACCGAACGTACGACACCTCCGCGTTCAGCACACGTTCAGCTTGATGACGTCCCACGAGCTCTTGATCCAGTTGAGCTTCACGGGAGAGTTTCGTCAGCACGACGGAGTGGTGACGGATATGATGTATTCACCGGCGCAGGGCTTCGCCTAAGCTCTGGGACGGTATGACCGAGGTGTGTTTTTGTGGAGGGGGGCACCGCACACGGCTAAAACAATTCAACTTGTGTGTCTTTGGGTGCCCCCCTGCCCCCGTATACAAAGGAGCAAGGGAGGGAGGCCGGCCGGCCCTTCCTGGTGCGGCTAGGGAGTGGACTCCTACTAGGAATAGGATTGCAATCCTATTCCTAGTAGGATTCACCAAAAGAAGGAAGAGGGAAAGGAATAGGAGAGGTGGCGCCCCCCC